>LR738714.1:506071321-506095257 GCA_902687465.1 Secale cereale
CGGCGGATCCTCTGGACACACTCACGGGGCGAGGGGGTGGCTCTGAGTGCGGTTACGGCGAGCGGCGGCGACGGCGGCTCGGTGATGGAGAAGAAAGAGCCAGGGGAGGGCGAAGGAGACGAGGGGGAGAAGTGAGAGCGGTCGGGGCAGCTGCGTGTCGACTCGTGGAGTCATCCAGGCCATCGGGGAGGTAGGCAAGCAGCCTGGAGGTGGCCGGGCGCGTGCCGGCGCGCGGCGGCCACGCGCGCGTCCTTCTGGCGCGAGGAGGAAGACGATAGGAGGAGGGCTGGTGGGCTGGGCCGGCTTGCTACAGGGCTGGGCCGAGGTAAGTACTTCTTCCTATTTTCCTTTTCCTATTTTCTTTCTGTTTTATTTCTTTTGCAGCTTTGTTCAATTAATAAAAATGCCTAAACATTTTTGTAACTCATGACACTTGTCATATCTACTGTATATAATAGGAACAGTAGGAAACATTATAGTTCATGATTATTTGAGCATTTAAAATATTTTATAGCATTTAAATGCCCAAATTCAAATACCATATGAATTAATCCAAAGCCCTGGATTGTCCTAGAAAATTGTGCACCATTTTTGGCAGAGGTTTAAGACCAAGGCAGAAATGATGAACATTTTGAAGGGCATTTTGGGTACATTGGAAAATATTTTAGCAAACCCTAGTTGTTAGGGGAGGGGTGCTGGGGTTTCTGTTAATCCCATTTCACGTTTTCTTTGAAAGTAAACATGATGCACACTCTAGTTAGGTCCTAATGCAAGTGCTAGCTAGGGATGTGACAACTCACCCCCACTTAAAAGAATCGCGTCCCGAGATTCAGGTTCCTCCGGAAAGAGGGTGGGGTACTCAAGTCGAAGACGATCCTCCCTTTCCCAAGTAGCTTTACTCTCGGAATGATGTGACCATTGAACCTTGAGAAACTTGATATTGTGGCGTCGAGTGGTGCGCTCAGTTTGATCAAGAATACGGACAGGGTATTCTCGATATGTGAGATTGTCTTGGAGATCAAGCGTTTCGTAGTCCACTCTGCGGATAGGATCCGAGAAGCAACGCCTGAGTTGAGAAACGTGGAAAACATCATGAACTCTGGAGAGGTGCGGAGGTAGTTCCAATTGGTAGGCAACTTCTCCTCGTTTGGCAAGAATGCGAAAAGGACCGATGTAACGAGGGGCCAATTTGCCTTTGATACCGAAGCGATGGGTTCCCTTAAGAGGAGTATCCCGAAGGTAAGCCTTATCGCCGACTTCAAAAGTCACAGCCTTATGATGACTATCATATTGGCTCTTTTGGCGAGACTGGGCTGTTTTCAATCTCTCACAAACGATGCGAACTTGTTCCTCTGCTTCCTGGATCATATCCGGGCCAAAGAATTGTCTTTCGCCAGTTTCGGACCAGTTAAGAGGTGTTCGACACCTTCGTCCATATAGAACTTCGAAGGGAGCTTTACCCAAGCTGGCTTTATAACTATTGTTATTAGCGAATTCGGCAAATGGAAGACACTTTTCCCATTCCATACCGAAAGAAATGACAGAGGCTCAAAGCATGTCTTCCAGAATTTGATTGACTCGTTCCACTTGACCACTTGACTGCGGATGGAAGGCAGTACTGAAAGAGAGATGAGTTCCCATAGCATTCTGGAAACTTTCCCAAAATCGGGAAGTGAAAAGACTTCCACGGTCTGAGTTAATCTCCAACGGTACACCATGAAGTGATACTATTCGAGAGATATATAAGTCTGCTAGCTGGCTAGCGGTAATACTCTCCCGAACAGGCAGGAAATGAGCTACTTTAGAGAGGCGGTCGATAACGACGAAGATAGCATTATTCCCTTTCCTGGACCTGGGAAACCCGGTAATGAAGTCCATACCGACTTTATCCCATTTCCATTCAGGAATAGCTAGAGGTTGAAGGGTGCCAGCAGGCCGTTGATGCTCTGCTTTGACTCGACGACAAACGTCGCACTTAGCAATGAACTGAGCGATTTCTCTCTTCATCCTAGTCCACCAGAATCTCTGACGTAGGTCTTGATACATTTTGGTACTACCGGGATGAATCGTGAGAGGAGATTCATGAGCCTCCTTAAGGATTAATTGTCGTAAATGGTGGTTCTTGGGAACCACTACACGGTTATCAAAGAAAACAACACCTCGATCATCCATGGAGGAACTTTTAGCGAGTCCGCTAGCAATGTTCTCTTGGAGTCGTGATACACCTTTATCACGCTTCTGGGCAGCTATGATTTGATCCATAAGGGTAGGTTTCGCCACCAAGGTGGAAAGGAATCCTCGAGGAACAATGTGAAGGTTAAGCTTACGAAATTCCTCGTGGAGAAGTGGTTGACTTTGTTGTAACATTAAATTGTTACAATATGACTTACGACTTAGTGCATCAGCCATGACATTGGGCTTTCCAGGAGTGTAAGTGATTCCTAAATCGTAGTCAGTGAGCAACTCAACCCAACGTCTTTGCCTGAGATTCAAATCTGGTTGGGTGAAGATATACTTCAAACTTTGGTGATCAGTGAAGATTTCACAGCGATTACCGAGGAGGTAATGTCGCCATGTTTTGAGTGCATGGACTACAGCTGCAAGCTCTAAATCATGAGTAGGATAGTTATCCTCATGTGGACGCAACTGTCGGGATGCGTATGCAATCACTTGACGATCTTGCATGAGAATGCAACCTAGTCCTTGTCGCGAGGCGTCGCAATAGATTATAAAATCCTTGGAAAAGTCTGGTGGTACTAGTACAGGTGCAGATGTCAGGCGTCTTTTCAGTTCCTGAAAACTGGACTCGCACTGTGGGGTCCACTCAAACTTTTTATCTTTCTTGAGGAGTTCGGTTAGAGGTTTAGCAACCTTGGAGATATTCTCGACGAAACGTCGGCAATAGCTCGCTAAGCCAAGAAAACTCCTAACTTGCTTGACCGATTCAGGGGGAGTCCAATCAAGGACGGCTTGAACTCGCTCGGGATTGACAGCAATACCCTTGCCAGAGATCACATGACCTAGATAGGTTACTTCTGGCAACCAAAATTCACATATAGAAAATTTGGCATAAAGGCGGTGCTCTCGAAGTTTCGTCAATACCAGCCTTAAATGCTCGGCATGATCTTCCTTGTTCTTGGAGAAAATGAGTATATCATCGAGGTATACCACGACGAATTTATCCAAATACTCCATGAATATAGAATTCATTAACCGAGAAAAGGTAGCTGGGGCATTGGTTAATCCGAAGGACATGACGGTGTACTCATATTGGCCATAACGAGTAACGAAAGCCGTTTTAGGAATGTCCCCGTTCTTGATTTTGATTTGATGGTAGCCCAACCTCAAATCCATCTTAGAGAAGACTGAGGATCCAGCGAGCTGATCATACAGGTCGTTGATCCTGGAAAGCGGATACTTATTCTTTATGGTGACCAGATTGACAGGTCGATAATCTACAACCATCCGCTCCGTTCCATCCTTCTTCTTGACGAAGAGGACGGGGCAAGCCCAAGGGGAAGAGCTAGGACGGATGAAACCCTTTTGCAAGGACTCATCAAGTTGTTTCTTTAGCTCAGCTAATTCTAGTGGTGCCATCTTATAGGGTCTTCTAGAGATTGGGACAGTTCCAGGGATAAGATCTATCACGAACTCGACATCTCTGTCAGGTGGAACTCCTGGCAGTTCTTCTGGAAAAACATCCGGGAAGTCACGGACTACCGGGATATCTTCGAGTTCTGGTAGAGGGCTGGCATTAAGAGAATAGAGCTGACGTTCAGCCATTCGAGTCAAGACATTGACTATCTTGCCGGATGGATGTGTAAGTTGAACGGTCCTAGTAAAGCAATCAATTTTGGCGTAATGGGTTGTCATCCAATCCATACCCAAAATGATATTTATGTCCGAGGACTTGAGAGCGATTAAAGAAGCAAGGAAAACAAGTCTATCGACAAGGATTTCATTTCCATGGCTTACCCTAGAGGTTTGCCACTTTGAACCAGGAGTTTGAATAACCATGGAAGTAGGCATGTCACAAAAAGTCATGTTGTGCAATCGAGCATAGCTCTCAGATATGAACGAATTGGATGCTCCAGTATCGAAAAGAACAGATGCTGGATGGCAGTTTACGAGAAGCGTACCAAGGACGACGTTAGGATCCTCATAAGCTTCTTCGGCAGAAACATAGTTGACATGACCACGTGCAGTGGGGATTGGCTTGACATAGTTCACCTTGCCGGTTGGCTTACCACGGCCAACGGGTTTTCCTGGCTGGTTCTGGGGACAATCACGCATGTAGTGTCCCGGTTCTCCACACTTGAAACATGTCACAGTGGTGGTGCGTGGAGCAAAGTTGGAGGGTGGACCTCCATAGGTCTTAGCAGGTGCAAACTATTGAGTTGGGCGAGTCGCCTCATAGGATGGCCTCGGTGTGTACTTGGGTGGCAGAGCAGTGTTAGGAACCCACACACGGCGCTTGTGAGAGCCAGAGCCGGATGAGGAACCAAGGTCTCGAGTATGCTTGCGGGTGGCCTCGAAGTCGGTCTGGCCTGTCTCAGCACTGATAGCCTTGTTAACCAACTTCTGGAAGGAAGTGCACTCGTGCAGACGTAGATCTCGACGAAGTTCAGGGCTGAGTCCCTTGCGGAACCTCGCTTGTTTCTTGGCATTGGTGGATACTTCCTCAGGTGCATAGCGTGCCAGATTACCAAACTCACGACTATAGCCATCCACAGTTAAACGGCCCTGGGTGAAATTGCAGAATTCCTCCCGCTTGCGATCCATGAGACCTTCCGGAATGTGATGTTCACGGAATGCCTCACTGAACTCAACCCAGGTAGTGACTTGGCCAGCAGGACGCATAGCTTCAAAGTTTTCCCACCAAAGACTGGCAGGGCCCTCAAGATGGTAGGCAGCGTAGATAACCTTGTCAGCTTCGGCCACACGGGCAGAGTGTAGCTTGTGGGTGATACTACGTAGCCAGTCATCAGCATCCAGAGGTTCAGTGGAGTGATGGAACTTTGGTGGGCACATCTTGATAAAATCATGGATTGACACCACGTCATTCCTCTGACGGAACCTAGTGTTCTGCTCTATGCGTTCCAGCAGACGGTTGGTCTCTCTCTTGTTCCGTTCTGCTTCAAGCATAACTTCCGCCAAAGAGGGTGGCTGGGGCAGATTCCCATCTCTAGCCCCACTAGCCTCACCCTGCTCCTGAGCAGCAGGAGTGTTGCGAGTGTTGACCATCCTAGGAAAACAAAACAACGGTTTAGACAAGGATGGCAAAAATTTGACATAGAAGTGCAGAATGTAATGGATGGCACAGAATGCAGAGATGTTCATCCGTACGACATGGTAATATAGGAACTGCTATATATACACCAGTGGTCATACACACCATACAAAGTTTAGTACAAGCCAAGGCTAAGTACAACTGCGGTGAAAGACGATACATCCCATCAGAGGCATTCCAAGCTCCTATACATTATTTAACTACACCTCCGGAATTCAGTACACACTAAGTCATATTCCACAAGACGCGCAGGACTGTGGAAATACAACTACTACAATACTACTACTACCACGGACTAGCTCAGACATTCGCGTAGTAATCCTCGTAAAGATTACCACCGTAGCCTGGAAGTGGTACAAACGGATCTTGGAACTCGCGAGCACTCGAAGGCTGTGAACCATAGGGGCATGGATGTGGTCTCGGTCCCGATGATGGTGGTAACCTACGCCCACATGGAGGTGTAATACCCCCAACGTCACGCCAATCCATGCGATCAGGTAGACGAGTCCGCACGGGGTACAAATCCCGCATGTCCAGATATCCGGCGTGCACAGCAGGTGCAAGCCGTGTCAAAGTAGTCCAGTGAGCGGCTCGAGTGTTATACAGCTCCATTCGGAGGGCACGGACCTCACGGTCCCTATCCTCCAACATCTGAACAGTAGTCTGAAGCAGTGGCTCCTCATGAGCAGCATCAGTATACAGACCAGTGTAGTAGCCTTCCTCTCCGGGGAGGGAGGCTGGCATGTAACAGAACTCAGTGTTCAGCAACAGGGCATGCCTAGCACGGAGAATGGTCATCATCGAATAAGCGGCATCCTGCACTGCCATCTCGATGGTAATCCCGAGTCCATAAGACCAATGGATGGGATCATTAGCTCCGGGATATGAGGGGTATATCCGGACTGTGCAGAAATACTGACTTTGATTAAAATCCCGATACTGTTCCTCCACAGTGTATTTAGGATACCAGTGATAACCGGTCTCAGTCATCACACGAACTAGCATGGCCGTGTGACCGGGCACATTAATGCACCGAGTCAAACGAACCACTTGGTGAGGGATGCGGCCAGACATCTGAAACACGAAATAATGCAAAGGCATTAGTGTTTCTGGAAGAAATCGGGCAGCATAACAACTGTAAATGCTCAAACAAAGATTTGAGACATCATACAACTGATAGCATAGCCACTCAACAATTCCATATCAAGGTTCCGGTTCAACAATCATCATACTAAAAGGATAGAAACTGAACTGAGGCTTGAAACCAACAATCCTAAGAGTCTACGGATTAGTAACACGTGAACCTAGTAAGGATAAGAGGCCTAATCCTAAATCCCCGTAGAAAGAATAGACAGACTCAGATCAGAAGGGCATAAGGTAAAGGAGTAAAAAGAGCCTTACGTTCCCTTCCACAATCAATTCCCCTACATATAACTAAGAATTTTTCTAGACTCAACATCGACCAGTTTTGCTTGAGAAACCTACAGGCAGTCCAGCTCTGATGCCAACGCTGTCAGGACCCCGATCCTAAGTCACACCGATCTAGCTGTAACACGTCATATCACTTTGCGGCCTCACGCACGGTAACCCCACGGGTGCCACATTACCTGGCCCGGGACCGTTTGCGCATTTTGGCACACGTATATGACAGTGTCGCTAGCATCCATATGACAGAGAACCCGGGCCGACATGGCTAGTTATAAACCAAAAGTGGCACTAAATTACAAAGACAGGCATCCATGACCCAGCAACGAACGTGTCGGTCATCAACGTATGAACCCAAGTCGTAGCAAGCTACATGGACTTAAAGGAACAACGCGTGACATTTCCCCTAAGGGACAGACACAGGAACGAAGAAGGACACATGCCGGCCAGCCTACGTGTTCCGAACAGTAGCAAGCTACCAAGGCTCATTGGAATCACTAGGAGGCATTTCCCTGTAAGATAGGCTACCAAAGGAAAACTACTAGGTGTCGGATCCCACACATACCAAGCATTTCAATCATACACGCAATATGCTCAATATGTGCAAATACAACATTGCATCACAACAGAACTCTATGACTCAAAGTACTTTATTTAAAAGGCTCCAAGAGCCATACATAACATATTCATACAGGTAGGGGTCACATGACCCAAGACTCAAGTCATACAGTCATACAAGCACAAGCGGAAGCTACATGTCTGAGTACAGACAACTTAGAAAATAAAACAGGCTTGGTGTAGCCTGACTATCTACAAGGCCCTTCACAAGCTCTAGATCACCGTCTGGGTGTCAAGCTACTCGTCGACGTCAACGTCTATGTAGAACCCATCAGCAGGGGCAGGGTTCTCCTCTGCAACAGTTATTAAGCAAACATGAGTACAAAGGTACTCAGCAAGTCTTACCACAGAACCTATCATACATGCAACATTATCAAAGGGGGTAGTGGAGTTATAGCAGAATGCCAGCTTTGACCTTGGCTAACCTATACTACAACTCTCAACGGATTGCAAGATGTTATTACGAACACGAGTCCTCTAGTCACCACATCAATACACTACCGAGGATCCTCTTCCGTCATCCTACGGAAGGGCCATCCGCGGCACTCACGCTTATCTTGAGGCTTTTAGTAGTAACCATCAACTTGTCTATGAACTGTAAGGTAACCAAGTAGTTCGTACCGCGAACAACGGCTCTTCGAATAGTTTGATAACCCTGCAGGGGTGTACTTCTTCACACATGTTTTCACCACTTAGCGTCTGCACACGACATGTGCTCGGCAGACTTCAAGCGAAAGCCGACGTGGGTGTAGACCACGACCTAACCAACCACTCAAGTCTCTCGTCCAGGTTTATCGCCTATTTGGGTTCCATCCGTGGGGAGATCCGGCCGGGGTGTCGCTCACGGCCCCAAACGATGTGTACAGGGTTCCCGAGTCACCAAACGGGCAACCGGTACACCGTGCCACGTACCTGTCGCATCACAGCCCACCCCGAGGGTCAGTGCTGCGCACGACCTCCAATAAACTATAAACACCAGAAACTAGTTGCAACTCCTGGACAGAGTACAAGGGCAATCAATAAGTCGAGCGGGGTCATATTTCAGGGCCCAATGTGTGGTAGTAACTGTAACTTGAATCACACACACAGATCTCGGGTCCTATGGACGATTCCAATGAAACAACCCACCATGTACTCCTACATGGCCTTTCATCGATACCTTTACCAAGCGTATTCCACACTTCCTTCTCTTATTGGTAGGTTCATTTCACTCTGATCCATCACCCAGATGAACCAGACCAGACACAACTCTAAGCATAGCAGGCAACATAAGTAAATAGCATGGTGGATCACACATCACATGGCTCAATCAACTCCTACACATGCTAGTGGGTTTCAACTATTTACTGTGGCAATGACATGTCATGCAAGGGAATAGGGTTCAACTACCGCAGCAAGTAGCAGTTCACGCTCTGTTGCCTTAATGCAGTAAAAGAGAGCAGGAGCGAGAAGATTGGGTTTGTATCGGAATGATCAATGATTGCTTGCCTGACAAGGTAGTTGTCGGGTACTGCTCTTCAACTGGATACGCAGCAGTATCCTCGAGAGCAGGACCTAACACAGGGAATACCGACGATACAATCATTAACAAACAAATGCAACAATATGATGCATGCTCATGACATGGCAAGATGCATGTGTGTTGGCTAATGTAACTAAAACCAGAAGGGTTTGAACCTATTTGAATCAAGGATTCAAATTGAAGTTCAAACTATTATTTAAATAAGTGCATTATCATGTTTTTTATGTAAACAGCAAGTTAACTTGTTAAAACATGCATGAAACCAGTGCCATTAGAAATTTTGGATTTTTCTGATCATTTTTCATATATAAATCTTTTCCATCTGAGCTATGGTTGATTTTATATGATTTTTAGAAGTTTTGGGTATTTTCTGGAATTTCTTGAATTATTATTAAACCTAAAAATCCCAGAAAAACCTTTACTGCGTCAGCATGACATCATGCTGACGTCAGGCAGTCAACAGGAGCTAGTCCAAGTCAAACATGACATGTGGGCCCTGCATGTCAGTGTCACAGCTAATTAACTGAGTTAATTAGAGTTAATCTAAAACTAATTAGCTGTCAGTGGGGCCTGGGCCTACGGTCAGTGACTAAACTAATTAACTAAATAAATTAACAAAAACTTAATTAAACTAACTAATTAGCAGAAGGTGGCCCACACGTTAGTGACCCAGGGGTAGTCAACCCCCTGGTCAAATAGGTCAAACCCGCCGGCGACGTGACGCCGGCGAGGCCAAGTGCGGCGGCGTGCTTCGGAAAACGTCTGTGGTGCACGGTTCGAGCTGTGGCTAGGCGCGTTGGAGAGCTCTTGCTCTTGCGCGTCGGATGGTGGTGGTCGCCGGACCTGGGGTGGCTGGAGACGACGGCAACAAGCTCGACGGCGGCGACCGGCGTCGGGCGTGTGTGGAGATGCGGCTGCAGGGGTCTAGGCGATGCGTGCGTAGCACCGTTCGCATCTGCGTGCTGTGGTGAGTGTGATGGACGGGTGCCCATGACCAAATGGTCACCGGAGCATCGTCGGCGGCGAGCACGGCGGCGGTGCGTTTCGGTGATCAACAGAACGGCGGCTACACGGTGCAAAAGGAACGGAGGTAGGAGGGGTTCGACGTAGAAGCTCACTGCGGTGCTAATGAGCTCGACGGCGGGGTCGGGGACACGCTGTAGCTTCGTAACGGCGGCGAGGTACTCTGGCGATCCGAGGAAGGGGGCGACGGCGTGGGGTCGTTGCAGGGCTTCCGGTGGCTCGTGGCTCAGCGAGGAGGAAGAGGACGACGCGGCGGATCCTCTGGACACACTCACGGGGCGAGGGGGTGGCTCTGAGTGCGGTTACGGCGAGCGGCGGCGACGGCGGCTCGGTGATGGAGAAGAAAGAGCCAGGGGAGGGCGAAGGAGACGAGGGGGAGAAGTGAGAGCGGTCGGGGCAGCTGCGTGTCGACTCGTGGAGTCATCCAGGCCATCGGGGAGGCAGGCAAGCAGCCTGGAGGTGGCCGGGCGCGTGCCGGCGCGCGGCGGCCACGCGCGCGTCCTTCTGGCGCGAGGAGGAAGACGACAGGAGGAGGGCTGGTGGGCTGGGCCGGCTTGCTACAGGGCTGGGCCGAGGTAAGTACTTCTTCCTATTTTCCTTTTCCTATTTTCTTTCTGTTTTATTTCTTTTGCAGCTTTGTTCAATTAATAAAAATGCCTAAACATTTTTATAACTCATGACACTTGTCATATCTACTGTATATAATAGGAACAGTAGGAAACATTATAGTTCATGATTATTTGAGCATTTAAAATATTTTATAGCATTTAAATGCCCAAATTCAAATACCATATGAATTAATCCAAAGCCCTGGATTGTCCTAGAAAATTGTGCACCATTTTTGGCAGAGGTTTAAAACCAAGGCAGAAATGATGAACATTTTGAAGGGCATTTTGGGTACATTGGAAAATATTTTAGCAAACCCTAGTTGTTAGGGGAGGGGTGCTGGGGTTTCTGTTAATCCCATTTCAGGTTTTCTTTGAAAGTAAACATGATGCACACTCTAGTTAGGTCCTAATGCAAGTGCTAGCTAGGGATGTGACAGATTTGATTCAGCCGGCTGCCACTGCGCTGGTCGACCCTGTCTGCATCGTCCAAGCGCACAGCGGCGCCGTCTATGACGCCAAGTTCTACAACGATCCGATTCAGCCGCTGCTCTTCAGGTAAATTCCTCTTCTTTCTGCTAAGGGTGTTCTCAATCAAGAAGGAAAATTTACAACATGGTCCATGGTTTGTGAAAGCTGCAGGCATGACGGCCACATTCGGGCTTGGAGATGGCATGAGATGTACAGCTGCCTTCTGCCACTCTCTCTGCAAGGTAATGTAACAGAGCTCTCATTCGTGGCCTGGTTTGCTAGATTAGCTGGGAGCCTGGGATTGTGCTTAACCACCTGTTCTTACATAGATGTAATTTCAGTAAGAAGAAAAACCTATTTTTTTACCATTGAATCTTCCCCCAGGAGATCATGTTGAACCAATACTTGACTTGGTTAACCCCCAGCTTGAGTATGATTCCATACTAAACAATTGGACATGCAGATCTGACAGTGCTTTGTTCCTGAGGAATACACTAGTTCTCTCGCCCTCCGTACTTTGATATATGTTTCTATAAATTTCTAGAGGCCCTTGGGGTGCATGGTCTCCAATACCAGAAAATAATGCCATTGCAATTAGCAAACACGTTACTACTTCATATTTGCATACTTTCACACTGTTTGAAGAAAGCAAGCAGCACACCAGCCTCTTATGTGCATTATGTCCTCATTCTTCTTATAGAATGCTTGATTCCTTATGTTTCTGTTGGGTATGATTTTCTCCACTACGCTTCTTTCAAACATGATGGATCTATTTTTGCGGCAGCGGGTGATACATCAGTTCTCTCGTCATAAAAATAAAGAAGGAAAGGGAGGGATTTCCAAGATTGACAGAGAAAAATAGCCTGGTGATTTTTTGTCATTTGTATTGTCCCGTAATGAGTTGATTGATCTCTAAAAAGATTGTGGGAACAAAGTAAACTAGCTAGAAATCAAACAAAAGTCTCCCCCCTCAAAGAAATTTCATGCTCTGCCACTAGCTATAATCCCACGAACGAAGTTTTACCCCCATAACTCGACAGAAAATTATGCTAGAATTATTTATTTATTGTTTATAATCACCGGAAAAATTATGTTAGAAAATACTATGTTTAAGTCATAATGAAGATATTCTTTAATTATTGTTCATGCACAATAAATTTTTGAGAATTATAATGAAAAAGATAGTACCGGTTAAAAATAGGTGCTTGATTGTTGGACACGAATTGCGCTATGCTACACAGTCCGTAAACCTAGCCAACATTGGTTCATGAAAATTTGTGTTACCTCCGTAGTGAAGCAAAAAACATTGTACCAAAATGGACTTTACTATTTATGGTATAATGCGATATGTTTTGGGCATCAGTAAGCAACTCCAACAAAGGCATGAAGAGATACTCATAACCAGGTGGATATTTCAATGATTTAAATTCCACACACCTTCAGTACACTTTTGAAATACATTCATATTTTTTTCTGCAGTACATATTTTCATGGCAGCACGGAGGATTTCAAAGAGTTTGTTCATGTCATCATGCCTGGGGGTGTGTTGTGGAATGAGAGGGGGTCTTGAGCAATTGGGCTAGGAAAGTGTGTTTTTTTCACCCGATGCAACGCACGGGCATTTGTGCCGTTCTAAGCAAATTTGCATGTGCCATCTCTAATTTTCAAAATAAATTTCCCTTTTGTGTGCCCGTACCGCTCGCGAGGCGGTGAGGGGTGGCCAATATTTTCCATGCTAGACGTGTTACTCTCACGATGAGTGTTTATTCACTTGTCATTGCATGAGAGTAAGGCAAAGGTATTAGGGATGCCCAGTCCCTAAATGAAAAACAAATTTACTTTATGTTGTCAAATAATAAATTCCTTGAAAAGTGTTGGTATGGAAGGCAGCCGTGGATTCGGCTAGCCATCGCTTGTGAAAGTTTGGTGGAAAAGAAAGAAACTTTATTTTCTGTTTGGGAACTGCCTATGATATATCTAGCATGGAAAGTGTTGGGAACCTCAAGTTATTCTCGTTGGTGGGAAAAGTATACCTCCGAAAAAATTGTATCTCTCAATTTAAGCTTTGAGCTCTGGCACCTCTACAAATCCCTACTTCCAGCTGCGAAGGGCCTTTCTATTACTTCTGCAATTTTTATTTTTGAATTTGAGTCTCCATCTTCTCTTACAAGCACCAACTAGGAAACACTATGATCATACTTGAGCATTGGGTGTAACTAATATACAAATGGGTTTCATGAATGGATCGATGGTTGAGCATAATGTGCTTGGGATAACTTATTTTAGCATTGATATTTTGAAAGACATGGTTGCTTGTTGATATGCTTGAGTATCTAAATTATTATGTCAAAACTAAACTATTGCTTTGAACCATATAAAAGTCCAAATGTCCATGATATAAAGAAAAGAATATGACATGACATGATAGGCAGCATTCCACATCAAAAAAATTGTTTTTATCACTTACCTACTCGAGGACGAGAAGGAGTTAAGCTTGGGGATGCTGATACGTCTCCTACGTATCTATAATTTTTCATTGTTCCATTCTATTATATTATCATTCTTTGATGTTTTACAATCATTTTATATCATTTTTTGGTACTAACCTATTGACATAGTGCCAAGTGCGAGTTGTTGTTCTCTGCATGTTTTTTACATCGCAGGAAATCAATATGAAACGGAGCCCAAACACCATGAAACTTTTTGGAGAACTTTTATGGGCCAGAAGACACCTGATGGGCCAAGGCAGCACTTAGGGGGGGTGCCCTGAGGGGGGCACAACCCACCAGGGCGCGCCAGGTCCCCCTGGCGTGCCCAGCTGGGTTGTGCCCACCTCGGTGGCCTCCCGCACCGCCTCTTTGCTCTATAAATACCACAATATTCCGAAAACCCTACGAGAGTCGACAAAATATTCATCTAGCCGCCGCAGAGTCCAGAACCACCAGATCCAATCTAGACACCATCACGAAGGTGTTCACCACTTCCATTGGTGCCTCTCCGATGATGCGTGAGTAGTTCCTTTTAGACCTACGGGTCCGTAGTTAGTAGCTAGATGGCTTCCTCTCTCTCTTTTGATTCTCAATACAATGGTCTCTTATAGATCCATACGATGTAACTATTTTTGTGGTGTGTTTGTTGGGATCCGATGAACTTTGAGTTTATGATCAGATCAATCTTTTTATATCCATGAAAGTTATTTGAGTTTCTTTGATCTCTTATATGCATGATCACTTATAGCCTCGTATTTCTTCTCCGATATCTAGGTTTCGTTTGGCCAACTTGATCTATTTATCTTGCAATGGGAAGAGGTGCCCGGTAGTGGGTTCGATCTTACGGTGCTTGATGCCAGTGACAGAAAGGGAACCGACACGTACGTATCGTTGCCACTAAGGATAAAACAATGAGATTCATATCTAACACCATAGATAAACGGATCTTGTCTACATGATGTCATCGTTCTTAATGCATTGCTCCATTTTTCCATGAACTTAATATACTAGATGCATGCTGGATAGCGGTCGATGTGTGGAGTAATAGTAGTAGATCCAGGCAAGAGTTGGTCTACTAATCTTGGACGTGATGCCTATGTAATGATCATTGCCTGGATATCGTCATAATTATTTGAGGTTCTAACAATTGCCCAACGGCAATTTTTTTACCCATCGTTTGCTATTTTCTCGAGAGAAGCTACTAGTGAAACCTAAGGCCCCCGGGTCTTCTTTCTCATATATTTGCCTTTGCGGTCAACTTTTTCCTTGTATTTATTTTCAGATCTAATAAACCAAAAATACAAAAATACCTTGTTGCAATTTATTCTTATTTGTTTTATTTGGCGCTCGATCTATCAATCTACTACAAATTTCTCACGTCTGTTTTGCCTATCTTGAGGTGTCGTACCCCGGAAGGGAGTGACAAGCCCTTTAACATGTCGGGTTGCGAGAAGTTGTTATTTGTGTGTAGGTGCTATTTACATTGTGTTGATTGGTTCTCCTACTGGTTCGATAACCTTGGTTTCGCATCTGAGGGAAATACCTACCGCCGTTGTGCTGCATCATCCCTTCCTCTTTGGAAAAAACCGACGTAGCTTCAAGCAACATCACATCCCGTGTCAACTACGGTATGACTGTTGCTCCAGGGGTCTTTGCTCCTACCCTTGGGGAGGGTGTTTCGAACAAACACAGGGGTTCATAACTCGGGGCAACTGGCTCACATGTCTCCTCTGATGTACCGCGTTGAAGCATTCTGATCCAGGTTTATGTGCCAGGCCTCAGCCTTCAAACGCTCCACCTCCCCATGTATTTGAGCTTGTAATGCGGCCATGCGGGTGTTTTCGGTGTTGATATCCTCTTGGACCATGGTCATCTATTCTCGAAGCTTTGCCACCTCCCCATTACGTTCTGCATGGTTTTCCACAGTTACCTCGGTCTCGAGCAGGGTTGCTAGGGCGGCCATCAGATCTATCAGGACCTGAGTCGGTGTCTTGCTTGAGCCGAATGTGATGGGGGCTGGTGCTGAAGTACCGGTTGCTGCCATAGCTCCAGCTGTCGTAGAATTGAGAGTCGGCACTATTCCTGCCATGTAGACGGTGGCTTGGCATGGCATCTCATAGGGGTCCAGAATAATGTAGCCATAGGGGTTGGCACATGTTTTCGTCTTGACTCTCCGATAGAAACTTTGGGGCACTCTTTGAAGTTCTTTGTGTTGGTTGAATAGATGAATCTGAGATTGTGTGATGCATATCGTATAATCATGCCCACGGATACTTGGGGTGACAATGGAGTATCTAGGTGACATTAGGGTTTTGGTTGATGTGTGTCTTAAGGTGTTATTCTAGTACGAAGTCTAGGATAGATCGAACGGAAAGAATAGCTTCGTGTTATTTTACTACGGACTCTTGAATAGATCGATCAGAAAGAATAACTTTGAGGTGGTTTTGTACCCTAAATAATCTCTTTGTTTGTTCTACGGTATTAGTGACTTTGGAGTGACTCTTTCTTGCATGTTGAGGGATAGTTATATGATTCAGTCATGTTATTATTGTTGAGAGAACTTGCATTAGTGAAAGTATGAACCCTAGGCCTTGTTTCGAAGCATTGCAATACCGTTTGTGCTCACTTTTATCATTAGTTACCTTGCTGTTTTTATATTTTTAGATTACAAATACCTATATCTACCACCATATTGCACTTGTATCACCATCTCTTCGCCGAACTAGTGCACCTGTACAATTTAACATTGTATTGGGTGTGTTGGGGACACAAGAGACTCTTTGTTATTTGGTTGCAAGGTTGTTTGAGAGAGACCATCTTCATCCTACGCCTCCCACGGATTGATAAACCTTATGTCATCCACTTGAGGGAAATTTCCTACTGTCCTACAAACCTCTGCACATGGAGGCCCAACAACGTCTACAAGAAGAAGGTTGCATAGTAGACATCAAGCTCGTTTCTGGCGCCATTGCCGGGGACGTAAGTGCTTGAAGGTATATCTTTATATCTTGCAATCGAATCTTTTAGTTTCTTGTTTTATCACTAGTTTAGTTTATAAAATAAAACTACAAAAAAATGGAATTGAGCTGCCTCATATGCTTCATCTTTTTAATATCTTTCGTGAAAATGGTGGGAAGGAAAATTGTGCTCAAGTACTAGAAGAAGAATTACATAGAATGCTTGGCATAAAATATGTGAATGATGAGAATGATTGCAATGTTGTTAGTATGAATTCTTTGAATACCCATGATGCTTATAAAATGCAAAGCCACAAGCTTGGGGATGCTTTGTTTGATGAAGATGATATGTTTAGTCCCCCAAGTTTTGATGAGCAAATTTATTATGATGGAAGCATGCCATCTATTTATGATGATTGTTGTGATGAGACGTATGCTATAAAGAATAAAGATAACCATGAAACTTGTCATCATGATTTTTATTTTCAATTGGATTATGCTTCACATGATAGTAATTTTGTTGAATTTGCTCCTCCCACTACTATGAATGAGAAGAATTTTGCTTATGATGGGAGTAGTAAAATTTCTATGCTTATGGATCATGAAAATAATGCCTTATGTGATGTTTATATTGTTGAATTCATTCATTATGCTACTGAAAATTATTATGAGAGAGGAACATATGTTTCTACCTATTGCAATAATATCAAGTTTCTTCTCTATATATTGAAAGTTTTGAAGTTATGCTTGTTTTCCCTTCCTATGCTAGTTGATTCTTGTTCCCATAAGTTGTTTGCTCACAAAATACCTATGCATAGGAAGTGGGTTAGAATTAAATGTGCTAGTTATATTCATCATGATGCTCTCTTTATGTTTCAATTCTTATCTTTTATGCGAGCATCATTGAAATCATCATGCCTAGCTAAAAGGCATTAAAGAAAAGCGCTTGTTGGGAGACAACCCGATATTTACCCCTACTGTTTTTGTGTGTTCACATGATTAAGCTACTGTAGTAATCATTTTTTATAGCTTTTATTTCAATAAAGTGCCAAGTAGAACCTTTGGGAAGACTTGGGTGAAAGTCTTTGCGATCTTGTTGTAAAAAAACAGAAACTTTGCGCTCACGAGATTAGCTGCCATTTGTTACTGGAGAGTGCTTTTAGGCTGATTATTTTTGCAGATGATTAATATACAAAGTCCTCACGGTCACCAATTTATTTCAGAATTTTTTGAGTTACAGAAGTATTCGAAAGTTACAGATTGCTACAGACTGTTCTGTTTTTGACAAATTCTATTTTTCGTGTGTTGTTTGCTTATTTTGATGAATCTATGAGTAGTATCGGAGGGTATGAACCATAGAGAAGTTTGAATACAGTAGATATTACACCAATATAAATTTAGAATGAGTTCACAATAGTATCTAAGTGGTGGTTTTATTTTCTTATACTAACGAAGCTTACAAGTTTTCTATTGAGTTTTGTGTTGTGAAGTTTTCAAGTTTTGGGTAAAGATTCGATGGACTATGGAATAAGGAGTGGCAAGAGCCTAAGCTTGGGGATGCCCAAGGCACCCCAAGGTAATATTCAAGGACAACCAAGAGCCTAAGCTTGGGGATTCCCCTAAAGGCATCCCCTATTTCGTCTTCGTTCATCGGTAACTTTACTTGAGGCTATATGTTTATTCACCACATGATATGTGTTTTGCTTGGAGCATCATTTTGTTTTATTTTGTTTTGCTTGCTATTTGAATAATATCCCAAGATCTGAAATTCTTAAATGTTAGAGAGTCTTCACATAGTTACATAATTATTCAACTACTCATTGATCTTCACTTACATCTTTTGGAGTAGTTTGTCTTTTGCTCTAGTGCTTCACTTATATCTTTTTAGAACACACTTGTGGTTTTATTTTCTTATACTAACGGAGCTTACGAGTTTTCTGCTGAGTTTTGTGTTGTGAAGTTTTCAAGTTTTGGGTAAAGATTCGATGGACTATGGAATAAGGAGTGGCAAGAGCCTAAGCTTGGGGATGCCCAAGCCACCCCAACGTAATATTCAAGGACAACCAAGAGCCTAAGCTGGGGGATGCCCCGGAAGGCATCCCCTCTTTCTTATGCGTTCATCGGTAACTTTACTTGAGGCTATATTTTTATTCACCACATTATGTGTTTTGCTTGGCGCGTCATTTTGTTTTATGTTGTTTTGCTTGCTGTTTGAATAATATCCCTCGATCTAAAATTCTTAAATGTTAGAGAGTCTTCACATAGTTACATAATTATTCAACTACTCATTGATCTTCACTTATATCTTTCGGAGTAGTTTGTCGTTTGCTCTAGTGTTTCACTTATATCTTTTTAGAGCACAGTGGAGGTTTTATTTTCTTATACCAACGAAGCTTACAGTTTTCTGTTGAGTTTTGTGTTGTGAAGTTTTCAAGTTTTGGGTAAAGATTCGATGGACTATGGAATAAGGAGTGGCAAGAGCCTAAGCTTGGGGATGCCCAAGGCACCCCAAGGTAATATTCAAGGACAACCAAGAGCCTAAGCTTGGGGATGCCCCGGAAGGCATCCCCTCTTTCGTCTTCGTTCATCAGTGACTTTACTTCAGGCTATATTTTTATTCACCACATGATATGTGTTTTGCTTGGAGCGTCATTTTGTTTTATTTTGTTTTGCTTGATGTTTGAATAATATCCCACGATCTGAAATTCTTAAATGTTAGAGAGTCTTCACATAGTTACATAATTATTCAACTACTCATTGATCTTCACTTATATCTTTTGGAGTAGTTTGTCGTTTGCTTTAGTGCTTCACTTATATCTTTTTAGAGCATGACGGTGGTTTTATTCTATAGAAATAGATGAACTCTCATGCTTCACTTATATTATTTCGAGAGTCTTTTAGAACATCATGGTAATTTGCTTAGGTTATGAATTTAGTCCTAATATGATGGGCATCCAAGAGGGATATAATAAAAACTTTCATATAAAGTGCATTGAATACTATGAGAAGTTTGATGCTTGATGATTGCTTTGAGCTATGAGGATCGTGATATTAGAGTCATTCTAGTAGAGTAGTTGTGAATTTGAGAAATACTTGTGTTGGGGTTTGCAAGTCCCGTAGCATGCACTTATGGTGAACCGTTATGTGATGAAGTTGGAGCATGAATTATTTATTGATTGTCTTCCTTTGTGTGGAGGTCGGGATCGCGCGATGGTTAAATCCTACCAACCCTTCCCCTAGGAGCATGAGTGTAGTACTTTGTTTTGATGACTTGTAGATTTTTGCAATAAGTATATGAATTCTTTATGACTAATGTTGAGTCCATGGATTATACGCACTCTCACCCTTCCACCATTGCTAGCCTCCCTAGTACCTCGCAACTTTTTCTGGTACCATAAACCCACCATATATCTTCCTCAAAACATCCACCTTACCTACCTATTATGGCATTTCCATAGCCATTCCGAGATATATTGCCATGCAACTTTCCACCGTTCTGTTTATTATGACACATTTCACCATTGTCATATTGCCTTACATGATCATGTAGTTGACATCGTATTTGTGGCAAGGCCACCATGCATAATTTTTCATACATGTCACTCTTGATTCATTGCCCATCCCGGTACACCGCCGGAGGCATTCACATAGAGTCATATTTTGTTCTAAGTATCGAGTTGTAATTCTTGAGTTGTAAGTAAATAAAAGTGTGATGATCTTCATTATTAGAGCATTGTCCCAGCGAGGAAAGGATGATGGAGACTATGATTCCCCCACAAGTCGGCATGAGACTCCGGAAAAAAATAGAGCATAAAAAAGAAGAAGAGAAAAGGCCCAAAAAAACACAAAAAAAATGAGAGAAAAAGAGGGAAGGGGCAATGCTACTATCCTTTTACCACACTTGTGCTTCAAAGTATCACCATGATCTTTATGATAGAGAGTCTCCTATGTTGTCACTTTCATATACTAGTGGGAATTTTTCATTGTAGAACTTGGCTTGTATATTCCAATGATGGGCTTGGTCAAACTTCCCTAGGTCTTTGTGAGCAAGCAAGTTGGATGCACACCCACTTAGTTTCCTTTTGAGCTTTCTTACACTTATAGCTCTAGTGCATCAGTTGCATGGCAATCCCTACTCAATCACATTGATATCTATTGATGGGCATCTCCATAGCACGTTGATACACCTAGTTGATGTGATACTATCTTCCTCCTTTTTGTCTTCTCCACAACCACCATTCTATTCCACTATAGTGCTATGTCCATGGCTCACGCTCATGTATTGCGTGAAAGTTGAAAAAGACTGAGAATACTAAAGTATAAAACAATTCCTTGGCTGAAATCAAGGTTGTGCATGATTTAAATATTTTGTGTGATGAAGATAGAGCATAGCCAGACTATATGATTTTGTAGGGATAGCTTTCTTTGGCCATGCTATTTTGGGAAGACATGATTACTTTGTTCGTATGCTTGAAGTATTATTATTCTTATGTCAATATTAAACTTTTGTTTTGAATCTTTCGGATCTAAACATTCATGCCACAATAAAGAAAATTACATTGATAATTATGTGAGGTAGCATTCCACATCAAAAATTCTATTTTTATTATTTACCTACTCGAGGACGAGCATGAATTAAGCTTGGGGATGCTTGATATGTCTGCAACGTATCTATAATTCTTTATTGTTCCATGCTATTATATTATCTGTTTTGGATGTTTAACGGGCTTTAATATACGCTTTTATATTATTTTTGGGACTAACCTATTAACCCAGAGCCCAGTGCCCATTTTCAGTTTTTTCCTTGTTTTTGAGTATCGCAGAAAAGGAATATCAAACGGAGTCCAATTGACCTAAAACTCCACGGAGATTGTTTTTGGACCAGAAGAAGCGCACAGAGTACCGCAGAAGGACCAGAAGAGTCCCGAGGCCACCACGAGGGTGGGGGCGCGCCCCCCTATCTTGTGGCCGCCTTGGGGAACCCCCTTACTTGTTTCCGACTCCAACACCTCTTATATATACCCAAACTTCAAGAAAATAACCTAGATCGGGAGATCCGCCGCCGCAAGCCTCTGTAGCCACCAAAAACCAATCGTGACCCTGTTTCGGCACCCTGCCGGAGGGGGGATCCATCACCGGTGGTCATCTTAATCATCCTGGCGCTCTCCATGATGAGGAGGGATTAGTTCACCCTCGGAGCTGAGGGTATGTACCCGTAGATATGTATTTGATCTCTCTCTCTCTCTCTCTCTCTCTCTCTCTCTCGTGTTCTTGAGATGGCATGATCTTGATGTATCGCGAGCTTTGCTATTATAGTTGGATCTTATGATGTTTCTCCCCCTCTACCTTCTTGTAATGGATTGAGTTTTCCCTTTCAAGTTGTCTTATCAGATTGAGTCTTTAAGGATTTGAGAACACTTGATGTATGTCTTGCATGGTATACCCGTGGTGACAATGGGGTATTCTATTGATTCACTTGATGTATGTTTTGGTGATCAACTTGCGGGTTCCATGACCTTGGGAATCTGTGCATAGGAGTTGGCACACGTTTTCGTCTTGACTCTCCGATAGAAACTTTGGGGCATTCTTTGAAATTCTTTGTGTTGGTTGAATAGATGAATCTGAGATTGTGTGATGCATATCGTATAATCATGCCCGCGGATACTTGAGGTGACAATGGAGTATCTAGGTGACATTAGGGTTTTGGTTGATGTGTGTCTTAAGGTGTTATTCTAGTACGAACTCTAGGATAGATCAAACGGAAATAATAGCTTCATGTTATTTTACTATGGACTCTTGAATAGACCAATCAGAAAGAATAACTTTAAGGTGGTTTCGTACCCTACAATAATCTATTTGTTTGTTCTCCGCTATTAGTGACTTTGGAGTGACTCTTTGTTGCATGTTGAGGGATAGTTATATGATTCAGTTATGTTATTATTGTTGAGAGAACTTGCACTAGTGAAAGTATGAACCCTAGGCCTTGTTTTGAAGCATTGCAATACCATTTGTGCTCACTTTTATCATTAGTTACCTTGCTGTTTTTATATTTTCAGATTACAAAACCTATATCTACCATCCAGATTGCACTTGTATCACCATATCTTCGCCAAACTAGTGCACCTATACAATTTACCATTGTATTGGGTGTGTTGGGGACACAAGAGACTCTTTGTTATTTGGTTGAAGGGTTGTTTGAGAGAGACCATCTTCATCCTACGCCTCCCACGGATTGATAAACCTTAGGTCATCCACTTGAGGGAAATTTGCAACTGTCCTACAAACCTCTGCACTTGGAGGCCCAACAACGTCTACAAGAAGAAGGTTGCGTAGTAGACATTAGTGTGCGCCGAGCCGACTTGACGAGGTTATTGTAGGTGTTTGGCTCGGGCTCGAATTTTCCAAGTTTGCCGATGAATAAGTGGATCTTGCTGAAGGGGGCCCGATACCCGTACTCGATTGAGTCGGCCTCAGGGCCCCAGCCGGCGTCGTTGATGTATAGCTTGCAACGGCGACTTTTCGTCATCCTGCCGACAACGTATCCCTCGATCCCTAGGAGAGATCCCTCCAAGAACTCAATAGCGCCGTGCGACAACCCCACGGTGGGCGCCAGCGGTCATGGTTTTGTAATGGCATACTCCCTCGAAAAAGGACTTAGTCATGATGCCATCAAAACTAGTCGGTAGCTTGGACAGGGTTGATCGAAATCAAATAATGCAGGTTTACCCAGGTTCGGCCCCTCGCGGTGGAGGTAAAAGTCTACTCCTGCTTGATTGATATTAATGATGATGATCTCGATTGCAAGGGTGCAACTGGGCTAACCTAGTACTCAAGAGCTTGTAACTTGGTATTTCTGCCTCACGGGCTCCCCTTTGTATACATGTCGAGGCCTGTAACGCCCGGGTAATCATGATACAGTAAACCCATGCTAATGGTGCCATGTCATCACAATTAGCTAAGCTAAATTGCCACTTCTATAAAATCAAAGTAAAAACCAAATTTAAATTTGCAAGTCAAAATATTGTTCTTTCAAACAGAGAAACAAAAATGTTCGAGATGTTGCAAATAATCATTGAGTAATTTTATTGGAGAAACCAACATTTTATAAAGTGGTTACGTGCCCTAAAATAATTAATCAGTGATAAAGAAGCATATTTAAATGCTTTTCCAATTATGAGAAATTCAAACAAATTCATATGCCTACCAAACTTTTTCTCACAGTGCCGAATAATGCAATACTATTTATGTGGCCATCTACACTTTTTACAAAACTTGTTTTCTAACAAATTAATATGCAAAAGAGAGTTATAAAAGTGTTTAGAAAACAGAAAAGGGAGGGAGGTGTTACTGGGCACTTTGGCCCAGCTAGCTACACTAAAGGGCCTAGCCCACGTCCCACTTGTCCTGTTCCTCTCGCTACAGGGCAGGGAGGGGGTCGTGGCGAGCATCTCGCCGCCATGGCCGTGCCTCGACTGCGTGGCGTTCATCCCGCCCTCCTCGACGCCCTACAAGAGCCCCCAACCCCTTTAGCGAAAC
>LR738714.1:506104206-506136334 GCA_902687465.1 Secale cereale
CCGTTCGCCGCACCGACGAGTCCAGGAGGATCGCCACCTTCGACTACGTCCATCCAGAGCATCAATTCGAGCGAAGCCGCCCTGTACGCTCGCCATCGACCTCGTTTCCACTGTGTACATCATCGTCGTCCGCCGTTGATTGCCACCACTCCGGTCCGTCCCCGACCTCCCCGAGCACACCTATGGCTCCGCGGTGAGCTCCTCCTCCGAATCCCCCTCATCCCAGTCTCGATGCGTCGCCGTAGTCGCCTGTACGAGTCGGCGGCCGCCATGGCCGAAGCTCAGCATACGCGTACACACCCCTGCTTGGCACTGCGCTCGTGCTGCTCCTATGTGCTCCTTCTGCGGACCGCGCCCCGCGCCCGTCCGCGGCTGCTGATGTGTCTCCTACTGATGTGCGTCTGCTGCCCTGCGCCTCGCCCGCCCGTGTGCCCGCCGCGGCCTAGCAGCGCCCGGCCGCACTGCTGCCGCTGCTGTTTATGCTGCTCCCGGTTACTGCTTCTATTGTAGCGCTGCTGCTGCTGCCTGTAACTGCTGATGCCTCTTGCTGCCTGCTAGTCGCTGATGCTCTGTTGCGCGGCCGCTGCTGCTCAACCACGTTGAGCTCACGCGAGGCCATGGCAAACACAGCCCGATGGCTGGCTATGTCCTGCTATGTATGGCCGGCCCTTTGTAATTAGCGTAGGTGTGTGTTCTGTGTGTGTGAGGCCGGCCCCATGTTCAATTAGTTTAGGATTAATTACTAGTTAGATTAGCTACTAACCTATGGCAGGTGGACCCCCTCCTCTAAATATCCACTTAAATAGACATGCTAAAATATGTGAGAATCGCACCTGGGTCCCACTGGACCCAGTTGACTCAGTCAAATGCTGACTGGGATTGTCCCAGTCTATGACACGTGGGTTCCACTTAGCCTTTTGACTAGTCAACCTTGAGTGGTTGACTGCTGACTCAGCACCCCCTTGACCCCACCTGCCATACTCTGTAGCTAGCTGCTGCTGAGTATAAAAGGTATTTTAGTTTAATTTTCGGATTAATAATAATTGCAGTAAATTCAGAAAATGTTAAAAACTTTAGAAAATCATATAAAATAAACCGTAGCTCTGATGAAAAAGTTTTATATATGAAAATCGCTCAGAACGACGAGACGAATCCGAATATGTGGTTCATTCGTCTGCCACACATCTCTATCATAGTGAACCTGCAACTTTTCCCCTCCGTTTCATCTGTCCGAAAACACGAAACACCGGGGATACTTTCCCGAGTGATATCCCCCTTCGCCGGTACCGTGTACCACCGCGTTAGAGCACCCTAGCACTGCGTGTTAACTTGCTGTGTTTCTTTATTGCATCTGTATGCTTTGTATTTATTGTTTCTTCCCCCTCTTCTCTTCGGTAGACCCCGAGACCGATGATGCCCCGGTGATCGACTACGGTGTTGACGACCCCTCCTTCTTGCCAGAGCAACCAGGCAAGCCAACCCCCTTTGATCATTCTGATATCGCCCATTCTCTTCTCTCTTATGCTTGCATTAGAACTGCTACTGCTTTTTGTATGATCCTATTCTAATGCATAGCCTGTTGTTGATACTGCTTTCATACCTTACATGTTTATACTAAACTGCTTAGTACAGGCTGGTTAGAGATCCACCAGTGACCCCCCTACCTTGTCCCGACTGCCCCGCTGGATTATCAGAAGACCCGATCAACGGGATCGAAGACCAGGACCCGGCACCGCACATCACTTTCCCCTTAGTTGCTCGACACTACTGGGTTACTATCGAGTGCCAAGGGTGAGACCTCATCAGCACTTATGATGTTAACCTTGTAGGTTGGTTCATCGGTTGTGGTCATCGAGGGTGATTCCTCTTTCTCCCCTCCCGATAACGACACTGTCATGCAACTCCTCAAGAGTGGACCTCGAGGGTGACTCCTCTTTCGTTCACCTTGACGATAAACATCAGGTGGAACTCCATCGAGGGTGATTTCCTCAGGTTTTCCTTTGGTGTCAGACACACAGTTACTATGGTTACTATGACCTTACACTGAACCTGGTTACTAAAGACGGGTCGACCCAGAGGGGTACCCGCGCGAGCTTAATTGCGAGTGATGTGTAGTCGGGTTGACCTGGAAGGTGCCCGCGAGATAATACGAGGCGTGGCCGGGCACTCGCCCTTGCCGCAAGTTCTCGAGACGGGGCGATGGGGTCACATCTTTCGTGAGTCTCTGCTCGTTACCGCGCGTTCCCAAGACACTAAACGGTTTGGATATTTGATCCAAGGGGCCTCTGGCCTGATAGCACTAACCATCACGTGGGCATAGTATGGGCGTTCTGCGTCGTATGCATCAGCCGAAGCTTAACTGATGTCATTGCGACTGAGCGGCGCGCGCCGGGTTGGACTGGTTAGGCTCCTACCTTTTTAAAGGTGGTTGCTAGGTCTGCTCACCGGCCGCCCACGCAACGTGCAGGAGTTCCCGGGGCGATTGGCCCATGACCCCTGGGAGCATAGGGTTTAGTCCGGCGTGCATGACCTCTCTATTAAGTCTAGGTCGGGTTGCGGCGTATTGTTTGGCCGAGGGCGGGCATGACCTGATGGTGTGTCTGGCCGGAGTTAAGCAAGCGTGTTCGGTAAGTTGGTGCACCCCTGCAGGGAAGAAAACATCTATCGATAGCCTGTCCTAGGTAACGGACACTTGGAGTTGTATCCCGATCGCTACAACTAGAACTAGATGCTGAGGCATTGTTTGGATATGTTGCTTCGGGAGTCGAGAAAGGATCCCGGAGCGTTGGAACAACAACATAAATATTACTTATGATATACTACTCTACTTCCCCCTCTTGCTGCAAGACGGTGGTTTCCAGAAGATGCTAGTCTTCGATAGGGCTAGCTTCTCCCCCTCTTATTCTGGCATTCTGCAGCTGAGTCCACAGATACTACCCCTTTTCATTGATACCGATGCATATGTAGTGTAGATCCTTGCTTGCGAGTACTTTGGATGAGTACTCACGGTTGCTTTGCTCCCCCTTTTCCCCCTTCTTTCTTCTTGCTGGTTGATGCAACCAGATGGTGGAGTCCAGGAGCCAGATGCCACACTTGACGACTCGTACTACCCCGATGGAGCCTACCACTACGCGGAGACAACTGACGACCAGGAGTAGTTAGGAGGTCCCAGGCAGGAGGCCTTGCCTTTTCGATCGTGTTGATTTTTGTGCTAGCCTTCTTAAGGCAAACTTGTTTAACTTGTGTCTGTACTCAGATATTATTACTTCCGCTGACTCTTGTGCTTTCGAGCTTATTTATTCGAGCCCTCGAGACCCCTGGCTTGTAATATAAAGCTTGTATTATTTTAATTTGTGTCTAGAGTTGTGTTGTGATATCTTCAAGTGAGTCCTTGATATTGGTCGTACACATTTGCGTGCATGATTAGTGTACGGTCAAATCGGGGGCGTCACAAGGCCTTAGGCTTACAACAGAGTCTGGGTCGTACTTCGATATGTGCCCTGATAAGTTTCCTATTTTTCTTACTTCCCACCCTTTGGTGAGTCACCACTTCATGTGCAAGGCCATGAGCCGGCCCACTCTATCAGCCGACATACGGTCCTCGAGGCCTTGATCATCGCAGCCCATATTGATTCCTACTCTTTAAGCTGCCACTGGATAACCCGGCCCTAAACAGGCAGGTCATACCATGGGGTTATTTCCCCAACAATATCTAACTATATGTGGTATTACCAAGTAAATTTTAATGTGCATCTCTAAAATCTTCCAAGTAAGTTTGCATGTGCCATCTCTAAAATCTTCAAATAAACATATGTTTTGTGTGCCCATATCGCTCATGGAGCGATGGGGCGGTCAATATCTTCCATGCTAAGTGGGTTATTCTTATGATGGGTGTTTATTCACTTGTCATTGCATGAGAGAGACTTGTAATTGGGATGCAAAATCCTTCTAAACAAAAATAAAGAAATATGTAATAAAACAAACTCCCCCCTGGAAATTGTATTGTTTGGGGGGCACCCGTGATTCGGCTAGCCATGGCTTGTGTTTGTATGGTTGAGGGGGAGTAAACTTTTAATTTCCGCATGGGAACCACCAATACTATGTTTAGCATGGAAGATATTGAAATCCTTTGTCGTGACATTGATAGGAAAAGTATATCACTCAAAAAGTATCCATCCCTGTTTTAAGCTATGAGCTCTGGCACCGCTGCAAATCAATGCTTCCCACTGCGAAGGGCATATATTTTAATTTTTCTATCAAATTTATTTTTGTTGAATCAACTTCTTATTCCTACCTCATCAATTGTGAAACTTGACAAGCATCATGTTGTGGGGAAAGATCGATATACATATATCCAGCCAAATATATTTGATCATGAATTATTATAGTTGGGAATTATCTCCATGATAAGTAAGTTGGGAGGTGAAGCATTAACCCCATATCTTACTCTTTGTTTGATGGATGTTATTTGTTATAAAAATATGCTTTGAGTACTAGCAATCATATAAGACTATATGGTACTTGAGTATGTGGAGCTCTTACTTAAACTCTGTTGAAAATAAGATGAATTGAAAATGTTTGGTGACTAAGAACATAGCTTGTTAAGTTTCAAGAGAATGCATTGCTTGAACCATAACATGTGAATTGATTGCTACTTTATCATGATTATTTTTATGAGAAAAAAATTGTTGTTTATGGTGATAGTAAAAGTGATTGAAATTATCATTGGTCAACCTTCACACTTCATAATTTATTTATTTTATCATTTACCTACTCGAGGACAAGCAGGAATTAAGCTTGGGGATACTGATACGTCTTCAACGTCTCTATAATTTATGAAGCATTCATGCCATTTTAAAAATAATTTTATGTTGTTTTGGTGCACTTTTATATTATTTTTATGGACTAACTTATTAATCTAGTGCCCACTACTAGTACCTTTTTTGCATGTTTTTTGTTTCGCAGAAAAACCATACCAAATGGAGTTCAAACGTGATAAATTTATACGGAGATTTTTTTTATGGAATATATGTGATTTTTGGGAGAACGAATCAATGCAAGACGGTTCCCGAGGACCCCACCAGACAATAGGGCGCACCATACCCCCTAGGGCACACTAGGTTGCCTTGTGGGCACCTCATAGGTCAGTTGGAGCCCTTCTTTCATTGCAAGTAAGATAATTTATGGATAAAACCCCCTCAAAATTTCAGCCCAATCAGAGTTATGTATGTCCAGAAATATAAGAAACGGTTTTCGGCCAGAAAATATAGTAGCGAAAAGCAGAAAACAACAAAGAGATCCAATCTAGAGGAGCTCCCTCTCCCTAGTAGGACCAAGGAATAAGAAGGAGGGGGGCCTTCCCCCTCTCCCCAGGTGGCGCCAAGATGCTGTCGAGGACATCTCCTCCACCACCATCACCACCAACTTCTGCTCCGTACTCATGGTGATGTATGAGTAGTTCATCCTCAAGGCTGAGGGTATGTACTAGTAGTTGTGTGTTTGATCTCTCTCTATCTCTCTCTCATGTCCTTGATTTGGCCCGATCTTGATGTGTCATGAGCATTGTTAATATAGTTCGATCATATGGTGTTCTTCCCTCTCTATCTTTGTTGTGATGGATTGTGCCTTGCCCTTTGAGATTTCATTATTATCGGATTGAATATTGGATTTGAGATCACTTCATGTATGTTTTGCATGTGGATACCCGTGGTGACAATGGGGTGTTCTGTTGATTCACTCATTATATGTTTTGGTAATCAACTTGCGGATTCCCTCGGTGACATTGGGGGTAATCTAGGCACATAGGTTGATACACATTTTCGTCTTACTTTCTCTGATAGAAACTTTGGGGTACTCTTTGAAGTCCTTTGTATTGGATTGAATACGATGAATCCGAAATTATTTTATGCATGTCAAATAATTAACTCACAGATACTTGTGGTGGCATTGGAGTATCTAGGTGACATTAGAGTTGATTAATGCGTATCTTATGGTGTTATTTTAGTATGAACTCTAGGTTTGTTTGTGACACTTATAAGGATGGCTCAATAGATTGGTCTGAAAGGATAACTTTGAGGTGGTTTGCCACCTACAACAATTTTGTCTTATGTTCTTCGCTATTGATAAGAACTTTGGAGTAATTCTTTGTCACATGTTGAGGGATTGTTATATAATTTAGTTATGTTAGCACTCTTGAGAGATGACACTAGTGGAAGTATTAACCCCAGGCCTTGTTTTTCAGCACGATTTACCTTTTTGATCATTGTTTGCTACTTGCTAACTTGTTGTTATTATTATTTCAAATTACAAAACTCTATATCTACTATACATACAACACTTGTATCACCATCTCTTTGTCGAACTAGTGCACCTATACAATTTGCCATTGTATTGGTTGTGTTGGGGACACGAGAGATTATTTGTATTGGATTGCAGGGTTGTTCGACAGAGACCATCATCATCCTACACCTCCCACGGATTGAAAGACCTTAGGTCATCCGTGTCGGTGTAAAAACCGACAGATCTCGGGTAGGGGTGCCCAAGCTGTGCGTCTAAGGATCGATGGTAATAGGAGATTAGGGACACGATATTTACCCGGTTTCAGGCCCTCTCGGTCGAGGTAATACCCTACTTCCTGCTTGATTTATCTTGATGAATATGGGGTTACAAGAGTTGATCTACCACGATATCGTAATGGCTAAAACCCTAAAACTCTAGCCTATGTAGTTCTATTGTCTGTTAGCCTCTACGGACTAAACCCCTTGGCTTATATACATGCCGGAGGGGGCCTAGGGTTACAAAGGTGACTTGGGAAGGAAGGAATCGTGACATGCGGGCATCTTTCTTACCTTACTATATACAAAGGAGTCCTAACCAAATACGGGGGAGGGCCTTCTGCTTCTATCTTCATGGCCCATCAATTCGGCCCAGCATCAATGACCCGGACGTCCGAGGACCCCTAAACACAGGACTCCCTCAGTAGCCCCCGGACTTGCCTTCAAGGACGACGTTGTATCCGGCTTCATTTCTTCGGTCTTGCAAGGTGATTCCTCCTTTGGATCAGATAATAGTTTGGCTCCATATTTAATATTACATCCTGTTGATTCACTGTCGCCGTCGTCTTGACAGAAATTTGCTACTGTCCTACAAAACTATGCACTCGGAGGCCCGAAAGTCTACAAGAAGAAAACATGCGTAGTAGACATCAATTAGCATATTATGAGCATCGATGCACAGACTAAGAGTTGATGTATAGGTTGATTTAGCCGATAGGCAAATGGGATCGGACCAGAGTTATGAAGTTTTTCAGCCCACTAATGCTCAATCGATACTCTCCATTCCCCTCTATACTAACAAATTGATGACTTCTCGTCTTGGGTGCATGAGCAGAGCAGAATCTTCTGTGTCGGCTTGGCTTACCACATACTAGCTGACACTTAAGTTCGATGTGAGGCTTCGTCAGAAGGGAGACCGAGTAACTCCAATACTGGTGCATAGAAGACGGCTTGGACTAAGATGTGGAGTGTTGATGTTCCATAAAAAAATTAAAAAAATCTATGGCGTCTCTCCCATCAGTCTATTTCAACCTCTAATCTTCTTAACCATCGTCATATGCCCACCAATTCAACATGTGGGTTTTTTGGCGTCTATGACTCCTGGAGGCATTCTTTCATCAAGTGTAAACTTGCCAGATATATATGGGCCCTTCAAGACGAAGATCTGGTCGAAGTGGTAATGAGCAGTAGGGAACCATATGTAAAGAGATTCATTTCAGCCTGCTAGAGTCACTCCCCCACTCTTATTTTGTAACAATTCTTGCAACATTATGGGTGATCTAGCATGCACACCGCAAGGCAACTCATTGAAATTAGTTTCAAAGTTCGGTCTCTACACATCATTTTATCATGAGGTATTTAAAAGAGTCGGAAGAGTGCAGGCCACTAAAGTCTAGCCAAAGCGTTCAGTCGGTGGTGAGAAATAATACATGATGGATTCTTCCTCCTGATGGTACATAAAAAATCAAAGTCGATGGAGTAGTTGCTTGGAGTTTTCTTGAAGGCTCCTTCAGTGCGGTGTGCAGAAATTCTACACGTGTGTACCTAGGCATTTCTGGCATTAAGTTCCCAAGGATAACTGATGCAGCAACTTTGGAAGCTTTGGCATGCCACGAGGCATTAGCTCTTAAGCTTGATCTTGGTCTCAATGAATTGCGCTTGCTTCTGTTGGTCAAGGGGTTGTTAATGATATCCGAGGAGGTAATGGAGGCATGTATGCAAGTATTATAAGAGAGATCAAGGAGACAATAGTTTAGTTCTAGAGGTGTTCTTTCATCTTTGATATAAAGAGAGACTAATATCGATGCTCATAGCCTCGCGAAATGTGCTCTAGGTCTACCATTGGATTGCCATGAATTTTCATTAATTAAGAATAAGATGGTTGCCCAATTAATTGAGGAAATCCAAATGAAAACCAATACAAATAGGGCCTAAACCTACAGGAACTCTGGCTGAGCATGAACCAGTACAGGCCTTCGTCCACGTGTCTGATACGCTCGCGGAACTGTTGTACTGTGATATCGATCTCCGCCCGGGATATTTCCTCGGCGACAGTCGATTCCAAGCCGTGATGAGCATTTTGCTCTGCTTCGTCGTTAGCGGCACATAGGGGCCCAAGGAGGTCGAAGAACCAATCAACCATCCCATTGGGGTCGTTACTGCAGATTCTTGTAGTGTGTATGCCGTCGAGGGAAATTATGGCATTGCTAGCGGCTGCCCGTTCCTCGCGGGGAATCGGGATGCTTACCGGCCCTAGAAACAGCCTCTCGAGTGATTGAGTCAATATGATGTTGGCACGGCTTCACTCAAATAGTGTGGCGCACCGCACCTGATGTGTGGCGGCGTTCTCTTGCTCTTGTGCGGCAAGGTTGTGCCGCTCTGCTCCATGGGCGGCGATGAACACATGTGTAGACATCGGCCCGCTCAAGCACTGGGTGTGATGATACCTCTCACGCTCAGCGGCTGAAAGCACATGTGCTCCCTAGGTGATTTTGGTAATTAATGTCAACATATCTCTTGTTGGACTAATGGTTTTATCTAGTGTATTTTAGGAAATTTCAACATTGGCATCGCATGGATTAGAGAAGGGGACCCCTCAAAATGCTAAGTATAAAGATTGGCAAAAGCTCAAGACTCTTCATTTATGTTTTAGTGATCCAAGATCACACTGAGTCCATAGGAAAGCCAATACTATTAAAAGGGATGAGGTGTTGCTTAATGATCTGGTTGCTCAAGTGCTTAGTGATATTGCTCCAAAATCCCTCAGCCACTTTCTCCATCCATATATGTCAAAATCCTAAACTCCAACTCAGCCACACCGATACTTCCTACCCAGACCCACCCACTTCATATGACATAGCCACTGCCGGCTACCCTAACAGTTTGGTCCAACCGATACGGATCTCAGTCTGACCGAGATGCCCTTGCCAGCGCTCTGTGATCAGTTGCATTTATTTCGGTCTCACCGAGTTCATGCAACCGGTCTCACCGAGTTGGCTTGACAGATTCTCTGTATACCCTATGTTCACTTCAGTCTCGCCGAGTTGTTCTAGTCGATCCCACTAAGATTCCTAATGTTCACATGTTTGAACCAATTGGTGCCACTGAGTTCTTCTATTCGATCTCACCGAGTTGGGTCAAGTGTGTGTAATGATTGGATTTTTGTGTGGAGGCTATATATACCCCTCCACCCTCTTCATTTGTAAGAGAGCCATCAAAACGTGCCTACCCTTTGACCATTCATTTCCTGTTAGAGAACCACCTACTCATGTGTTGTGATCAAGACATTCCAATCCTACCACAAGAGTCTTGATTTCTAGCCTTCCCCATGTTACTTTCCACTCAAATCTATTTTCTGCCATATCCAAATCTGTGAGAGAGAGTTGAGTGTTGGGGAGACTATCATTTGAAGCACAAGAGTAAGGAGTTCATCATCAACACACCGTCTATTACCTTTTGGAGAGTGGGGTCTCCTAGATTGGTTAGGTGTCGCTTGGGAGCCTCCGTCAAGAGATATGGAGTTGAACCAAGAAGTTTGTAAGGGCAAGGATATCGCCTTCTTCGTGAAGATTTACCCGAGTGAGGCAAGTCCATCGTGGATGATGGCCATGCTGGGATAGACTAGGTCATTTCTTTGTGGACCCTCCGTGGGTGGAGGCCTCCATGGACTCGCGCAACCGTTACCCATCTTGGGTTGAATTCTCCATCAACGTGGACGTACGACAGCGCCACCTATCAGAACCACCCCAAAAATCGCCGTGTCTCCAATTGCGTTTGCAACTTCCAATCCCCTCCCTTTACTTTCTAGCAAATTGCATGCTTTACCTTTTCCGTTGCCTATTGATAACCCACAAGTGTAGGGGATCGTTTGTAGCCTTTTCCGATAAGTAAGAGTGTTGAATCCCAATGAGGAGCTAAAGGTAGAACAAATATTCCCTCAAGTTCTATCGACCACCGATACAACTGTACGCACACTTAACATTGCTTTATCTAAAACAAGAATAAAACTATGAGTACTTTCCAAGAAAATAAACTTATTAGTGTAGTAGCAAGATTTTTGTAACAGAAGAGAAAGATTTGTCCTTGGGCAATCGATAGCTAGACCAGTAATCATTATTGCAATTTTATATGAGAGAGAGGCATCAGCTAACATACTTTCTCTACTTGGATCGTATGCACTTATGATTGGAACTCTAGCAAGCATCCGCAGCTACTAAAGATCATTAAGGTAAAACCCAACCATAGCCTTCAGTATCAAGTCCTCTTTACTCCCGTATGTCGTACCCCCTTACTCGGGTTTAAGCTTCTATCACTCTAGCAACCAACCATAAGCGAACCATGAACATATTACAACACCCTACAGCAGGACCCCTCACATTTGCGCGAGGTGGAGGGCACCGTAGGACATCACCGATATAAAATATACAACTCATACCAACCATGATAACGATTAGCCACATATCATTGGATAGTAATGTATAGTGTTGAGTGAGGGAGTCCTGGATTAAGGGGTCCTTAGGTGGCCGGATCATTCATTGTGGGCCGGACTGGTGGGCCGTGGAGATTATCGATGAAGACTATCTCCTGTATCCGTATAGGACTCCCAGATGTGTAAAATATCAAGTTTAGAGTCTGGGTGTAATACTTTCCTTCCTCTGCAAGGTGATCATGTACAAACCCTAGGTCCCTCCGGTGCATATATAAACCGGAGGGTTTAGTCCGTAGAGACAACAACAAAATCATAGCAATCACAGAGGCTAGGCTTTTAGGGTTTAGTCATTACGATCTCGAGGTAGATCAACTCTTGGAACCCATATTCATCAAGATCAATCAAGCAGGAAGTAGGGTATTACCTCGATCAAGAGGGCCCGAACCTGGGTAAACATCGTGTCCCCAGTCTCCTGTTACCATCAATCCTCAGATGCATAGTTTGGGACCCCCAACCCGAGATTTGCCGATTTTGACACCGACATATGTGCTATCATTGAGAGTTCCACTATGTCGTCAACTGAAGGATTAATGGCTCGCCTCGTCATCAACGATGGCGCCACCGCCGAGGGAATTTTTCTGCCAAGCCAACTTTTTGTGTTCGGCGACTTCATGCTTCGTGCCAACACCGAAGGCCACCTCAAGCAGGTTGACAGCTACGCCCCTGGTCATCAGATCAAGTTTGGATGCCTAAACTACGTTGCTGATGTCCGCGGAGATTTGATCTTTGACTGATACGCACCCATGGCAGCTGCTCCGTGCCACCACGAACACGACCTAGATCTGTCATCGGGCCCCACCCAGGGGACAGCACTTGCAGTAGCTCTGGCCTTAGATCCGGAGCAGATCACCTCATCCGAGGACGGGCAGATCAACCCCACCACAGAGACCACAGACTTAGCGGCGCTTGAGCCGCACACAGACCCAGTCTTGATCGGGATTCCCTCCACCGGAACTCTGGACTCGTCTCTAATCATGGGTTCCGAGCTTTCAGAATCTGCATCCTTCGGGCTCAATCGAGCGGCTATTACCGAACTCAGGCCTGCGGATATCTGAACACATGTCCGGCACTCGCCCTTAGACGAAGCGCTGGACTTACTAAAAAATCTCTCCCTAGCAGAGGATTCCCAGCCGATTTATGCCCAGTTCAAACTGGGGGCTGAGGACACGGAATTTTGCTTCCCACCCACCACCCACTTGGTGGCCACGGTCAAAGACCTAACAGATCTATTAGATTACGCTTCTGAAGACATCGATGGGACGGACCACGATGTCGAAGCCGATCTAAGTACCAACCCACCCACAACCGGGCGATGGACGGCTACCTCTACATACGATGTATACATGGTGGACACAACCAACGAGAGGAAGGCGACGATGATAGCAATCCAGAAAAGGACAAGCCTGCCGATGAACCTCCCAAACACCGGCATCAGAAGCATCGATCTCGATCTCGTAAAGGGAAAGAGAATAACACTGTCACTGAAGACAATGACGACCCAGAACAAGCCGATGGCCCCGTGGAGCCAGCGATAGAGCAGGACGAACGTGGGGATGGCGAACATAGTCCAGAAGAACCGCTGACCGATCACAGCAACACGAAGAACAACAATTATCAATATGTCTCCGAAGAGGACATCAGCCTAGGAGACAATGATTTCATCGTCCTAGAAGAGTCGCTCGAACAGAAGTGTTTTCAACAACTCATTGCCACTGCAAGAAGCCTGAAGAAGCAGCAGCAGCGGCTTAGAGCCAAACAGGATACGCTCAATAATAGATGGAATGAAGTGCTAGACGCTGAAGAACGATACAGCTATAAATGCCAAACAAAGAGCTATCCCAAACGCAAGTTGCTGCCCCAATTCGACAATGAGGCCCTAGCGCCAATTCCGCTGAAGTATGATCAATCCAATCAACCGGACCGACCACCGCATGGACGGGACAAAGCGGCCAGCAACGCCGTACACAAGCTCGCACCTCCTTACCATAAAGGCAAGGATACAACGGCGCAGGGCAATAAGTATGACCTACATCTGGACCTGAATAAAAAGGTTGGCCAAACCAGATCAATCTACGGACCTAGGGAACGTGCACACACACGGAACGGTGGCTATCAAGCCAAATAGACCGGTCACATTCCAGTTCGGAGCCAACACCGAACACCAATGTCGTGTGAACTATGCCATGATATCACAAAATACAGGGGTGCCTCTCACCCTCTATGCTTCACCGATGAGGTGGTGGATCATGAATTTCCAGAAGGGTTTAAACCCGTAAACATCGAGGCGTACGATGGAACAACGGACCCCGCTGTATGGATAGAAGACTTTATTCTTCACATAGACATGGCTCGTGGAGATGATCTCCACGCTATCAAATACTTACCTCTCAAGCTGAAAGGACTAGCTCGGCACTGGTTAAACAGCCTCCCAGTGAACTCCATTGGAAGCTGGGAAGAACTTGAGGATGCTTTTCGGGTCAACTTTCAGGGGACTTATGTCCGGCCCGCGGATGCAGATGATTTAAGTCATATAATCCAGCAACCTAAGGAGTCAGCCCGTAAGCTTTGGAATCCGTTCTTAACTAAAAAGAAGCAAATTGTAAACTGTCCGGACGCCGAAGCCTTAGCGGCATTCAAACACAGTGTCCGGGACGAATGGCTGGCTAGACACCTCGGCCAAGAGAAGTCGAGAACAATGGAAGCCCTAATTACACTCATGACCCGCTTTTGCACGGGCAAGGATAGCTGGCTGGCTCATAGCAGCAACAGCACTAGCGACCCTGGCACATCTGAAGTCAAAGATGGCAATGGCAAGCCATGGCACAATAAAAACAAGCGTCGAAATAATACTGGAAGCATAGATAACATGGCTGTAAACGCCAGATTCAGTAGCTCCAGGCCCGGTCAACGGAAGAAGCCATTTAAAGGCAACAAAGATAGTCCATCCAGCTTGGACAAAATACTAGACAAGTCCTACCAGATCCATGGCACCCCTGATAAACCTGCATATCATACCAACCATAACTGTTGGGTCTTTAAGCAGGCCGGCAAGCTAAATGCAAGACACAAGGGGAAAGGACCTCAAAGCGAAGACGAGGATGAACCACGCCAGCTGAACACGGGGGGGACAGAAGAAATTTCCACCAGAGGTGAAAACCGTGTACATGATCTACATCACCCATATCCCCAAGAGGGAGCGCAAGCGCGCACTCTGGGACATATATGCCGTCGAGCCTATCACCCTGAAATTCAACCCATGTGTAGGATCGAAAGTATGTCTAGAGGGGGGGTGATTAGACTACTTGACCAAATAAAAATCTAGCCTTTTCCCAATTTTAATTATTGGTAGATTTTAGCAACTTAGCACAAGTCAAGCAATCAACCTACACATGCAATTCTAGGAGTATAGCAGAGGAATGTGAAATAATTGCATATGAAGGTAAAGGGAGGAGTTTGGAGGGAGCAAACGCAAGTATAGACACGGATGTTTTTGTCTTGGTTCCGATAGGTGGTGCTATCGTACATACAAGTTGATGGAGACTTCAACCCACAAAGGTAACGGCTGGGCGAGTCCAGGAAGGGCTCCACCCACGAAGGGTCCAGGAAGAAGCAACCTTGTCTATCCCACCATGGCCATCGCCCATGAAGGACTTGCCTCACTAGGGTAGATCTTCACGAAGTAGGCGATCTCCTTGCCCGTACAAACTCCTTGGTTCAACTCCACAATCTCGTTGGAGGCTCCCAAGTGACACCTAACCAATCTAGGAGACACCACTCTCCAAAAGGTAATAGATGGTGTGTTGATGATGAACTCCTTGCTCAAAGCTTCAAATGATAGTCTCCCCAACACTCAAACAGCTCCTCACTGATTTGGATATGGTGGAAGAATGATTTGAGTGGAAAGCAACTTGGGGAAGGCTAGAGAACAAGAGTTATGTGGTAGGAATGGAATATCTTGATCTCAACACTTGAGTAGGTGGTTCTCTTCTCAGAACATGTATGATGGAAGTGTAGGCATGTTCTGATGGCTCTCTCCATGAGTGAAGAGTGGGTGGAGGGATATATATAGTCTCCACACAAAATATAACTGTTACACACAATTTACCAAACTCGGTGGGACCGATTCAGAGAACTCGGCTAGACCGATTTAGTTCATAATATGACCGTTAGGCATTTCGGTGGGACCAATATGATCAACTCGGTGGGACATATTTCATTAGGGTTAGGGCATAAGGTAATCTCGGTGAGACCGATTACACAAACTAGGTGAGACCGATTTTGGTAATGAGCTTACAGAGAGTTGGTCAGGCAAACTCGATGGGACCAATTCGCTCGTTTCGGTTGGAACAAAACGTTACGAAGGGGAAACAGAGAGTTTGCATTGCGAAATCGATGGGATCGATCGCCCATCTCGGTGAGACTGAAATGTTACGAAGGGAAACAGAGAGTTTGCAATCCCATCTCGATGAGACCGAGATCCCTATCGGTGAGACCGAAGGGATTAGGGTTTCTGGCAGTGGCTCTGTCAAATGAACTCGATGGCACCGGATTGAACTTTTCGGTAGCGCCGAGTTTGACTTTTGGTTTGTGACTTATGTGGATGTGGGAAAATGGTTGAGGGTTTTGGAGCATATCACTAAGCATTTTGAGCAAGCAAGCCATTAAGCAACACCTCATCCCCTTTTGATAGTATTGGCTTTCCTATGGATTCAATGTGATCTTGGATCACTAAAATGGAAAATGTAGAGTCTTGAGCTTGAGCCAATATATGTCCTTAGCATTTTGAGGGATCGACATTCCTAGTCCATGCCATGCCAATCATTGAACTTTCCTGAAATATCATCTTGAGATAGCATTAGTTCAATGAGCTATATGTTGTTAGTAATTACCAAAACCACCCGGGGATAGTTGCACTTTCAATATCCCCCTTTTTGGTAATTGATGACAACATGTAGATCAAAGCTTCGACAAATGAATAAGATTTAAATACATCGTCACTTTGAGAAGTATGTGATAAACAAGAGCTCCCCCTAAATTTGTGCATTATTTGAAATTTGCATTTGAATGCAAATGCACAATCGATTAGGATCATGGGTTACTCTTCCATGTCACATACATCTTGGTGGAGCGCTCAAAATGATATAAACTGAAAAACATGCACTCATCACCAAGCAAAGTGAATGATCATATAAGGATATAAAAGATAGTATCATCCAAGCAAGCATTAAGGTAGCATATGAGCAATCACGTGATCAAACAAGTATCTTACACATGGATATAGAATATAAAGCAAATGCACAATAAAGTTCAACCAAAAGCAAGAGAGATCGAAGAGGCAAAACACACTCTCTCTCTCGAAGCCTATGATTTATACATATTTCTCCCCCTTTGGCAACAAGTTACCAAAAAGTTTGAAAATGCATAGTGCCATACGTCTCTCAGGCTTGGTCTTTGAGAGGCGGTGTAGAGAGAACTCCAAGGACGAAGGCTTTAGATGAAGTAGTTGGTGCTGGTGGAGTGGCTGCTGGAGGTGGCACTGAAGTTGTGGCTGCTGGAGCTGATGTAGTAGCTCTAGTGTGAGGCACTGGAACTGCAGCAGATCTCTGACCTCGAGGCACTCGCTGAAATGCATCTGTGGTAGCCTGTCCTCTCCTCTCCTCTGCTTCCTCCTGGAGCTGCTCAACTGCAGTCTGGATCTCTATCACGTTCAGATCAAGACTATAGAACTTAGTCTCAATGATCCTCTCCAAGCTCTCCTGATTCTGTGTCAGGGTGGCCAAGCCCTTCTCAATCCTCATAGTTGCTTGAATCATATATGCCATTTGGTCTTCTTTGGACTTGAGGGTCATTTGAGATGCTTCTGCAACACTTGACATCTTGGCAGCTTTCTCAGCTCTGGATTTCTCTCTCCTTTCATGTGCTTGCACTGGAGATGGTTTATTTTCATCCATGACAACTGTGTTGTCCTCAAAGTCACGCACCAAGGGAAGATATTCTTTGTCCAATAAGTATGTGCCTGTGCCCATCTTGGAGTTGATAAGCATCTAGATGTGTGGAGCATACCCACATGATCTCTTTTGGTCTACTGCAGTCCTCTTGATTGTCTCTACAATCGGGCTCATAACTTTGAACTTCTGAGGCACATAAAATATATGCAGCAAGTTAATTGAATGCCCTCTGATCATCTTTGCATCTCCAGATTTGGGTAACAATGTATGCCTCAAGATTGTGTTGATAGTGGCTAGACTAGACAGCAAGTGATGTACAAATCCAAGCTTATGTGTCTCCAAGTCATCACGAGGGATCTCCTTGTACATATTGGCCATAGAGTTGTGGTATTGCTTCTTTTTGGCATACACATCCAAATCATCCTCATGCTCTTCAGGGACATTAATCATCTTGGCCCACTCATCAACAGTTGACTGGTACCTTGTACCTTCAGACATCCATACAATTCTACCATCAGGATAAAAGTGAGCCGTGGAGTAGAATTGCATGATGAGTTCATCATTCCACTTTGTCAACTTCTGAGCCACAAACTTGTCAACTCCACATGCTTTGAAGCTTTCATGCAAATTGGGGAAATAATCCGAATTCTCATCAATAAAGTCCCAGTCCACTCTCTTCATATCACACACTATGGGCTTCTTGTCAAGCAGAACTGTCTCATAGAAATCTTGTTGTTCTTTGGTATGGAATTTGTAGTCCACAGCAGTCCTTCTCCTCACAGCATATGGATCACTTTGTCTGCATATTCTGAGACATGCATCCTTCCTCAATTTCATGTCTTCTGCTACTAGATGAGCATCATTGTGATCAGGGATCTTGGGCTTCAACTTCCTGAGCACTTGGGCCTCGCCTTCTTCATCAACCTCAGGCACTGGGGCCTTGTTCTTCTCTGAAGCTAGAATGTTTCTAGTGCTTCTCTTGGGTGCAGACTTGGTGGCTTGAGAAGCTTTGGGAGCAGTCTTGGCTTAGAAGGGGCAGCCCCAGACTTGGTAGCATCTCCCATAAGCTTCTGAGCTTTAGGAGCCGGTGCAACAACCTCTTCTTCTTCTTCTACAGCTTCATCATCCCTCATGGATGGCTTGCCAATCACTCTAGTTGTTGTCTTTCTAGCTCTCTTCTTTGTTCCTGCTGGCTCATCATCTCTGGATTCAAGTGTGAATACCATAGTCTCTTGAGTAGATGATCTGGCCTTTGACATAGGAATCCTCTTGGAAGGTGCTTTCTTGTTCAAGCTTGGCTTAGTTGCAGCAGTTGTGCCATACTCCTCCCTGAGCACCTTTTTTTTTGAAGTGGCCTCATCAGCCACAAAATCCTCATCCTCGGTATCAGAGGTTTTCTTCTTTCTGGTCTTGGTAGCTGCCTTGGGCGAGTTGCTAGGTGTGCTCCTGCTACCCTCATCATAGCCGCTAGAGGGACTAGTGCCCTCACTCAGGTTGACTTGCTCCTTAGACACATTCTGGCTATCACTCTGGTCAGACATCTTGGCACTGCAAACTGAAAGATGGCCTTGTGAATAGATGTAGATGAGGTAGAGTGGATGAGCATCACAAAGCACATATTTTTTGCAAAACAGATGATAAGAAAAACTTAGTTTTCGTTCTCTACAAAAAGCATTTCGGAGCTACCGATTTGTTAAACTCGATGGTACCGAAGCAATTTTGGAGCCTAAACTAGCGAACTCAGTCAGACCGAGTCATAGTTTGGTGGCACCGATATTGCTAGGGTTTCACAAAGAGTTGAACAATTTTCGGTCAGACCGAAAAGAGCAAGTGCAATGGCCTAAGCCAAATCGGTGAGACCGATTTCTACAACTCGGTCGGTCCGAGATGAGTTCGGCGGAGACCTAACCCTAAATTTTTCGAATCAAAACTACTTTCTATGGAGTTTCTGTTGGATAGGAAGATTTCATACGTGGGAAGAATCATGGCAAAGCAATGTGCTAAGAATCAGAGTTAAAGAATAGCACAAAGGATCACGTTCATACCCTAACTCGGTGGTGAACTTGCTACGGCAGCAACGGCGGCGGAGATTATCGTTGACGGGGGCGGAGACCAGCGGTGGGAGGTCGCTGGCGGCGAGGAGATGATCCGGAGACCCGAGGAGGCAGAGCAGGTCACGCGCGGGTGAAAAGTTTCGGAAAGTTTTCCAAAATTCAACCCGTCGGTATATATAACCTAACCCTGTCAGTGTGACCGAGTGGAACAACTCAGTGGAACCGGGTTACAAAACTGCTAGCAGTTACTGCAACTCGGTGTGACCGAAAAGTTCAAATCGGTTGCACCGAGATTGAAAACCTAGATCAACTTAGTGAACTCGGTGTGACCGAAGTGGATGACTATGTCATAGTGAAATGCACAAATAGGTTTTGGAAGTTTAAGTCTGTGACGAATCGGGGACTCCGAGTGCTCCTCACATAGAGTGGTTTAAATCTGACTTGATCAAACTTTGTGTTGTAGTATGAATAGAGTTTGAGACGAGAAAAGTATAGATAGCTAGAGAGTGTTCTTAGGCATTCTTGTTCATCCATTTGGCAAAATAAAAAGAGCCAAACAATCAAAGCAACAAATGGATGTCCTCGAATGAGAGAAATATGCAGTCAACATGCTCACACAATAAGATAGCAAATGAAACATGTGGCAAAGCATGCACATCCATTCTAGCATCTATCAAGCAATTGGGGATGACTAGGTCATCTATATATGAGTATATTGACTTAGGAGTCAAATGAGAACATTTGATCATAGGTCATACTCATCGTTTAAGCACAAGTGGGGTTACCACTTTTACATAAAGCATTGTTGTGTTCACATCATTAGAGTTGCTTTAGCTCAATTGTTAGAGTAAAGCTCCCCCTAGATGTGATATCCCCCCTAAGAGGGATGAACTAACCTTGGGTTTTGTCGATGATGACTTCATGTAGGTGTTGAAGATGTAGATGTTCAATGTTGATGTAGATCATTTGGAGCAATCCATTGGAGTGAGTTTCACTTTCGATACCTACACGGGTTAGTCCCACAAGGAACAAACAAGGATATCCATAGACATAGAGTGAATTGCACACATGATCATGTCCATGAAAGCATTAGGTTACCTTGTCCCTTGTCTTACCAACAAGAGGGTTTGTGACTCCTTAAACTAGTGCAAGATATGGAAGTTGTTTGCACTTGTCCTCGCCGAAATGATATGAGTGAAGTATGTTGGCGGAGTCACCCTCAAGAACCTTCTAGTTCTTATTCTTCGTGATCCACACCATCTTAATGGGAATCCTTGGAGTTGTAGTCGTACTTGATGAAGTAGAGCTTGATGTATTCTTGGGAACCCACTTGACCAATGCCTTAGGAGCTTCTTCAAATGCATCAATCTCTTCTTGAAGCTTGTCCTTGCGCTTTAGCTTGTGGTCTTGTCGTGGAAGCTCATCTTATGATTGTGTCCCTTGAAAAGAAGTAGGATCATACTTCTCCTGTTGAGGAAAAAACTTCGTATTGGGGTATTGATCTTCCTCCCACTCAACTCCATTGGCATTGAACTTTCGTTCAAAACCGACACCTTGATTCTTCCGGTGTCTTCCCTTCCTACGTACAATCTCCTCAAATTGCTTACTCCCGGCAAGGCTCTTGTAAACACCTTTCTCTATAATTCCCTTTAATAAGCTATTTTCTTGCTCAAGTGTGACTTGGCTAAGAGAATCATTAGTGGAATCAAGAGAACTACTAGAAGCAACATCATTGGATTTAGCATTATTATTCTTACTACTAGAGGAAGAATCTTTCTTGTTCTTGTTGCTTGTTTTTACTTGTGGCATGTAGGTAGACAAGAGTAAACGCTTGGCAATGTAAGAAGAACTTTTCTTGCGAAGATCATCATTGATTGCTTTTAAGAACTCATGCTCTTGCTCAAGGTTGAGCTTTTCAAAGCGTAACTTCCCATGAGTCTTTAAAAGTTCTCGATGATCTTCCAAGGTAGTTTCATGAGCTAACTTAAGAGTATTTAGTTGTTTAGTTAGATGCTCAATCTTATCCTTATCATTATCATTCGTTTTATCTTGATTAGCATGACTAATAGAAATTTCATCATAGTTCTCATCAAAGGTTTCATCACTATTGCTACCAACAAGTAAATCATCATCTCCTAGCAAGTCATCTTCATCACTATTGAAAATCAAGATACTCGGCGTGTGATACCTTAGGGCCTTTAGCCATGAAGCATCTTCCAATTCCTTCATTTGGTGAGTCAAATATGTCGTAGGAGTTGGTTGACACAAGAGCAATTCCGGCAACACCTTCATCTTGAGTATCTTCGAAGTCGGAGTAGTAGCTTCTCTCGGAGTGCTCATCGGAGTCGGAACCGGATACCCATTCACCGACATGAGCTTGATGACTTTGTCTTCTATAGCTCCTTGATGATTTGTCCTTCCTTTCCAAATATTTGCTTCTCCGAGAAGGTCTTATTTCATAACGATCATCTCTACTCCTTCTCTCTCTCTCTTGGTGGTGAATCTTCTCTTCTACTTCTCCTTTTAGGTGAGTCTTCTCTTATCTTGTGGGGAGCCGTACACTCATTGGAGTAGTGTCCAGGTCTTCCACAATTGTAGCAATTCCGATCATGACTTGAAGATCTCTTGTCATTGTAGGACCTAGACTTGGAACTTCTCTCTTTGCTTCTATTCTTGTAGAATTTGCTGAAGTTCTTCACCATTAAGCTCAATTCTTCATTGAAGACTTGTTTCCCACTTGAAGATGTAGGAGCGTCACATGAGGCTTTGTAAGCACCACTAGACTTGTTGTGAAGCTCTTCTTTATCTTTGAGTGACATCTCATGAGCAACAATTCTTCCAATGACTTCCGTTGGCTTGAGATCTTTGTACTTGGGCATCATTTGGATCAATGTGCACATGGTGTCATATTTTCCATCCAAGGCTATTAGGATCTTCTTGATGATGAACCTGTCGGTCATCTCTTCACTTCCTAAGCCAGCAATCTCATTTGTGATGAGAGCAAGCCTAGAGTACATTTCAGCGACACCTTCACCATCCTTCATCTTGAACTTGTTAAGTTGACTTTGAAGCACATCCAACTTGGATTCCTTGACGGAGTCGGTACCCTCGTGCATATCAATCAAAGTATCCCAAATTTCCTTTGCATTCTCAAGACGGCTGATGTTGTTGAATTCTTCGGGGCAAAATCCGTTGAATAGGATATCGCAAGTTTGAGCATTGTATTGCAGCATCTTCAACTCTTCCGCGGTAGCTTCACGATTTGGTACCTTCCCATCGAAGAATTCACCTTGCAAACAAATACACACAATGGCCCAAACGGCGGGGTTATGTCCAACAATATGCATTTTCATCTTATGCTTCCAACTAGCAAAATTAGTACCATCAAAGTAAGGACCTCTATGGTGGTAACTTCCCTCGCTAGATGCCATACTCTCCTAGGTTGTGAAACCAAGGCTATGATCACCAAAGCTATGGAAATCAGGGGACATGCAGACCAAAGCTCTGATACAACTTGTAGGATCGAAAGTATGTTTAGAGGGGGTGATTAGAATTTTAATACACATGGAGACCAAATAAAAATCTAGCCTTTTCCAAATTTTAATTCTTGGCAGATTTTAGCAACTTAGCACAAGCCAAGCAATCAACCTACACATGCAATTCTATGAGTATAGCAGCGGAATGTAAAACAATTGCATATGAAGGTAAAGGCATGAGTTTCGAGGGAGAAAACACAAGTTTAGACACGAATGCTTTTGTCTTGGTTCCGATAGGTGGTGCTATCGTACATCCAAGTTGATGGAGACTTCAACCCACAAAGGGTAACGGCTGCACGAGTCCACGGAGGGCTCCACCCACGAAGGGTCCACGAAGAAGCAACCTTGTCTATCCCACCATGGCCATCGCCCATGAAGGAATTGCCTCACTAGGGTAGATCTTCATGAAGTAGGCGATCTCCTTTCCCGTACAAACTCCTTGGTTCAACTCCACAATCTCATCGAAGGCTCCCAAGTGACACCTAACCAATCTAGGAGACACCACTCTCCAAAAGGTAATAGACGGTGTGTTGATGATGAACTCTTTGCTCAAATGCTTCAAATGGTGGTCTCCCCAACACTCAAACAGCTCATCGCAGATTTGGATATGGTGGAAGAATGATTTGAGTGGAAAGCAACTTGGGGAAGGCTAGAGAACAAGAGATATGTGGTAGTAATGGAATATCTTGATCTCAACACTTGAGTAGGTGGTTCTCTTCTCTAAACATGTATGATGGAAGTGTAGGTATGTTCTGATGGCTCTCTCCACAAGTGAAGAGTGGGTGGAGGGGTATATGTAGCCTCCACACAAAATCTAACTATTACACACAATTTACCAAACTCGGTGGGACCGATTCAGAGAACTCGGTCAGACCGATTTAGTTCATAATGTGACCGTTAGGCATTTTGGTGGGACCGATATGATCAACTCGGTGGGACCGATTTCATTAGGGTTAGGGCATAACATAATCTTGGTGAGACCGATTACACAAACTCGGTGAGACCGATTTTGGTAATGAGCTTACAGAGAGTTGGTCACGCAAACTCGGTGGGACCGATTCGCTCGTTTCAGTTGGGCCGAAACGTTATGAAGGGGAAACAAAGAGTTTGCATTGCGAACTCGGTGGGACCGATCGCTCATCTTAGTGAGACCGAAATGTTACGAAGGGAAACAGAGAGTTTGCAATCCCATCTCGGTGAGACCGAGATCCCTATTGGTGAGACCGAAGTGATTAGGGTTTCTGACAGTGGCTATGTCAAATGAACTCGATGGCGCCGGATAGAACTTTTTGGTAGGGCCGAGTTTGACTTTTGGTTTGGGACATATGTGGATGTGGGAAAATGGTTGAGGGTTTTGGAGCATATCACTAAGCATTTTGAGCAAGCAAGCCATTAAGCAACACCTCATCCCCTTTAAATAGTATTGGCTTTCCTATGGACTCAATGTGATCTTGGCACTAAAATGGAAAAATGTAGAGTCTTGAGCTTGAGCCAATATATGTCCTTTGCATTTTGAGGGATCCACATTCCTAGTCCATGCCAGGCCAATCATTGAACATTCCTGAAATATCATCTTGAGATAGCATTAGTTCAATGAGCTATATGTTGTTAGTAATTACCAAAACCACCCGGGGATAGTTGCACTTTCACCATGGTTGGCTTGTCCGATCACCTTTGATCATAGGGATCATCTAACCAGTATCCGTCACAGAGGTTCAGCGGCCTTAGTGCTCGACCCCATAATTGACAGATATCATCTTACTCGAGTCCATATGGACGGCGGCATCAGTCTCAATCTGATATACCAAGACACTACCCATCAAGAATTAAGCCCAACAACACTACCTTTAAAGGAGTGATACCAGGCGTATAAGCCCGCTTCACGGGCTCATTAACATTGGAAGTAGTATTCGACTCTCCCGATAACTTCCGAAGCAAAGAGTTAATCTTCGACATCGCTCCGTTCCGAAGTGGCTATCACGCACTACTCGGAAGAACGGCCTTCGCCCGCTTTAATGCAGTCCCGCATTATGCCTACTTAAAGATCAAAATGCCTGGACCACGCGGCGTCATCATGGTCAATGGAAACATGGGGCGCTCCCTTCGTACGGAGGAAGACACTGCGGCCCTAGTGGCCGAGGTTCAAAGCGGCTTATTTAGGCCGAATATTTCATCGGTCGTCAAGACCACGGACACGGCTAAACGTGTCCTGTCCGCACTACAATGCGGCGGCTCGGAAGAGCCTGAGCTCGATTAGCAGTTGTGCCCCTGTCGACTGCTCCATAAGGTGGTAGCATGCGTACCTCACGTACACAATTATGCCCTTAAAATACCTTGGGCGGCGCTGGGGGCACACATCATACAAATGGTCCATAGTTCGGCTTGACCCTATTCGGACTCTAAAATACATCTTATTTTTTAGGTTTGTTTAAAAAGAAACTACATTGTTTATGGCTGTACATGATACTCTTTTCTAGAATCCTTCTTTTTCCTTTTTAATTTTTATAGGCAGCCATCATAATTCTCCTTCTCAAGAACATATTATCACAGAGAAAAAAGGAGCAGACGCGCAGCAGGGCCACGTTTTGAAATTTCTTTTTTAGATTCAGGCTCTGTGTAAACCTTTTTCTTCTCTTTTATTTTCTTTTACTTTTGGCATGTCAAATGCCCGAGGCTGTTATCGGCGTCATCTGTAACCTCACGGCTTGCCGTATTAAACGGGATATAAAAGAAGCAGTTTGGTTCCAATTCGCTTGGAGTTTATTCTATTTTACCACCTGTATTCTCCACCCCCAAGTCAGATCGCTGCATATGCCTTAATACCTGGACTTAATACTAGGGGTTGTACTCAGTCTGGCATGTGATGTCTACTATGCAACCTTCTTCTTGTAGACGTTGTTGGGCCTCCAAGTGCAGAGGTTTGTAGGAGAGTAGCAAATTTCCCTCAAGTGGATGACCTAAGGTTTATCAATCCGTGGGAGGCATAGCATGAAGATGGTCTCTCTCAAACAACCCTGCAACCAAATAACAAAGAGTCTCTGTGTCCCCAACACACCCAATACAATGGTAAATTGTATAGGTGCACTAGTTCGGCGAAGAGATGGTGATACAAGTGCGATATGGATGGTAGATATAGGTTTTTGTAATCTGAAAATATAAAAACAGCAAGGTAACTAATGATAAAAGTGAGCATAAACGGTGTTTCAATGATAGGAAACAAGGACTAGGGTTCATACTTTCACTAGTGCAAGTTCTCTCAACAATAATAACATAACTGGATCATATAACTATCCCTCAACATGCAACAAAGAGTCACTCCAAAGTAACTAACAGCGAAGAACGAACGAATATATTATGGTAGGGTATGAAACCACGTCAAAGTTATCCTTTATGATCGATCTATTCAAGAGTCCTTTGTAAAATAACACGAAGCTATTCTTTCCATTCGATCTATCATAGAGTTCATACTAGAATAACACCTTAAGATACAAATCAACCAAAACCCTAATGTCACCTAGATACTCCATTGTCACCTCAAGTATCCATGGGCATGATTATACGATATGCATCACACAATCTCATATTCATCTATTCAACCAACACAAAGTACTTCAAAAAGTGCCCGAAAGTTTCTACCGGAGAGTCAAGACGAAAACATGTGCCAACCCCTATGCATAGAGCATTGCATAATGATTGATCATTGTTCCGGTATTTGCATTGTTGTGTTGGTTAGGGCTAGATCCAGTCTGGGTCTGTTAGCCCTTTTCTTTTGTTTTTTTTCTGTTCTGTGTTTTTATTTTCTTTTTCTGCATTATCTTTGCATAATTTATATCTGTTAAAATATGCTTCTGTTGGAAATGAGTTATATATGAAAACAGCTTAGTTTTTCATGTAGAATATTAATATGCAGTTTGTTGCCATGTTTAAAAACTATTAAAATGCCGTTTGAATTAATTGGTTTTTAAAATATGCTTAAACTTATAAAAATCATAACTAAATAACCCTAGCTCCAAATTTGACAAACTTTATATGTATTTGGGGTGAAAAAATGTGTAGATTAATTTGGTGATGTTGTTTTTGCATGTTTAACAACTTTAAAATATGACTTTATCAGATCTGTCCTAATTGTATTTATAGGAATATGGGAGTTTCCGAAATTGTTGTTTCTTCTTTCCGGCCCATTTAAATTGCTAGCATGTTGCTCTTGGTCCTAGATGCACCCCTTGCCATGTTAAACAACTTTTAAAACTTGTTTGGTGCTTGTTTAAATAATCTACATAACCACTTGTGGCCATGTTAGTTTTGTTTCCTTTTGCTTGTGTTCCACATGTGTGTGATCTTGTTATTGCCATGATGCTTGTGCACTCTTCTTGTCCCTAGGAGTTGCATCATATCTTATCCATGTCCATATGCATCATATTCATGCATCATGGTATTGAGCATTGCATAATGATTGATCGTTGTTCCGGTGTTTGCATTGTTGTGTTGGTTAGAGCCCGGTGACGATTCGGAGTTCGAGGTTCCTTTCGAGGCTGAGTTTGAGGAGCAAGGTTACGATCCCTCCGTGGAATCAACAGGCAAGATGACCATTCCCAGATATCACTTCTATCTTTGCCTATGATAGTTGTCTCGCTCTTTAGAAATTGCCTCGATGCCTATTCCAGTTTGTCAGCCCCCCTATTGTTGCCATGAAACACTCTAACCACCTTCCTAGCAAACCATTGTTTGGCTAAGTACGCATCGCTCAACCCCTCTTATAGCGTTGTTAGTTGCAGGTGAAGTTTTTGAAGATTGCTCCATGATGAAGTTGTTTTTGGGATAACACAATATATACATGTTATAAACTAATTCACCTATATATTGGTAATGGGTGGAAGGCTAAGCCTTTCTGCTTGGTGTTTTGTTCCACTCATGCCACCTTAGGAACCGATAAACCGGTGTTATGTTCCTTGATTTTGCGTTCCTAACTTGTTGGGGTTTGTAGGCCCCCTTGATAATTCACTTTGTTTAAAGCTTTTCCAGCAAGGCCCAGCATTGGTTTTACATTTGCCTAATAACTAAAACTTGCATAGGGTGTTGCAAACCCGAGTTCTTAATTAACAACCCAGGCCAGTGCTCCTCATGAGTGTTGGTCCAAACTAGAGCCACTTGCGGTGCCACCCAGTTCGCTGGGATCTTCGGTTGCTGTATGTAGCGCTCATCCGGTCGTGGCCTGAGATGAGATACGCGCGGCTACTATCAGGGTGTCGGCACGCCGGGAGGTCTTGCTGGATTAGTTTAACCTTTATCGAAATATCTTGAGCACAGGATTTTGAGAATACCCGGGTCTTCCCACTTTGGAGTTGTGACTCCGCGGATCATGAGCTTGTGATGGGCTAAGTTGGGACACCTGTGACGCCCATCCTGGGCATTACAACACCCCTACAGGGTTTGATCTTTCGAAAGTCGTGCCCGTGATTATCTGGCAGATGGGAATTTGATAATATCCAGTAGTAGATAACTTGACACCTTAGTCATGAATACACTACCTGTGTGAGTAACCGTGATGGTCTCTTTTCGAAGGGCTTCGGGAAGTGAACACGGTGGGGTTATGTTTGATCGTGGGTAGCTAGGATCACTTCTTGATCAACTTGGTGATCGTTGGCACTTGTTCTCTTCTCACTCTAAACTTGTAAGCTAGTGCTTAGTGCTTGCCGCAACCCTTGTTTATAGCCTTTCCACACCTAAGGTCTTGGTAGTTTTGATACGCGGGAACGGGATTGGTGAGTCCTTTGTGGCTCACAGATTCAACACGCAGCAGATGTAGGTACCGCTGAGAACAATGCAGGAGATGGTTCGGAACTTCACTAGGAGTTCGATGAAGAGCGTGGTCGTTACTATGTTTCGTATCCCGACGATCAGTAGTGGTTCTTACTAGGAGGATCCGGGTTTGTGTTTTTGGTATCTTTCTCATTTGGATTTTCGTCCGTAGTCGGACCCTGATGTTTTTGGATGATGTATGCTACTGTATTCATTGTGTGACGCGGTGAGTGTAAGCCAACTATCATTTTACAATTTCATCCCTGAATTTTACATGAGATGTGCAAAGATACCATACTTGAGATCATTCTAGTATGCGCTTATGTCTTTAAGTCGTGCCTCGACACGTGGGAGACATAGTCGCATACTGGGCATTATAAAGTATGAACCCTAGGTCTTGTTTCCTATCATTGCAACACCGTTTATGCTCACGTTTACCACTTTTTACCTTGCTATTTTTATATTTTCAGTTTACAAAAACCTATATCTACCATCCATATTGCACTTGTATCACCATCTCTTCGCCGAACTAGTGCACATATACAGTTTACCATTGTATTGGGTGTGTTGGGGACACAAGAGACTCTTTGTTATTTGGTTGCAGGGTTTTTTTGAGAGAAACCATCTTCATCCTACGCCTCCCGCGGATTGAAAAACCTTAGGTCATCCACTTGAGGGAAATTTGCTACTGTCCTACAAACCACAGCACTTGGAGGCCCAACAACGTCTACACGAAGAAGGTTGCGTAGTAGACATCAAGCTCTTTTCTGGCGCCGTTGCCGGGGAGGTTAGTGCTTGAAGGTACATCTTTAGATCTTGCAATCGAATATTTTAGTTTCTTGTTTTATCACTAGTTTAGTTTATAAAACAAAACTACAAAAATGGAATTAATGTTACCTCATATGCTTCATCTTTTTTAATATCTTTCGTGAAAATGATGGGAAGGAAAATTGTGCTCAAGTACTAGAAGAGGAATTACATAGAATGCTTGGCACTAAAAACTTGAATGATGAGCATGATTGCAATGTTGTTAGTATGAATTCTTTGAATACCCATGATGCTAATGATATGCAAAGCCACAAGCTTGGGGATGTTATGTTTGATGAATATTGTATGTTTAGTCCCCCATGTTTGGATGAGAAAATTTATTATGAGGAAAGCATGCCTTCTATTTATGATGATTATATTGATGAAAGTGGATTTGGAGAGGTCGTGACTTTATTTCGTGATGAATCCACTATTTCGAAAGAGGTTCCAATTGATTATGAGAACAAAGTTGCTATATATGATGATTATTGTGATGACTTGTATGCTATTAAGAATAATGATAACCATGAAACTTGTCATCGTGATTTTAGTTTTCAATTGGATTATGCTTCACATGATAGTTATTTTCTTGAATTTGCTCCTCCCACTACTATGAATGACAAGAATTTTGCTTATGATGGGAGTAGTAAAGTTTCTATGCAAGTAGATCATGAATGATTTATGTGCTGGTTATATGATTGAATTCATTCATGATGCTACTGAAAATTATTATGAGAGAGGATCGTATGCTTCTACATATTGCAATAATATCAAGTTTCCTCTCTATGTGCATAAAATCTTGAAGTTATGCTTGTTTTCCCGTCCTATGCTAGTTGATTATCGCTCCCATAAGTTTGCTCACAAAATCCCTATGCATAGGAAGTGGGTTAGGCTTAAATGTGTTAGTCATCTTCTTCAGGATGCTCCCTTTATGTTTCAATTGTTATCTTTTATGCGAGCATCATTGAAATCATCATGCCTAGCTAGGGGCGTTAAACGATAGTGCTTGTTGGGAGGCAAACCAACTTTATTTTAGTTTATTTGTTTTTGGTTCTTTTTAGGAAAAAATATTGCATCTATCTTCTGTTTAGATGTGGTTTTATGTTTTAATTAGTGTTTGTGTCAAGTAGAACCTTTGGGAAGACTTGGGTGAACTTTATATGATCTTGCTGTGAAAAACAGAATCGTTAGTGCTCGCTAGAATGGTCACCAGATTTTACTGGAGCGTGCTATTTAGTTGATTCTTTTTCAGTTGATTAATAGACAAATTCCCCATGTTTACCAATTTATTTCAATTTTTTTGGAGTTACAGAAGTATGCGAAAGTTACAGATTACTACAGACTATTCTGTTTTTCGTGTGTTGTTTGCTTATTTCGATGCATCTATGAGTAGTATTGGAGGATATGAACCATAGATAAGTTGGAATACAATAGGTTTAACACCAATATAAACAAAGAATGAGTTCATTATAGTACCTTTGAGTAGTGGTTTGTTTTCTTATACTAACCGAGCTCACGAGATTTTTGTCTAGGTTTTGTGTTGTGAAGTTTTCAAGTTTTGAGTATTGCTTTGATGGACTATGGAACAAAGAGTGGCAAGAGCCTATAATTGGGGATGCCCATGGCACCCCAAGGTAAAATTCAAGGACAAACAAAATCCTAAGCTTGGGGTGAATGAAATAAGCCCTAGAGGCAATAATAAAGTTGTTATTTTATATTTCCTTATATCATGATAAATGTTTATTATTCATGCTAGAATTGTATTAACCGGAAACTTAATACATGTGTGAATACATAGACAAAACATAGTGTCCCTAGTATGCCTCTACTAGACTAGCTCATTGATCAAAGATGGTTATGTTTCCTAACCATAGACATGAGTTATCATTTGATCAACGGAATCACATCATTAGGAGAATGATGTGATGGACAAGACCCATCCGTTAGCTTAGCACTATGATCGTTTAGTTTTACTGCTATTGCTTTCTTCATGACTTATACATGTTCCTATGACTATGAGATTATGCAACTCTCTAATACCGGAGGAACTCCTTGTGTGCTATCAAACGTCAAAACGTAACTGGGTGATTATAAAGATGCTCTACAGGTGTCTCCGAAGGTGTTTGTGGTGTTGGCATAGATCAAGAATAGGATTTGTCACTCCGAGTGTCGGAGAGGTATCTCTGGGCCCTCTCGGTAATGCACATCATAATAAGACTTGCAAGCAAAAGAGTAATGAGTTAGTCACGAGATGATGTATTACGGAACGAGTAAAGAGACTTGCCGGTAATGAGATTGAACTAGGTATAGAGATACCGAGGATCGAATCTTGGGCGAGTAACATACCGATGACAAAAGGAACAACGTATGTTGTTATGCGGTTTGACTGATAAAGATCTTCATAGAATATGTAGGAACCAATATGAGCATCCAGGTTCCGCTATTGGTTATTGACCGAAGATGAGTCTCGGTCATGTCTGCATAGTTCTCGAACCCGCAGGGTCCGCACGTTTAACGTTTGATGACGATCGGTATTATGAGTTTATGAGTTTTGATGAACCGAAGGTAGTTCGGAGTCCCAGATGAGATCACGGACATGACGAGGAGTCTCGGAATGTCCGAGACATAAAGATTGATATATTGGACGACTATATTCGGATACCGGAAGTGTTCCGGAAATGTTTCGGATTTAACCGGATTGCCGGAGTGGGTTACCGGAACCCCCCACGAGGGGGTATGGTCCATAGTGGGCCTTGAGGAAAGAAAAGAGGCAGCCCATAGAGGCTGGCCGGCGCCCCACCAGGGAATCCTAGTTGGACTAGGATTGGGGGGCGCCACCTCTCCCTCTCCTTCCTTCCCCCCCCCCCCTTTTCCTTCTTGGTGGACTCCTACTAGGAATAGGATTGCAATCCTATTCCTAGTAGGATTGCCTCCCTGGCGC
>LR738714.1:506138095-506153546 GCA_902687465.1 Secale cereale
TATGATTAATTGAACTATAATTTATCATGAACTTAGTCCTAGTAGTATTAGCATATCTATGTTGTAGATCAATAGCTTGCGATGTTGCTCCCCGCTTATTTTTTATTTGTTCCTAGAGAAAACTAAGTTGAAAGATGTTAGTAGCAATGATGCGGAATTGTTCCGTGATCTGAGGATTATCCTCATTGTTGCACAGAAGAATTATGTCCTTAATGCACCGCTAGGTGACAGACCTATTGCAGGAGCAGATGCAGACGTTATGAACGTTTTGACAAAAGCTCGATATGATGACTACTTGATAGTTTAAGTGCACCATGCTTTAAGGCTTAGAACCGGGACTTCAAAAACGTTTTGAATACCACAGAGCATATAAGATGTTCCCAGAGTTGAAATTAGTATTTCATACTCATGCCCGTGTTGAGAGGTATGAGACCTCTGACAGTACTTTGCCTACAAGATGGAGGAGAATAGCTCAACCAGTGAGCATGTGCTCAGATTGTCTGGGTACTACAATTGCTTGAATCAAGTGGGAGTTAATCTTCCAGATAAGATAGTAATTGACAAAGTTCTCTAGACACTATCACCAAGTTAGTAGAACTTCGTGATGAACTATAATATGCAAGGGATGACGAAAGTAATTCCCGAGCTCTTCGCGATGCTGAAATCGGCGAAGGTAGAAATCAAGAAAGAGCATCAAATGTTAATGGTTAACCAGACCACTTGTTTCAAGTAAAGGGCAAAGGGATAGAAGGGGAAATTCAAGAAGAATGACAAGCAAGTTGTCACTCCCATGAAGAAACCCAAAGCTAAACTCAAGCCTGAAACTAAGTGCTTCTACTGCAAAGGAAATGGTCACTGGAAGTGGAACTGCCCTAGATACTTGGCGGATAAGAAGGATGGCAAAGTGAACAAAGGTATATTTGATATACAGATTATTGATGTGTATTTTACTAGTGTTCATAGCAACCCCTCAGTATTTGATACTGGTTTAGTTGCTAAAGAGTAGTAACTCGAAATGGGAGTTGCATAATGAACAGAAACTAGTTAAAGGATGAAGTGACGATGTGTATTGGAAGTAGTTACAAGATTGATATGATCATCATCACACACTCCCTATACTTTCGGGATTAGTGTTGAATCTAAATAAGTATTATTTGGTGTTTGTGTTGAACATGAATATGATTTGATCATGTTTATTGCAATACGGTTATTCATGTAAGTTAGAGAATAATTGTTGTTCTGTTTACATGAATAAAACCTTCTATGGTCATACAACCAATGAAAATGGTTTGTTGGATCTCGATCGTGTGATACACATATTTATAATATTGAAGCCAAAAGATGCAAGGTTAATAATGATAGTGCAACTTATTTGTGGCACTGCCTTTAGGTCATATTGGTGTAAAGCGCATGAAGAAACTCCATAGTGATGGAATTTTGGAATCACTTGATTATGAATCACTTGGTGCTTGCGAACCATGCCTCATGGGCAAGATGACTAAAACTACATTCTCCGGAACTTTGGAGCGAGCAACAAAGTTGTTGGAAATCATACATACTGATGTATGCGGACCAATGAGTGTTGAAGCTCGCGGCAGGTATCGTTATTTTTTGACCTTCACTGATGATTTGAGCAGATATGGGTATATCTACTTAATGAAGCACAAGTCTGAAACATTTGAAAAGTTCAAAGAATTTCAGAGTGAAGTGGAGAATCATCGTAACAAGAAAATAAGAGTTTCTACGATATGATCGTAGAGGAAAAATATTTGAGTTAGCGAGTTTGGCCTTCAGTAAAAACAATGTGAAATAGTTTCACTACTCACGCCACCTGGAACACCACAGTGAAATGGTGTGTCTGAACGTCATAACCGTACTTTATTAGATATGGTGTGATCAATGATGTCTCTTACCGATCTACCACTATCGCTTTTTGGGGTTATGCATTAGAGACAGCTACATTCACGTTAAATAGGGCACCATCTAAATCCGTGGAGATGACACCGTATGAACTGTGATTTGACGAGAAACCTGAGCTGTCATTTCTTTAAGTTTGGGACTGCGATGCTTATGTGAAATAGTTTCAACATGATAAGCTCGAACCCAAATCGGAGAAGTAAATCTTCATAGGATACCCAAAAGAAACTGTTGGGTACACCTTCTATCACAGATCCGAAGGCAAGGTCTTTGTTGCTAAGAGTGGATCCTTTCTAGAGAAGGAGTTTCTCTCGAAAGAAGTGAGTGGGAGGAAAGTAGAACTTGATGAGGTAATTGTACCTTCTCCCGAATTGGAAAGTGGAACATCACAGAAACTAGTTCCAATGATTCCTACACCAATTAGTGAGGAAGCTAATGATGATGATCATGAAACTTCAGATCATGTTTCTGCTGAACGTCGTAGATCAACCAGAGTACGTTCCGCACCAGAGTGGTACGGCAACCCAGTTCTGGAAGTCATGTTACTAGACCATGATGAACCTGCGAACTATGAGGAAGCGATGATGAGCCCAGATTCCGCAAAATGGCTTGAGGCCATGAAATCTGAGATGTGATCCATGTATGAGAACAAAGTGTGGAATTTGGTTGACTTGCCCAATGATCGACAAGCCATCGAAAATAAATGGATCTTCAAGAGGAAGACCGACGCTGACGGTAATGTTACTGTTTACAAAGCTCGACTTGTTGTGAAAGGTTTTCAACAAGTTCAAAGTGTTGACTACAATGAGACTTTCTCACCCGTAGCGATGCTTAGGTCTGTCCAAATCATGTTAGCAATTGCTGCATTTTATGAAATCTGGCAAATGGATGTCAAAACTGCATTCCTGAATGAATATCTTAATGAAGAGTTGCATATGATGCAACCAGAAGGTTTTGTCGATCCTAAAGGTGCTAACAAAGTGTGCAAGCTCCAGCGATCCATCTATGAACTGGTGCAAGCATCTCGGAGTTGGAATATACGCTTTGATAAGTTGATCAAAGCATATAGATTTATACAGACTTGCGGTGAAGCCTGTATTTACAAGAAAGTGAGTGGGAGCACTACAACCTTTCTGATGAGTATATGTGAATGGCATATTGTCGATTGGAAATGATGTAGAATTTTCTGGAAAGCATAAAGGAGTGTTTGAAAGGAGTTTTTCAAAGAAAGACCTCGGTGAAGTTGCTTACATATTGAGCATCAAGATCTATAGAGATAGATCGAGACACTTGATAAGTTTTTTCAATGAGTACATACCTTGATAAGATTTTGAAGTAGTTCAAAATGGATCAATCAAAGAAGGAGTTCTTGCCTGACTGGTAAGGTGTGAAGTTGAGTAAGACTCAAAGCCTGACCACGGCAAAAAAAATATAGAGAGAATGAAAGTCATTCCCTATGCCTCAGCCATAGGTTCTATAAAGTATGCCATGTTGTGTACCAAACATGTTGTGTACCTTGCCATGAGTTTGACAGGGAGGTACAATAGTGATCCAGGAGTAGATCACTGTACAGCGGTCAAAACTATCCTTTGTAATTGGATGACTAAGGAAATGTTTCTCGATTATGGAGGTGATAAAGAGTTCGTCGTAAAGGGTTACGCCGATGCAAGCTTTGACACTAAATCCAGATGACTCTAAGTATCAATCTAGATGCGTATTGAAAGTGGGAGCAATTAGCTAGAGTAGCTCCATGCAGAGCATTGTAGACATCGAAATTTGCGAAATACATACGGATCTGAATGTGACAGACCCGTTGACTAAACTTCTCTCACAAGCAAAACATGATCACACCTTATTACTCTTGGGTATTAATCACATAGCGATGTGAACTAGATTATTGACTCTAGTAAACCCTTTGGGTGTTGGTCACATGGCGATGTGAACTATGGGTGTTATTCACATAACGATGTGAACTATCAGTATTAAATCACATGGCGATGTGAGCTAGATTATTGACTCTAGTGCAAGTGGGAGACTGAAGGAAATATACCCTAGAGGCAATAATAAAGTTGTTATTTTATATTTCCTTATATCATGATAAATGTTTATTATTCATGCTAGAATTGTATTAACCGAAAACTTAATACATGTGTGAATACATAGACAAAACATAGTGTCCCTAGTATGCCTCTACTAGACTAGCTCATTGATCAAAGATGGTTATGTTTCCTAACCATAGACATGAGTTGTCATTTGATCAACGGAATCACATCATTAGGAGAATGATGTGATGGACAAGACCCATCCGTTAGCTTAGCACTATGATCGTTTAGTTTTACTGCTATTGCTTTCTTCATGACTTATACATGTTCATATGACTATGAGATTATGCAACTCTCGAATACTGGAGGAAATCCTTGTGTGCTATCAAACGTCACAATGTACCTGGGTGATTATAAAGATGCTCTACAGGTGTCTCCGAAGGTGTTTGTGGTGTTGGCATAGATCAAGAATAGGATTTGTCACTCCGAGTGTCGGAGAGGTATCTCTGGGCCCTCTCGGTAATGCACATCATAATAAGACTTGCAAGTAAAAGAGTAATGAGTTAGTCACGAGATGATGTATTACGGAACGAGTAAAGAGACTTGCCGGTAATGAGATTGAACTAGGTATAGAGATATCGACGATCGAATCTCGGGCAAGTAACATACCGATGACAAAAGGAACAGCGTATGTTGTTATGCGGTTTGACCGATAAAGATCTTCGTAGAATATGTAGGAACCAATATGAGCATCCAGGTTCCGCTATTGGTTATTGACCGAAGATGAGTCTCGGTCATGTCTGCATAGTTCTCGAACCCGTAGGGTCCGCACGCTTAACGTTTGATGATGATCGGTATTATGAGTTTATGAGTTTTGATGAACCGAAGGTAGTTCGGAGTCCCAGATGAGATCACGGACATGACGAGGAGTCTCGGAATGTCCGAGACATAAAGATTGATATATTGGACGACTATATTCGGATACCGGAAGTGTTCCGGAAATGTTTCGGATTTAACCGGATTGCCGGAGTGGGTTACCGGAACCCCCCACGAGGGGGTATGGTCCATAGTGGGCCTTGAGCAAAGAAGAGAGGCAGCCCATAGAGGCTGGCCGGCGCCCCACCAGGGAATCCTAGTTGGACTAGGATTGGGGGGCGCCACCTCTCCCTCTCCTTCCTTCCCCCCTTTTCCTTCTTGGTGGACTCCTACTAGGAATAGGATTGCAATCCTATTCCTAGTAGGATTGCCTCCCTGGCGCGCCATAGAAGGGCTGGCCGGCCCCTCCCCTTGCTCCTTTATATACGGGGGCAGGGGGGCACCCTAGGACACACAAGTTGATCAGTTGATCTCTCCCAACCGTGTGCGGTGCCCCCCTCCACAGAAACACACCTCGGTCATACCGTTGCAGTGCTTAGGCGAAGCCCTGCGCTGGTAAATACATCATATACGTCACCACGCCGTCGTGCTGACGAAACTCTCCCATGAAGCTCAACTGGATCAAGAGCTCGTGGGACGTCATCAAGCTGAACGTGTGCTAAATGAGGAGGTGCCGTACGTTCGGTGCTTGATCGGTTGGATCGCGAAGAAGTTCGACTACATCAACCGCGTCACTTGACGCTTCCGCTCCCGGTCTACGAGGTTACGTAGACACACTCTCCCCTCTCGTTGCTATACATCTGGTAGATAGATCTTGCGTGATCGTAGGAAATTTTTAAAATACTACGTTCCCCATCATGGGGATGCCCCAGGAAGGCATCCCCTCTTTCGTCTTCATCTATCGGTAACTATACTCGTAGCTATATTTTTATTCACCACATGATAAGTGTTTTGCTTGGACCGTCATTCTATTTTAGTTTGTTTTGCTTGCTGTTTGAATAATATCCCAAGATCTGAAATTCTTAAATGTTAGAGAGTCTTCACATAGTTACATAATTTTTCAACTACTCATTGATCTTCACTTATATCTTTTGGAGTAGTTAATCATTTGCTCTAGTGCTTCACTTATATCTTTTAGAGCACGGCGGTGGTGTTATTTTGAAGAAATAGATGAACTCTCATGATTCACTTATATTATTTTGAAAGTCTTTTATAACATCATGGTAATGTGCTTTGGTTATGAAACTAGTCCCAATATGATAGGCATCCAAGATGAGTATAGTAAAAACTTTCATATAAAGTGCATTGAATATGATGAGAAGTTTGATACTTAACGATTGTTTTGAGATATGAGGATGGTGATATTTGAGTCATGCTAGTGGGGTAATTATGAATTTGGGAAATACTTGTGTTAAAGTTTGTGATTCTCGTAACATGCACGTATGGTGAACCGCTATGTGACGAAGTTAGAGCATGCGGTATTTATTGAGTGTCATCCTTTGTGTGGAGGTCGGGGGCGCGCGATGGTTAACTCCTACCAACCTCCCCCCTAGGAGCATGCGTTGATTGCTTTGTGTTGATGACTCGTAAATTTTTCCAATAAGTATATCAGTTCTTTATGACTAATGTTGAGTCCATGGATTATACGCACTCTCACCCTTCCACCATCGCTAGCCTCTCTTGTACCGCGCAACTCTCGCCGGTACCATACACCCACCATATACCTTCCTCAAAACAGCCACCATACCTACCTATCATGGCATTTTCATAGCCATTCCGAGATATATTTCCATGCAACTTTCCACCGTTCCGTTTGCTATGACACACTTCATCATTGTCATAGTGTCATGCATGATCTTGTAGTTGACATCGTATTCGTGGCTAGGCCACCATGTATAATTTTTCATACATGTCACTCTTGATTCATTGCACATCTCGGTACACCGCCGGAGGCATTCATATAGTGTCATACTTTGTTCTAGTATCGAGTTGTAATATCGAGTTGCAAATCAATATAAGTGTGATGATCATCATTATTAGAGCATTGTCCCAAAGAAAAAAAGAAAAAAAAAGAAAAAAAGAAGGAAAGGCCAAATAAAAAGAAAGGCCCAAAAAAAAGAAGGAAAAATAAATAAAAAAGAAAAGAAAAAAGGGACAATGCTACTATCCTTTTCCACACTTGTGCTTCAAAGTAGCACCATGATCTTCATGATAGAGAGTCTCTTGTTTAGTCATTTTCATATGCTAGTGGGAATTTTCATTATAGAATTTGGCTTGTATATTCCAACGATGGGCTTCCTCAAATGCCCTAGTTCTTTGTGAGCAAGCAAGTTGGATTCACACCCACTTAGTTTCTTTTGTTGAGCTTTCATACATTTATAGCTCTAGTGCATCCGTTGCATGGCAATCCCTACTCACTCACATTGATATCTATTGATGGGCATCTCCATAGCCCATTGATAAGCCTAGTCGATGTGAGACCATCTTCCTCATTTTTGTCTTCTCCACAACCACCACTCTATTCCACCTATAGTGCTATATCCATGGCTCACGCTCATGTATTGCGTGAAAGTTGAAAGGTCTGAAAAAATTGAGTATGAAAACCAGTGCTTGGCTGAAACCGGGTTGTGCATGATATGAATATTTTTTGTGATGAAGAGGGAGGATAGCCAGACTATATGATTTTGTAGGGATAACTTTCTTTGGCCAAGTTATTTTGAGAAGACATGATTGCTTTGTTAGTATGCTTGAAGTATTATTATTCTTATGTCAATATAGACTTTTGTCTTGAATCTTTTGGCTCTGAACATTCATGCCACAATATAGAAAATTACATTGAGAATTATGTTGGTTGGCATTCCACATCAAAAATTCTGTTTTTATCATTTACCTACTCGAGGACGAGCAGGAATTAAGCTTGGGGATGCTTGATACGTCTCCAACGTATCTATAATTTTTTATTGTTCCATGCTATTATATTATTCTTATAGGATGTTTTATGGGCTTTTATATACACTTTTATATGATTTTTGGGACTAACCTATTAAGCCAGAGCCCAGTGCCAGATTCTGTTTTTTCCTTGCTTTTGAGTTTTACAAAAAAGGAACCAAACAGAGTTGGGCCAGGAGAGCCACGGGCTGCCCACAAGGGTGGGGGCGCGCCCACCCCAAGTGGTGGCGCCCCCTATCTCGTGGACAGCCCGGAGACCCCCTGACTTGTGCCCTATGCCAAAAAATCCTATAAATACAGAAACCTCCGGAAAATAGCCTAGATTGGGAGTTCCGCCGCCGAAAGCCTCTGTTGCCACCGAAAACCAATCTAGACCCCGTTTCGGCACCCTGCCGAAGGGCGGAACCCTCACCGGTGGCCATCTTCATCATACCGACGCTCTCCATGATGAGGAGGGAGTAGTCCACCCTCGGGGTTGAGGGTATGTACCATTAGCTATGTGTTTGATCTCTCTCTCTCTCTGTCTCTCTCTCTCTCGTGTTCTTGAGATGGCACGATCTTGATGTATCGCGAGCTTGGCTATTATAGTTGGATCACATGATGCTTCTCCCCCTCCACTCTCTTGTAATGGATTGATTTTTCCCTTTGAAGTTATCTTATCGGATTGAGTCTTTAAGGATTTGAGAACACTTGATATATGTCTTGCACGTGCTTATCTGTGGTGACAATGGGATATCATGTGATCTACTTGATGTATGTTTTGGTGATCAACATGCGGGTTCCATGACCTTGGGAATCTATGCATAGGGGTTGGCACAAGTTTTCGTCTTGACTCTCCGATAGAAACTTTGGGGCACTCTTTGAAGTACTTTGTGTTGGTTGAATAGATGAATATGAGATTGGGTGATGCTTATCGTATAATCATGCCCACGGATACTTGAGGTGACAATGGAGTATGTAGGTGACATTAGGGTTTTGGTTGATTTGTGTCTTAAGGTGTTATTCTAGTACGAACTCTTTGATAGATTGAACGTTACTACGGACTCTTGAATAGATCGATCAGAAAGAATAACTTTGAGGTGGTTTCGCACCCTACCATAATCTCTCCATTTGTTCTCCGCTATTAGTGACTTGGGAGTGACTCTTTGTTGCATGTTGAGGGCTAGTAATATGATCCAATTATATTATCGTTGTTGAGAGAACTTGCACTGGTGAAAGTATGAACCCTAGGTCTTGTTTCCTATCATTGCAACACCGTTTATGCTCACGTTTACCACTTGCTACCTTGCTGTTTTTATATTTTAAGTTTACAAAAACCTATATCTACCATCCATATTGCACTTGTATCACCATCTTTTCGCCGAACTAGTGCACCTATACAATTTACCATTGTATTGGGTGTGTTGGGGACACAAGAGACTCTTTGTTATTTGGTTGCAGGGTTGTTTGAGAGAGACCATCTTCATCCTATGCCTCCCGCGGATTGATAAACCTTAGGTCATCCACTTGAGAGAAATTTGCTACTGTCCTAGAAACCTCTGCACTTGGAGGCCCAACAAAGTCTACAAGAAAAATGTTGTGTAGTAGACATCACCCGCCTTAGGGACGGGGATCACTTGGTCCTTTTCGAGGACTCGGTGCGCCACATCGTCGGCGAGATAGCCTACGCTCCGGAGGCTCTTCACGGTCTTCTCCGTGACTATAGATGCGTCCCACTTGCATTTAGAGCCAGAGCCAGCCATTACTGAGATGGGCAGCGGTGGTGGAGGAGTTGAGAATTGGGGTGCAAGAGATGTGGCCGCTTGGGTGGGGGAGATTGGAGAACTAGGGCTTGAGGAGAACGTGGGGTTAAAGAGAAAGATTTGAGTCCTTTTATAAGCGGTGAATGCTAAACGCCCGCCCCCACTCCAGCCGTAAATCTTGTCGGTTCCCAATAAGGTCATGCGTAAGGCGCTATGACAGCCTGGTTTTTGCCCTCTCTCTTTTCCCGGACTTGGTTTTTGCCTTGCCTTGTTCTGGATTTTGGAATCATTTCTTTTGGACTTGTCACTTGGGCATCTCCTTGACTTTCACCCAAGTGACCTATCTACTCCTCATTCAACCTTATTTCTATGATAAATCCCCAAAACAATCAAATGAATATTTTTCATAAAAGAAAATTATTCATTTTCCTCTCTGAAACTCTTTTGAGAAACTTGTGCTCCAAAGCAACCCTTATTTTTATTAATCCAAAAATCCTGAAATAATTCCTGAATATTCTTTGGACCCTGGCACACCCTCCCAAGCAAAAATATTACATGACTTTTTGTAATACTTTGGCTATAGAAAATCATTTCGTTTCTAGTCCAGAAATGCACTTTGTACAACAAGTGCATTTTTCCTTGATCCTTTGGCCCTGATTTTTCTTGAGCCTAATTACCCTCATAAAAAAACCTAAACCCCAGGAGATCAGCCCTAATGGCCATCTAGAAGCTTGCCAAACTTGGCGACCAAGTTCCTGGTCAGAAACTTGACATCTTAGTTACGTCAAATCTGGTCGGCCTCGCTGCGTGTTTTCAACTCTCCTAGACCAAACACTGCATGGACTTTAGCCTAGACAAGGTTTGGCTGCGCGTGGGCATCATCTTGACCATGCCAGGGATGTGATCGCATGAAGACACGGCACCCGGCATGCGTTCGACGCGCTCTGGGTAGCGCCAACGCCTCTGTTCGGCGCGTGCTCGAGCCAGAGCTCGCCAACGACTGCCAAGCCGCACCAACAACCCCGACCCATCACCCTTGACTTCTCCCTGGCGCTCGCCGACGCCGGATACGCCACAACGAGCATGGGCGCGTCGCGGCCAAATGCCACAGTGTGCGTATGCCCTTGTCTTCTTCCCCCTGCTCCATGTGCTCATCCGCGAGCGCGGACAGTCTCCGCTTTGACCCTGAACCCTTGGCCCTCGCACTGGAGTGTTTCGTCGTTGTTCGCCGGTCCTCCAGAGCACTCCCGCGCTGCCACGTTACCCACTCTCGCTCCAGCTATATATAGAGCCCAACGCCTCGCCTCAAAGCCACACACCTCTCCACCCAACATCCACGAACACGTAGAAGAGCCGCAGCCCGGTCGGGCAGGCCTCTGGCCGTCGGCCCTGACCAGAGAACTCTGGCGACCTCCGTAGCATGGCCACCTCGCTCCGGTGCCTCTTGAGCTCGACTTGCTGCTCGGGTGTGGCATTGGAGGTCCTCTGGTGCCGCCTGGACGCTGTTGAGCCCCCAGAGCTGCCTCTTGTCGTCACCTTCTCCAGCTCCGGTGAACCCCGTCTGCCACCGAAGCTTGCGAGCGTGACCGTGAGCAGCTCCGGCCATCCCACGGCACGCCACGGGTACGGGCAGGCGCGCCGTGAACCCCTCTTCATTCCTATCTTTCTGGTCTAGCCCCAAACCCCCTCCTTGCTGGCGTAAGCTCTGGCGGAGCACCGCCGCGCTCTGACCTCACTCCCCCCTCTTTCTCCTGACGGGTGGGACCCGCGTGTCAGCCTCACCTCTCGCGCCCGAAGCGGTACGAGTGGTGGAGTACTCTTCCTTTACGCCTTCGACGTCACTCCCCCCTCAGGATTTTCTGAATTATTCAAATTTAATCAACGTTTGACCCAAACTTTGACCAGCCATAATTTTTAACCCATCAATCCAAATGATTTGATTCTGTTTGCATTGTCTTTGTTTCAGAAAGCTCTAGCAGCACCCCAAAGGGTGGATTTTTCTTTGCTGTCTAGAATTTCTGATGCATTTTCAGAGAGATTTTTTATATTTGTTTTTGTGGTTTTTAATTATTTACAGAAGGAGAAGCTTGTCTTGAAGCAAACCAAGAGGAGTGTGATCCTCCTCTGCACTAAGGCAAGCCACACCAGCATTTGGATGGTGCTATTTCAATATCTATGATTTTCTACTTGAATATGAGTGCTTATTTGCATTTAAAATTTGTTAAATAAATTCTGTTAAATGCTAGTTACTTTATCATGCTTGAAATGCTTGTTTAAGTTTTTGGTTGAATACATGGACATGGTTTGTCTAGTAGAATAAATTTTTGCCTTAGTTATATTACTATGCTAATTAATGATAGTTCTTTTATTAAGTGATATTTTCATATAAGTGATGAGTTAATAAAAATGCTGCATGATATAAAAAATGAAGTAGAACCAGCAAAGATTTTGATCTTGAGTAGTGCAAGAAAATTGTGTTGATAAGTTTGTTCCGTAGTTATGAGTTGTTTGCTTTACATGGCAAATAGCGCATAACGATAGAAGCATGTGGTATGACTTTCATAAAGTTTTTATGTCAAAGTGAACCTCATTAATTCCAACATGAATATGATGTTGATCACATCATGGTGCCACTAAATCAGGTTCTATTCAGTGCGACCACATTTCCCTTTTATGGGGGGCGCCTTAACTCGGTCCTTTGTTATGCCTCTCACCGGTGCCTCCCGCGATGGAAGGTTATGGGCGTGCATACCCTGGCCCGGTAAGCAGACATAACCTTGTGTGCTCTTTTTTTGTTCTTATGGTACCTTGTCCCCGATTGGGACTGTTTTTGCCACGACGGTGGCCGTTGGTGCCTTTGGTAGGCACGGGGCCATCCAAGACCTAGCCCTGAGAGGGAGTTGGTCGGAGTGGCCAGGAGAATGCCATGACAAAGGGAGGGTTTCGTCGAAATGTTGTTGGTCCACCCGAGTGGGAATACGAGGCTATGGATTCCGTAGTGTGGGTAAAGTGCGCTACCTCTGCAAAGTGTATTTAATCTATCGATAGCCGCGTCCTCGGTTATGGGTATAGCTCGGAAGTAAGTCACACCATGGATCAACTTTTATAACTAATCTTGCACACTAAATAAATTGTTGTTAGCTTTGGCTTTGTGATGATGCTTGAACTCATGGGTTGTTCATGAGTGGTTGGATTTCGGCTGTGAACCAGGTATGGTCATCGTATGGTTACAAGGTAACCCATTCGGTAAGCGAGTCTGCGTGACTCGATGCATGTCGGTTTTACTGCATTAGTAATATTTTTTTTGCATTGCATTAACCTGATTAATTCTCATGATATTGTCTGTCATCGTGCTTATGTTTGTTGTGAGCTTGCAAGTACATTCAATGTACTGACCTAGCGTGTCATGCCAGCTTTCAAGAAAGACGGTTCCCATTGGAGCGTATCTCGCATCTAGGCCGTGCCCACATGGGTGTCCCTGTGCCATGGAGTTTCCACTTCGTCGTTCTTCCGCTACCGCGTAGTTCGTGTGAGCTAGTCCATCGTCATGTTCATTAAATAATGTACATATTGTTCAGCCTCACCGTGTGTGCCGCTTGGCCTTGTACCTCAATGTAATATCAGACTTATGTAATCCGCTAGGATCAATAAAGCGGTTGTTTCTGTACCATGTTGTTGTGTATTGCCAGAAGACTTGATATCTAGGTTGGCAATGCAAGGTAAACCAGTTGCTCTGAGCCGGGGTGCCAAATTCGTATCAGAGCCGCACTGATTGTAGGACACACTAGACCGTTAGTGCATTAGTGGAACGATATATAGTTTCATCTGAGTGCCGGTAGTCATAGAATTTTCTTGCTGCATTGCATGCATGTTTATCTGTTGTTATTACTAATCGTATGGTTTGTGAGTGTAGATGGCTCCAGTACCCATCTTGTATCATCCTGAGCCAGCTCCGTACACATCGCCCCACTTGATTCAGAATGTGTGGCGACGACTCTACCCAGAGGGTGCTGATCCAGAGTATCGAGTGTATCGGGAGCATCGGGCCGGTGCAGTATATGAGTATTATGCTGAAGTCACTCTACACGACAGCTTCCCTTCCGGTGCTTAAACTCGTTCCACTAAGGGTGGTCTCGCTTCTACGCCATCTCGGGCAGTCTAGTTTGCTGCTCTCGAGGCTCTTGTAGACTTGCGCTACAACGAGGTTCGCATGCACAACCACCCAGGTCTTTTCTACTACCCATCTTTGCACGAGAATGGGCGTATCCGCTTTCCTTCGATTAATCCGGCGTGCGACCATCCCACTAGCCACCTTTCTTGTTATATCGCTGCCAGTTATCTCCTGAACTACGAGTTAGCTCGGGAGCTAGCACGCACCCTGTAACACCCCAGATGTAAAACTTCCTTATTTGGCAATATATGCAACCTTGTCCTCATCCTTTCCTTGGGGGTCCTTCCTTTATTGTTGTTATGTCTTCATTATTGCATTGTCATGCCTTCGCTTCATTACCATCACATGCATCATTGTCATATCATTTTTGCATTCATACTTTGTCATAATGCATTCTCATTCTCACCATGTGCATTGGGGTTTCTTGCATGTTATAGTGTTGCTTGATCCATGTGTGATCCATGCTTGATCACTTCCTAGTATCACCACCACTCCTTCCCCTTTCTTTCTTTTCTTATTGTTTTAGAAAGTACCATCTTGCCTCCTCCTTTAATGTTCATCTTCTCCATGCCAAAATTTGTCCTAAACATCCATGCCAAAATTTCACCTTATAAGTTGCTTTGGTTAGGTTTTAAAATAACTCAAGTTTGAACTAAAATTCGAACTTGGTTAATTTTTCTGCCTCTAAAAATGTCCAAGGCAATTTTATCAAATCAGGCATAATTCCAGGAGCTCGGGGATATTTTTACTTCTCCCTAATTCTTTTCCTAGCTGCCTGGGCTTTTTATTTTGTTTTTCTTCCTAAAGAAAAAGAAAAAGAAAAGAAAACAGCAACAGCAGTTCAGCCCAGCAGCCAAGTCGCGCCTTTGGGCCTCTTCCTCCTGGGCCGAAGCCACTCGCCTGGGCCCCCTTGTATAAGCAGCAGCCATAGCGCAGCCTCGCTTTGTCCCGTGGTTAAAAATCATGTGGACGCCCAGCGCCGACCCCACCTGCAGAGACCTCTCCCTCACCTTTTCCTTCTACCTCTCGCTACCTTCCCCCACAGTAAAACTTCAGCGCCAGAGGAGGGCACACATGGCCACCGTGGCGAGCCAGCTCCCCTTGGCCCCTATTTAACCATTGCGCCTCGACCTAGGGTTCCTCCACCTCCCTCTTTTCCCCTCCGCGCCGTCGCCATAGGTAAGGAGGCACCCACGCGCCTGCTTCCGCTACCACGCACGCCATGGCCAGCTCGGTCACGAGCTCGCCGCTGGCCTAACCCTTCGCCGTGGCCTTCCCTCCATCATTGAATCACTTGAGAACGCCGCCCTGGTTCCATTCACACGCCAAGACGCGCCCAAGGAGCGCCGAGTTTGGCTACCTCCACGACGTCCTCCGCTTCCTCTACTTCATGGACAGAATTTTGCCAAGTTTCAGAGCTCCCTTCCGTCGCCTCCGGTCTGTCTCTGTCGACCTCTCCGTGTCCTAGGGTAAGGAGGTATACCCTACTCCAGCCCTGCTCTTTTCCATCGCGAATCGGTCACCATAGACATTGCTAGAGTTGTGTCGTCATCATGCCCTCAGTGCTCCGGCGAGATCTGAAAATGATTCAGAGCAGTTCATGTGGTTGCCGTAGCATGCCCATGCGTCAACCCCTCCGGTTCCCCTCGTGTGTCTTTCTGTGTGCGCTGCAGCACCCGCAACTCACCCCGACCATCGCCCAGCATCCTGTCGCTGTTGCCTCGCTTTTCTGTGTCACGCCCGAGATGGGCACG
>LR738714.1:506155265-506167518 GCA_902687465.1 Secale cereale
GCCGTAGCATGCCCATGCGTCAACCCCTCCGGTTCCCCTCGTGTGTCTTTCTGTGTGCGCTGCAGCACCCGCAACTCACCCCGACCATCGCCCAGCATCCTGTCGCTGTTGCCTCGCTTTTCTGTGTCACGCCCGAGATGGGCACGAGCTCGTGCTCGAGCATTTGGACACGAGCCACCGCACCCGCACTCCCCTGCAAATCCCGCACCCCCGTCGGTACTTTGCTTCGACAGACGTCGCCACGGCTGCCCTCGTCGGCGCCGTCGTCACATCCGTCGTCTTCTCTCAGAGAAGCTCGACTAGGTTTAGTTCAAAAGGCCTGAGCCCTTTTCCTAGCCAACAGTCGTGCCTAGTCCAGTTGGTACTCATGCCGCGCCTCCACTGGGGAGACCCGGGTTCGAATCCCCTCGAGTGCGGATTAAGCCCCCCTTTTTTGGGGTTCTAGATGTGCCACTGGCACCCGGGTCCCACCTACCATACACGGTGCACCCACACACCCACTCCCACACCCAGTTCTGCCAGCTCAGCACCCCAGGGCCTACATGTCATTGAAAGTGGATGGCCCAGGCCATGTCCTTTTGTTTTGGCAGTGATAGCTTTATTTTCAGCTTTGTTTTCAAATCTGTTTTGCAATATCTTGTAAACCATGCATCCTTTTAAAATGATCTATATATGAACCTGCTTAGTTTTTAGTGTAGATTCATAATATGCAATTTTCTGCCATGTTAAAATATTTAAAATGTTGTTTGCTCATGTTTTGTAAATATCATGTTTAAATTGGTTTATTTCATAACTAAATAACCGTAGCTCCAAATTTAACAAACTTTATATGTAAATGGGGTGGAAAAATGTTTAGAATAACATGGTGCTGTTACATTGCATGTTTAACAACTCTAACATATGGTTTTAACAGATCAGCACCAAAGTTGATATATGCACATGGGATTTTCCGGAATTGTTGTTTGATTCTTCCGGCTCGTTTATAATGCTTGCATGTTGTTGTTGGTCTTGTGATGCACTACTTGCCATGCTAAACAACATATTAAACTTGTTGGGTGCTTAGTTAGTTCAAACTAAATAACTACATGTGTGGCTATGTTGTTCTTGCTCTCTTTTGCATGTTATTCCCTTAGTTGAGTTGTGTTTCTTGCATTATGCCATGCCACATGTGCACTCATCATGTTCCTTTGTGATGCATCATATCATGTCCATGCTCATATGCATCTTGCTTGCATCATGTGTTTGAGCATTGCATCGTGATTGATTTTGTTCTGGTTTTTATATTCTTGTGATGGTTAGAGCCTGGTGACGAGTTGGAGTTCGAGGTTCCTGTCGAGACCGAGTTTGAGGAGCAAGGTTAAGATCCCACCGAGAACTTAACATGCAAGATGAACGTTCCCCGATATCACATCTATCTTTTCCTTTCTAGTTGTCTCGCTCTATAGTTATGCATCAATGCCTATTCTTGTTTTGTCAGCCTCCTATGTTGCCATGAAACACTCTAACCGCCTTCCTAGCAAACCGTTGATTGGCTAAGTACGCTTTTGCTCAGCCCCTCTTATAGTGTTGGTAGTTGCAGGTGAAGTTTGAAGATTTCTCCATTGTTTGGACTTGTTATATTGGGATAACACAATATATATCCTAAATAAATTAATGCACATATATATTGGTAATGGGTGGAAGGCTTGGCCTTCTGCTTGGTGTTTTGTTCCACTCATGCCACCTTAGTACCCGATAAACCGGTGTTATGTTCCTTGATTTTGCATTCCTAACACGGTTGGGGTTTATGGGCCCCCCTCGATAATTCGCACTGCTTAAAGCTTTTCCAGCAAGACCCAACCTTAGTACTACATTTGCCTAACAACTAAAAACTTGCATAGGGAGTTATAAACCCGAGTTCTTAATCAACAACCAAGGCTAGTGCTCCTCATGAGTGTTGGTCCAAACTGGGCGGACTGCAGGGCCGCCTTGGGGGAACCCGAGGTATCTGCTATATACCTGTAGGCTGACCTATTCGGTCATGGCCTGAGACGAGATACATGCGGCTACTATCAGGGTGTCGACACGCCAGGAGGTCTTGCTGGATTAGTTTTACCTTTGTTGAAATATCTTGAGCACAAGATTCCGAGAATACTCGGGTCTTCCCAACATGGAGTTGCGACTCCGCGGATCGTGAGCTTGTGATGGGCTAAGTTCAACTAGGGCCCGAGATATGTTTCGGCCTGTTAACTGCTCATGATATAACTGGGCCCAAAAAGGCCCCATCTACATTTCAGCCTGCTGAAGGCCCGTCGACAACTAGTGAAAATTGAGGCCCAATATGCATATCGGCCTGCTAAAGGCCCATGGTTTCATCTACGCCATAACAGGCCAGTACAATATTCAGCCTATTAATGGCCCAACGCTACCTGGGCCAAACAAAGCGATGGTCTACAAAAGGCCCAACTAAAATATAGGCCGGTGTAAGTTGTGGGCCTCGCGCAAAGTGTGAAGGCCCCAATGATTCGGGCCCAAGAAATATGCAGGCCGGCCCAATTGTGCCCCGCTAAACACCAGGTCCGTTACATGCGAATGTTTCGGCCCGGTCGACTACATCTGATTTTTTTTTTCAGATAGCGAATGATGGCAGTAACTAGTAAGAATTAAGAACAAACCTACACTATACAATAAAGGATTTATGGTATATTACATCCACTGGGCATCGAAGTTCGCCACCAGTGATCATAACACGCAACGAAGAGGCAGATTACAAAAACTGGGCACCATTGCAGGGTAACAAAATAATACTGAACCGAGACCACTTCCAAGACAGTTCAAGAAAGGTTAGCCTTGCGCAGGAACTGTTGTGCAAGCTGCTGAGCAAGGCTGTGAGACCGGCCTAGCATGTCGGTCATAGCTTCCAGGTGTAGCTGTTTAGCGATGAGGTTCTCATTGGTGTTCTCCGCAATCTTTCTTAGAGATAGGATTTCAAGTCGAAGTTGAGTTGCAAAATGCCTTTCTGCTAGAACTTGGGACTGAAGAAGTTGAACTGATTCAGACAACGAATTATGTGAGCCTGTCTGACTGCTAGTCTCAAGTAACTTGAACACTGCATCAAGACAAGACTTTGGGGTTGTCTCGCTATCTTCAAGATGGTTTGCCTTCTTTGCTGCAATATATGTTGGGTTTGTCTCACAGCCTTCAGCAGACTTGTGCATGCCATCAGGCATATCACCCTGAAACAAAGCAGAGAGATGACAGGTTTTGCATGTGTATAAACAAAGATGATAACTATGCTGTCAATTCCATCCAATTTCAAATTAGAAAATAAAGAGTAAGTTCAAAATATCAATAGCATAATTTGGCATTGTTCATAATGCGGGGAGCTTCACCACACTACTGGATTACCATGTCAACATAACAAGCATAGATGAAGGGCAAAAAAATCATTGTATCTATTTTGGTTAATGTGCATGGCATGTTGTTCATATCATCAGCCACATCAGTAAGATAAAACAGGAGATGACAAGGTGCAAATGTGGGCTGCTTCACCACACACTGGATTATAGATCCACAAAAACAAGCATACATATAGGGAGTATTGAGTAATGTGCATGGTATGAATAAGGAATTTGGTTTTACAAGTAAAACTTAGAACTTACGGTTCTTGCGAACATGCATTTTGGTAGAAACAGCAAGCTAAACAGCAGTAAACGATAGGGAGTATGAGCAAATTAAATAGCAGTTGATGATAATGTCTTTAGAAGGACTGACTTACATTAATAGTTAACACCGGCTTTAGAATGCCCTTCTCCATGTCAAGGGAAGGATAACTCAAGAATTTTAGCACATAATCTTCTTCATAAGCATTGCATGTACTCTACATTTTGTAGAGAGTAATTATAGATATAATAATACTAGAAGGGGTAGAGGATAATGAAGATAAGATGCAGATTGATGCTACATAATCAACTAACAATCCCTGGAAGTACAAGCATTACAGGACAAAATGTACTAACAAGAGCAATGGGCTACACTTCTGCACTAGCATTGTCCGTGTATTCTACTTTTTGGTAAGATTAAATATAGATCTGATCTTTTTTAGTAAATGGTGGGCGAGGTAGATAAGATGCAGAATGCTACATAATGAACCAATCCCTCTTCCCATAGTACAAGAGTGTTTTGAACACTGGTGTACTATACAAAACGTTCTTATATTATGGGACGGAGGGAGTAGTTGTTAATGTAAGTACAGTGATAGACGACGTTCAGTCCTTACAAGAGGACATCAGAGCTAAACCTCTTCAAAAGCATTGGGTTGATTCTAAATTTATGTAAGAGTCCATACGGATCTTATAATGTCCACCAAATGGACGATAACGAGGCTAACATGTGCAGTGATGCTACATAATCAAACATCTATGAAAGTAAGGATGGTCATACAGGGCAAGAGGTACTCACAAGAGCAATGCAGTGTGTAGTATAGTTGCGAGATTCTGTGGTCCCTTGAGAATGAATGTTCTTCTGCTAATAGTTTTCATACAAGTGAGACGTTAAGGCAAATGCATAAATGTAGTTCAAATTGTGATGTGATATCATAGATAGTACCTTACGCTGCAGCCGAGACCAATGTGTAACAAGATTATTCCAGTCATCGTCGGATAAATGTAGCACCGGAGACTTTACAGAAATTTCGCTTAGAGTCTTGCCATCGAAGTGCGCTTGCCTCAGGTAGGAATGATATTTCATCAACGAGTGCTTGAAAAGCACAACCAACCCTTGCTCGTCTTCACAATCCAGTTTGGTCATCGCCTATTTAAAAAATGAAATCTTGTGTCTTCTGTCAGCAGAAACATATGCAGCAATGACCATGAATAACATTAGTACATTACTTACGTGTAAGTTGCGGAGGAAGACTGGAAATTGTTTTGTGTCTGTGGTATAATCTTTCCATGAAGGAAAGATGCGCACAAAGTTCCTGACAACAATATAAGCTTTGTCTTCTAAACTGGGAAGAAATGGAACATGGGTTCTATTTGTTGCAATCGGGGATCTCTCTGGTTCGAAAAGGGATTTGGCAACTGGATTTGGTGTACTCTTTGCTGGAATGGGGGTTTTGCGTCGTAGAGCTGGTGTTATGTCAACTGGCATAATCATAATGTTTGCTGCAGTCGGGGTCTGCTGAGTTGGGGCATCAGAAATGACCAGTGTAGTAGGCCTAGAGTCTGCTAGAGTTGGGGAGTTTTGTGGGTCAGGTGATACTGCAACTACACCTAATGGGCTATTTGATTTATCAGGTGCCACTACCTTTTCCAAATACTTTGCTTGTGCTTGTCCACGATCAGCAATCGCCCTCTTCCTTTTGAACGTCTGATACACAAGAACAACATTTGAATGGATAAATATGGTATGATGACAGATGGAATATGTACTGAAAATGGATAGGCAGGGTGGATTCACATACACGATGTGTAAACTAAGCTAATGGCAGTTCAACAAAGTAGAAGCAATGCAAAGCATCAGTTGCAAGATATGTGCGACAAATATAACCTTGGAAAGTTAAAGCAAGCACCTTGATGGGTGAATAAGATAGGGCATCTATCTGTGACTCCTCCACTAGGGAGCTACATTGATCTAGGTCTCGCTCTAGCTCAGAATCACTGTTAGGATCATATTTTGAGCATGAATCTGTAGGTGGGGAGCGTTTGCATTGCATTGCATCTAGACTTGATTTCAGTCCCTTAATGCCAAGTTTGACAGCCATGGCATTGTTCTGCTTTATTCTTTTCATGCGCGCAAGCTCATAACCATTATGATGCTGTTCAGAATCTGAGATTCATGAAAACATAAAAAGTAGTCAGATTATCTATGGAATGCATTGCGGATTCAACTCGAAGAGTGTCTCCCTATAAACCCCTGCATATGCAAAGTTCACCCCAACCGTGCTGACCAGACCACACACAGAAATACAAACCCCTTATGTCTCTATAACAGGCAGACACACATTTCAAAACTAAAGTAGGAACATTAGAATCATATGAAATTCGTATTTGAACAAATAAACTAAGGAATTATTAGTGGCATAATGTTTAGCTTCAAGGGTGGAGTGTTGGTAGTGCGACACAAAGCAAGTAGGCAGATTGTATTCCATGTAAAAGATCGAAGTCTATGTAAAAGCTGGAAATGACACTTTCTTTCTATACAATCCAGTGTTCGTTGCCCACACATGATGGAAGAGATCACATAGAGAAATACTGTTCACTCATCTCTACGGTTGCAGTATTCAGAAATAGGGTGGTCCACCCTAAAAGAATATCGACAAAAAATATGACAAGGCAAGCATAGATGTAGTGAATCAATCATTTACTTGTGAGCTTACTAGGACAAGTATGCAGAATTGTAACTGCAGTAAGAGACCATCCAAAATATGAATCAAGAAGTTTGTCTAGCACTTATTGTTTGCAACTAATCGACGTGAATAATTGGATATTATATCGAATGAGTAAGAAAGACAAGTAAAATTGCCAACAAACATGGCTTGCAGTAGTAATCTGGGTCAATGTCACTACGACCAACAATCCAAAATGACTAGTGTTTGTTCCTAGGGCCGGAATTTTGATAACCCTATGAACTTTACAGGTACTAAAGATTACTGAAATACATCTGAACCATTAAGTGTAGGTAGCACTTAGCACACACCAAACCCTAAGGACAGTCCTGCCTAATGAGTAATGAATCAATTAGAAAATGGGTGATGAGGAGTGGCTGCTAAGTGTTGAGGACTTATCTTAGGATAAATCGGGTTGGCTTAGTGGGTGATGCACGCCTGAGCCCTGAACGAACTGGGAAGGTAGGCACGGCGGCGCGCTCGGGCAGCGGTGACGCTGTTGGGCGAGCGGCTCCTGACCTCCTATTAGTCCGGCGTATCCTCCTAGAGTCATGCCGTCCGGGGACGGCAAGTCGCCGGTGAGGCAGGCGGCTGGGGGTGAGTAGAGAACGGAAGCGCGCAGCAGAACAGAGGGGAATCGAGGCCTGAGACGACCCAAAATCCCAGGGTGAGCCGGCCCACCATGGGCACCCTGTAGAGATACACACCCAAGTGGCGAACATGCATTATCGAAACTAATTTAGGAACATTCAGCTGATCAATTGAATGAATCTATTTTAATAATATCAGATTCGTATTTGAACAACTAAGCTTGTTTAGCTTGATGGGTCGAGCAGTGCTATTATGACACGAAGCACGTATTCTGATCGTATAGTGATCATAAAAGGGGGAAACCGGAGAAATGGTATTTAGCAGCCATTGTTTGCTTTGAACTAAGAACTAAATTCTAAGAGCTGAAAAGAAGGTAGAGTAACCAAGTTAAGATCTATTTTCTGGTTGAGATCAAAAAGTTGAGGAGATATGAAGTACCACCTCTCTTGCGGCGCCGTGTAGGCATCGGGGGTGCGATGCCTGTCGGTGGCGTTGAAGCAGATCTGCGACGGTAGACGGGTGCATCGGGGGATAAGTCCCGTTGCGGTGGAAGAGAAGGTCGTGTGAGCGGCCCCGGCAAAGAGAACGACGGCGCCGATGAAGCGAGAGGACATGATGCAAGGCTCTTGGTCCGTCGCCGCAGATGAGAAACGTCCATTTCTAGCAGTGGACAACGCGGTCTTGGTAGGCGCTCCGTCAAGGTAGAGGACGGTGGCGATGGATATGGTGGAGGACGGCGGCGATAGATGTGGTGGAGGACGGCGGCGATGGATGGGGTGGCAGACGGAGGCTGGTGTGGGGATGGTGTTCTAGCGCGGACGGTGTATGAATGGGAAAATGGAGGGAGAGGTACGGGGAACCATGTTTTTGGGACGCGTCTGTCTGAAATATGGGAAAGTTAAGAACTTAGCCCCCGTTTAAAATTTTGACGTCTCGCCGGTTGGGGATACGACGGTAATCTCGCATCTCGCCAATATTTGGCCAGAGCGATTTCGGGAGAGGAGAGGGTGCTTAGCGCCCATGGTTGGCGCCCACGGTGTATGAACGGGGCTGACAGGTAGGGCGGTTGTGTCACATCTGTGTGAAGTTACAAACCTGCCCCTATTGAAAATATTTGTCTACATCGATTTCGACCGAGTCGAGTTTGTATTGCTGCCCACCGTGTATGAATGGGGAAATGGAGGGAGAAACAGAGGTCTTTCGGACGAGCTTGAATCAAATGTGTTTTTCCGCCCATGTTTGGCGCCCACCGTGTCGGAATGGGCTCAGAGGCGGTCGTGTCACATCTAATTGAAGTTACTATCCTACCCCTATTTAGAGCAGTGGAAATCGGGCTGATGGATTGTATGTGTAATGGGTAGACAGTAATTTCCATCTCCCAAACACTTGGCTTCAGGAAGCCGACGTGGGAGTGGACAATTTGCCACTTCTTTCGAATTTCGGGACAATAAGCATCCACGTTTACCCTGGCAACTAAATTCGAATCCATTTTATATTCCTATACGAATCGTTATAAATCAATCTATGTGTTTTTAGATATCTTCAAAAGGACAACAAGGATGTATTCCACTGTCATATATGAATATGGTTTACAAATGCCGATACTCAAATTCAGAAGCTAGAATCCAGTTTAAGGTGAATTCGAATATTTGGAACACTTCATGTCCAACTCAAATGTCACACGCAACATAATGTGTACTCCCATTTAGATATGTACACAAGCGATGTATTAAGATTCAAATACCGGGTCAATCAACCAAGAATGTACAGAACTAACAGACATATAAACACTTATAGAGTATATGGATCAATAATATCAACTAACATACATAAGCTAGGCCGATGTACTTTTCTTTGCTACAACAGCATCTTTTTTTAGCAAAGCTACTACAGCACCTTGGCCCTTTCCGATGCGTGCCATTATGGTCCTTCTATACTACTCCCTCTGTTCACTTTTATAAGACCTTGAAGACATTTCAAACAATGTACAAAACAACCCATTTTTAGTTATCTCAAATGACTTACAAAAGTGAACGGGGGGAGTACTATTATTGTTGAATGCACATTCAGCCCGATTGGCATATTTGTAGGTCTGGCACAACAATCAAAATGAAATGTCTCCGAGTCTTATCAATTAATACAGACTTGTGCTCAAATAAAATTACAAACCAAAAAACAAAAAACAAAAAACAATTATTACATGATCTCTAAAACAAATGGTTTTATTGATTACATGAACAAACAACACAAAGGTTATTCAACGATGGAAAGAACATTTCACCTACGATTTACCAAGTGGGAATTTAATTTCCTTTTTTCCTTCAGGAACATAACAATGTGGTCAGTCTCAGCTTTCTTCGTTTTGAAATCCACCAAATATTTAATGGTTGTCTTGAGTACTGCTACTGATTGTGCTATTTGCTTCCTCAACATGTCAACTTCATATCTAAGTGCAGAAGCAGAATCTCTTTGTACCACTAGTTTAGCCTCTAGAGCATCAGCAGTTGGCAATTCATAATGCACGATTGGGCCGGTGCCACTACTGTGGGATGATACAACGTCCATGGGGACCTCGCTCTTTGATCTTGGGCTAACCTGTTTTGCCATTAAATTCCGATTGGATTCAGAAAGTTTAAGTTAGCAAAACATCCCACCTGGGAGTTATAACAGCAAACCAGTTAAACAAACAAGGAATTAAAGAGTTTCAATTCGATGTTGAGAAGTAGTTATTAACATCATTGTAACCCGTTGTTGCAGCAGCAAAGCAGTTAAACAAACAAGTAGCTATTTAAATTCAGGCAAACAAGTAAATTCTTAACAGTAAGTATCAAACACATAGATAGGCGCAGTCTATAATAGGATTAACATGTTGTGGCATTATGTAATCAGTAGCAAACTAAATTAAGCCAAGCAACGTAATTGAACAATTTTTCAATAAGTGGCTAACTAAAATTCAGAGAAGCAGGTAACTGAACTTACGCTAGTTCTTTGTACAGGCACACTGCAACTTCTTTTTCGCTTACAAGGTTGTACGAAGGAGTCCATGGCATCAACTGCTTGGATACGCAGTCCCAATACTTCTTTCTTCCCACACTGCATTGGTAAGTCGAATGGTTAATCTGGTAAGATGGTGTGTCCTTGATATGTTATATGAGGACGTGTAGTCAGACTAGTCGTAGCCACACACATGGCTTTTACTGTATATATTTCATGCGATTACTTTTGGCATATCGAGATCGAAGCAATCTACAACAGGATGAGAAGACTGGCATCCTTCACATTATTGGTGAACTCAGTTCATAGAAACGAGCAATTCAACTATTCTGTGGGTAAATCAAAAGCGCCACTAGAATATTTTTCACGCCTATCATACACGCAAAAGAGGCGACGCCACCATAGGGGCTGGTATGGGAGGCCACCTCGGGTGGCTTGAAAGTGTGCACCTAGTTTGAGTCGTCCAGGTTGGCCCAGGCTAGTTTTGTTCGTCCCAACGCACGAGCAGGCAATGTAAAAAATGAAGAAAAATGTTTGAATTTGGATAGGCCAATAACATAAGTGCAAGGCAGGCCCTATAGCAGGCTCGCGGCCCAAACGAGCGCCTCCCATATCGATCTACCGCAGGAAAAATCCCAATTCATCCACTCCAGCCTCCAGTCTGGTTCGCTCCTAACCTAGCCGCCGCCGGACAGACCGACACGGCACTTCCCCGCGCCCTCGTTGGAGGGCAGTCGTCGGGCTTCAAGTGAACGGAAGGACAAGAAGATGAAGATCCAACCCTTGGTGTAGCCTGCGTGGGAGGCAGCGGCGGCAGCACGGGCATGGCATCGAGCTTGCGCAAACGGACAGTCGTAGCTTGCAAGAGTAGCATGCGCAACGAGTAGGTACATCACATCCCTGATTATATCTAATTCAACTCTTCAATTTATGGCCAATAGTTAAACCCGACGGTGTTGTAAAACTGCTTGTATGTAGGGAATCTAGGAGAAAATGAAACCAATTTCTACTTATTTTATAACTCCCCCAATCAATACTAAACTGACTGAATCTGATGAATCTAATCAAGTTTCCGGTGCAAACATCCAAGCTCATGTTGTTCTTGAGCCTGAAGTGTCTAATGAACAGATTGGTAATGAAGGATTTGATGCAAACATTTTACATGCTCCTGGTGATGAACATATAGTGTCTAATGAGGCATCTAATGCGAGCATTTTGCAAGATTGCATTGAAGGATTTAGTCTCTAATGATGATCTCCTATGTTTAGAGAGACATGGAGATTTGCAGGCATTGATGACAAGCAAATTATAGTGCATTTTCATGGCTTGAGGAAACGTCGAGGCCATCTACCAGAAAGTCCCCGTATCATGACAATGTAGCATAAATACTTTTCCAATTTGTTGTTTGAAACTATTGGCATACTTGTGTAGGATATATATATATTGATTTGCAGTTTGCGCATTGGTTATAGGTGCAATTACACTTCAATATTTTCAGCCAGAGAACGAATAATTCAAGCAGGTACAGACCATGTTTGTAGTCCTTGTACACCATGTTGCATTTTGTGTTTTTTGGTTCTTACATCATTTAGTGTTTATAATCTGAACTACTTTGGATCATTAGCTGGTTTTCAAAGTGCATGTAGCTTCACATTTCTCAAGTTATGTTGATTTCCGGAGTGCAAGTGCCTTCGTATTTTTTAAGTTAAATGTTCACCCCTGGTAACTTGAATTCGTGGATCCGCCACTGCACACAAATCATACACAAATTCCAGTATGAATTAAATGAAATACAGGGACTTACACTAGCTCGTTGTACAGGCTCATTGCAGCTCTGCTTGTGCTTGGGATGTTCCATGTACAAGTCCATGTTACCACTTGCTTGGATGTGCAGGCCTTGTGCTCCTTGCATCCCCCTCTGCATTTTTGACACAGCGAATGGCTGATCAGATAAGAGGAATCGACCTTGCTGTTGTACCGGAGGACAGATACTTACAAGGTTATACGGGTGTGCGGGATGTGTACCAGATCCCGTAGCGCCGTCATGCTTCGCTAAAAAATGGTTTGCTTTTTCAGATGATATCTCCAGAAGAAATAAGAGTTAAAGTCAGAGTTGGATAGGCGTGTAAGCTAAGAGAGCGGTGAAAGAATATCCAAACATCGTCGGAACAGTGCATAAGGGAGTGATGTGTGGATACCTAGTTCGGGCCGGCGTTTGGGCATGCTCGCCTAGCTAGAGTTCGGGTCACTTCAGAGCCGTTGAGGGTGATGCGCTGGCGTTGGCTGGCCGCGCACGGGTGC
>LR738714.1:506196587-506206621 GCA_902687465.1 Secale cereale
ACCTTAGATGCTTTGGTGATACAAGCTCTTCGGAGCCGTTGGATTTGTGACCCAACACCTCCTCGGTGGTTCGAATGATTTTTTGCAGAAAAGCCCCCAAAGAGTTCGGCCACTGCTTACAAGCACAAAAACTGCTCAGATGCCATTGGATCTCAGATCAAATGACCTCGAAGCTCGTATCACCGTAGCATCCATGCTGCGAGAGCACCTTATGTTTTCTCGCACGGGAGAATATGAGGTGCTCCCGCATCATAGATTCTATGGTGATACGAGTTCACGGAGATCTAACGACCCATAGTAGGAGGTTTGAATGTTTTTGCAATATACGGCTGAGATAGTTTGGGAATTGCGCAGAAAGTACAAGTACTACGCATGTTCCTGATCACTGATCATACGACCTAGATGCTCATATCACTGTAGCGGGTAATTAAGCTACGGGGAGCACCTAATATGAGCAACGGGCAGCTGTTGGATCCAAGATGCAGCGGCACACACGAGGCCTGAATGTTTTATTTGCAAAAAACCTTTGGAGAGTTTGGAAATTGTGCATAATTACAAAGACTACTCACAAGCCATTGGATCTCACTTCCAACAGTGTAAAAACTCATATCACCATAGCATCTAAGCTGCGGGGTGGATGTGATATTATATGCCACTGTCATTTTTGTCTGTAAACTTGCAAAAGACGTGTAACTTGTGCCGTTACTTGTCTAACCATGCAAAGTGTTTGTAAAAAAAAACCATCCTACACTGAAATATCGGAACAACACACGGGGGTCCCACTTGTCATTAATCAAATTTGGACCTAAAACTAACAAATATGAAAGACGAGATTGGAACTGGCAACCTGGACTACAAAGCGTAAGTCGATAGCCTGAAACAACAACAGTTGTTGGCTTTGTCCCATAACTTGATTTTATACAGTGTTACGTTGAGTAGAGTAGAGGGAGTGCCTCGTCAACACGTGCATGACCATTGACTCACTTACTGGTGGGTCCCAGGTCTGCGATCTCTCTCTTCTCTCCATCGTCTAACCTTTGCACGGGCACACACGAAGAGCTGCGCTAGCTTGCCATGGTGTTATTACAACTAAAAGAAAAAGCTTGGAAAATACAAGAATCGCCTAGAACAAGAGACGTTGTGGCTGGTTGAGATGGAGCTAACCACACCTATCCTCCGTGCCATGTTAGCATGATGAAGCTGTGTGGCTAGTGGGGTGTTTTCGACCGACTGGCTGGGTCCCGAGGTTGAACCATAGGTACTACGTCTGATACAGTAAATTTTTACACGCACATTTTTCCTCTGTGCCGAGACATGGCACACCCTACCGCGCGGTTTCGAGGTCCTCCCGGGTGGTGCACGCATATATTCTTCCTGACGTGGGACGCCCTACCGCGCGTTTTTGCCGAAGCAAGTAAATGAGTCGTCAAATCACGAAAGACCACTTTTCCTGCCGAGTACATCAGTGAAGCACGGTGGCTAGCTAGTTGGGCTAGTTCGACCGATTAGCTAGGCCGCCACCACATTTGTTTTTTCATCCCTTCTTTTATCTACTTGCCGGGAGGTAAATTTAAATATCCACCGCGGTGTTGCTCTAGTGTCTGAGTGCGGTAGGATTTTTAATTTTTTTTGATTGACGGGAGCAGGCGCGGTAGGAATTTTATTTTTTTGATTGACGGGAGCAAGCGCGACAGTAATTAGTCACGATGACTCCGCCTGTAAAACCCATTGCTCCCTGATGTGAGAAGTCGTCGACTAGTGTTTTACCATGGTGAAAACCAAAAGATTCCCCGCTCCTCGGCTGGCTCCCTCCGGCTTCCAGTAGATTGCATTGCCTTTCAGCCGTTTCGCCCCCTGCATCACCAACGTCCTACGCCTCGAGAAGTAGTGTTTAGGCGCCCTCTACATGGGCATGTCCATGTCTCGGCGCAACATGACCGTTGGATCAAACTCAGACGGTGCAGATCAGTCACTGTAGCACAAAGCGTGTGGGTGTGTTTGGTTGCATTCTCGTCTCAATATACTCCTCTATCTAGGTGTGTAAGTCACCTTACGAAAACCAAATAATCCCAAAACACTTAGGCACGTTACATTAACCCCCTCCATGTTTCTTGGTTTGTGACATATATACCAATAAGAGACATGGGCCGTGCATACTTTCAATGACTTGAGACTAATAAACATGACATGCAGTGGTTAGTTCATTGCATGCAATGCTATTAATTAGCAAAAAGACATTAAGTTTTCTCGTTTTCCTCTTTGCCTTGATTGCAGTGCACAACATAAGATGACTTACACACCTAGACTGAGGGAGTAGTTGTTTCCTCTTCATGTATTTGTGTTAACCTACTAGTGTGGACTCATGCACCCTTCATGCCCTCTGCCAAACACCCAAAAGTGGGTCGAGAAGGGAACTTTTGCTCCCATCCCGTGCACCCTTCATACACCCTGCCTAACACTATTCGTGCTTCATATGGTTCATGTTTCGTGGAGTACTGTAGCACCGTACTCTCCGTGCAATGTAGACCTAGTTATGTTAACATTGATCTCACCATTCATTTTCGACCGGACAGTCAAGAAAGCGGTACTATGTTACTACATTACTGTTCATATAGTTGACATGCGCACAACGTCATTTGTTGTCGTCATATCTTACTACACTAGCAACAAGATTATGTAGTACTAACGTATGAACCACTGCACATGCCTAGTAGTAGGAGCACTGTGTATGTTCAAGTGGCTGCCGTGCTTCGCACTCCTCCGTCGTAAGAGTGGAAACGCTTGCTCTAATCATTTTCTTCTTCAGAAAAACAGTGGACACGCTCTACGGTGCGGATCCTCCTCCAGCCATGCACTAAATTACTCACTTTCACCGATGTGTGGGACAGCCAGCATCGGGTTCCACCAGCCATGCACTAAATTACTCCGTAGAGTGACGGCAGACTACCTCGATCGAAGCGCCGCAGTAATGCCCAATGAGCAGTCAAATCACAAAACCCCCTCCTTTCTAGCAGTAAGTTGGACGGACGAAGCAACCATCATTTCACTCTTCTCTCTCAGTTTCCTCTCTACCCAACTCGCTTCTCCCTCATCTTGTTCCTCATTTCTTCAAGAAAACCCCGACCTGCTTCTGCCATTGTTCTTCTCTCCCAAAGAAGGAAAGGTGAGCGCATCATTGGTGTTGATTCTGGCCAAGGCCCGGTCTTGCGACCCCGAGACTAATCCTATAACTCCCTCTCTTTTCTTCTTTTGGGTTTGTGATTATAGTTTCTTTTCTTTTATTTCTATTCGATAGTTTCTTGATGGACGCTGGAGCACCGACCAAAGTGATGTCTATGGCTCTGGCCAAAACCATCGAGGCTCATGGTACGAAGAAGCGCAAGCACCCCGCCGAGACTACCGCAGACAAGCTCAAAGCCATCGCCCTGTCCAAGCCCCCCTCTCCGGGATCCCTCATTAAGCAAGTCCAGGTAATATCTCTTCTTGACGATCTTTTTCTCGATCTTGATCGTGTTTTTTCATCTAACACGCAGCATTAGTACTAGTAGTACAACTTTCTGGGTGATCTTGCATGTGATTTTTCTGTGCCAAATGACGGTTCTAAATTCCTCTTTTGACCAAAACATGCGAGAGGTTGACACTGATTTCTTATAGATTACTTTCAATTACTCCCTCTATCCCAAATTTCTTGTCTTAGATTTGTCTAGATACGGATGTATCTAATACTAATATGTGACTTGATACATCCGTATCTAGGCAAATCTAAGACAAGAATTTTGGGACAGAGGGAGTACTTTATGAACATCAATGCTACTGTACCATTGAAGAGGGTATATTTGCCTCAGTAACTTGTGTTATGGATATTGCAAGTAATCCCTCTACTCTCATGCCTTTGAAGACATGTTCTAGTGTCTTTGTTCAGTCATTTCTGTGTGTATATGTAGTCATATATGGAGTATAATATCGAAAATCATCTTATATTCCTGAACGGAGGTAGTAATAAAATATGGTTTATGTTTGAGTTAGAACCAGGTCCGCGGTGGAGATGAAGTTCTCAAAGTCATGTCGTGTGAACTGGAAGACCTGAGGATGAATTCTACTGCTAAACTATCCAGCTGTTGTGTCCTTGTCGCCACGTGTCCTGAACTAGTGTTTTCCTGTAGCATTGTTGTCAGGCGTGTTCTCGAGGCTGTACTTGACCACAACAATTTCCTGGTTGTGCCTTCGATTACGAAGGGTGTGGTTCCTATAAAGCTTCCCAACAAATCTGATGCGGCATGTCTTCATCATCATGTTTATGAGTGGAAAGACCACTCTGTTAGGTTCTCCAAGGTTGTCGAGATGGTGATGGTGCATGTAGACATCTCTCACAAAGTCCATGGTCTAGTCGTAGGTCGGTGGCAAGAAATAGTCTGCAGAGTTTAATTAGTGCAACTTTGCTTGTCTGTAGTAAGTACTATTGTTCAGTATTTGATTTGTGTTTGTGAACCCTGTATTGTTTAATAGTACTGCCGCTTTTGGTGTGGGGTCGGTCCTGAGAACGGTCTATGTTAATGTATGTCCACTCAATTCAGTCTGTATATTTTGAAGTATCCAGATCACCTTTTTTGTGAGGATGGTTTATCAATTATGGTTACACTCCAATATTTGTATGCATTGCAGGGTTTATCGCACCCACCAGGATTTCCAGTCCCATGGATGTTCGGTCCATACGATTTGTCACGACCTTTGGACTATCCTGCTTGTGGGAGTAGGTGGGCCCCTGCATGCCACCCATAGATGGACGATCAATCTTCTGTTTAGTACTTCAACATAGTGATTTCCTGGAAAGGATTCACTCGTGTCACATCAAGTAAATCTTATTGATTTACTGTCTAAATCTTATTGATTTAATGTCATGTTTTCTTTCTTTTCCTGCAATTTTACGATGCAGGTTTTGCCATGTGACATTCATCACAGAATAAACCGTTTGGTCTGCTCTACGATGGCTATTTTTGTAGGTTTCACTTCTTATGTCGTGTCAGTAACGAAGGCACTGTCCATCACTTATATTACTGGAAAAAATTGGATTAGTCTGTTGTATGAGTACAAGCTGAATCCCTATGATGAACTACAGTTTGGTTTAACAAAAACGCCACAATTAGTCCTTCTCGTGTTTAAAAAATGAAGAAAAATCCTGGATCATTGTCACGAAACCTAGTCAAGTTAGAAAGTTGATCATAGCAGACGAGACACGATCGCCGCTGTCTCGCACATCGGTACCACCTTCAGCAATGGATCGAGCACCGACAATTGCTCTAGCACTGACAGCGGGAGCAGCTCAGTCTGATCCAGCTGAAGATTGGGCACCGACTGCGTCAGCGGATCGGGCTGATCTACCAGAGGATCGGGCATCGACATCGACACCTGCTCCCACACCGGCACCAGCTCTACAAGGAGCGCCATCTCCGGCAGCAGCAGCGGCTTCGGCACCTGCACCAACACTTGCACTTGCATGCGGCAACAGACTGGGCTGCAGTTCGCACTTCATATACCAAAGTCCTTATAAAAACCGACATGTCCACCTTCTTGGTAAACATTGACCGCCCAAGTGTTTCGTTCTTTTTTCTTTCCATGTTGTTTCACATGATTCACTGTGTTGATCTAACTGTTTGGGTATGTCTTCTTGTTTGCAAACGGAGAATTCCTAGAGCAATGAGGGAGTCATTCAACAATCCGGGCGACAGCGGCCAAGTTTCTCTTACCATGCGCAGCCTTGGTGTGAATGAACCTGCTCAATATGTCGTAAGTACAAAGGATGGTCGCATGATGATTGATGCTAAAGGATGGTCAAGGTTCAAATCTAAATCATATCTTGTGGTAGGGGACGATCTCAAAATCGAACTTTCTCGGGAAGGAGAGCTGGTCCAAATCAACTTTGAAATTCTTCAGTAGCAGCACGCAACTGCTGAACTGATCTATCCTACGAGAGATTTTGATGTAATAATTTGGCATGGTGAAACAAGTGTCCTATGTGTATAAGTAATACGACAGTATTATTTATCACATGGTATATCGTTGATAGAATTGCAACTCTCATTGCTGGTTAGGAACTGTCGTTTGATTTCATTCCAACAGCTGCCGTGCTTTATTCAATTTTGTGTATTCACCTTGTGACAGCATCTAAAACCAGCGCCGTACCGATCGCTTGCAATATGAAAAGCACTGAGGTAGAACACATGGGCCCTCAAACATGCAGGGTGGGCCTGCGGCCCAAGTCCAGAACCGTGAGCCTGTCTGAGTATTATATTCTCAGCTGAACCCCCATAATTGTCTCAAAAAAAGTTGAACCCCCATAATGCCCGTCCGTTGCACGTAACATCAAGACACATTTGTATGATTATTTTATCTTGTGAGAGAAAATGATGAATGAGGGAAGGCCTTATTTGCAAATGTGGATAGGTGTGTGGGTACCTTTTTGCAAAATTGCCATAGTTTCCTTCCTATCCGTCAGATATAATTTTGTATGTATAAAGTTGTGATATAAAGATTTCTATACTTCTTTACAGAGGGAGTATCTCTCTGTCAAAAATATATTTTTGTGTAACTAGTTACTCCTGTCTTTCTACTTCCTTTCGCTGATATGTGGGGCATCCGGCAACGGGGTCCACGTGCCACATGCACAAATTAGACTGCACAACTGCACGGTAGACACACCCCGGTCGTAGCGCCGCAGTAATGCCCAATGAGCCGTCAAATCACAAACCCCCCTTTCCAGCTTTAGCAGTAAGCTGGACGGACGAAGCCGCAATATTTCACTGGGCTTGAATCCCCTTCTCCCTCATCTGCTTATTCAGAGAAAAACCCCCTCTCGGCGATTGAATAGGGTTTTCTCATGGAGAACCAGGTACGAATTCTTCATCCATCCCCGATAAATCCAAGTCCCTTGGTCGCGGGTAATCCTAGGATGGCAGCCGCCGCCGTTGATGCATTTTTCTTCCTACTGAATCTAGTGCGTTTCATTTGCAATGCCCAAAGTGCGAGGACCCTACAGGATTTTGCGCCCTCGGCGAGACGCCACACTTGTTCCTTCTCATCCTAACACATGATTTTAAAACGCGCACAGTATGTTCCTAGAATCCTCTTTTCTATCTGGGAGGGTGGGGTTTTTTTTTACATGTTGTCGACTAATTTGGAAATTTGGATTGCTATATTTGGATAAAAGGTACTACCAGTACGATGGTCAACACTAACGTGAATGTTGTGGAATTGTCACGGCAGATGTCCTAGTGTGAGGACTTAGTCGTGAGGCCAACGCATCTATGTAGTAGCTTGAGAGGGGTTGAGTGGAATCGAGAGACGCAACGCAAGACAAGGATTTAGACAGCTTCGGGCCTCGGGAAACATCATCCGGTAATAGCCCTACATGTTGTTTGAGGCTAGGTCTCATTATGATCCTCATGGTGTCGCCGGTAAACCGGCTCTTTGTGTCTAGCCCTAGAAACTTGTGAGAACCTCCCCTCTTTGGGGAGACCTGCCCCTCCTTATATATGTTGAAGGGGCGGGTTACATGACTAGTCCTAGTAGGATTAGGATTACTCTATTACAAGGAGTCCTAGTCTTGCTTCCTTCGTAGGAGAATATTCCTTGTGCTTTCTTCATAAACCGGCCCACCATAACATGAACCGGCCTTCTGGGCCTAGGGCCTTGTCATCCGTGATCCGCCCACCGGGTTACCAGTGAATCGTCAAATGTAAACCGTCTCAAGTATACCGCCAAGTCCGGCCGGGTCATATCTCCGGCCGGGTTGCGCCACGGGGTATATCCCCGACATTAGCCCCCAGTTTAGCTTGGATTATCCATGGTAAACTTATGCTGCAAAATAACCACAAGAACAAATTTGATAGGTTGTGCTCCGGGTTAAGAATTCTTGAACCGGCACCTGATCATCCTTATATTCTTGTTATTTCTTCCTTGATATGTATCCATGATCTCATAGCGAATCTCCTTAGCAGATATATTCAAACATTACCAATGCAAAAAATCCAGGCACTTCTTCTGGAAACTCCGGGTCAATAGACCCAGCTTCATAATAAACTTGCTTGCATAAGAAATATTGTAAATCAAGAATCCATTTGACTCGGCCTTCAATGCTCTCACTTGACAAAAATATTGGTCTTTGAAATATTCAACTGATATCCGGCCGGCTTGAGGATGCCGGTTAATGATTACCACCATTGCCGGGTTATAAAAACTGATAATTCTGGGTCATGACTGTTTTATATACGCCGGGTTATGATTGTTGCCAACGCCGGGTCACACAATTAATCTTCCTGATTTGCCAAAACTGAGAATTTGAAGATGTTCCTCCTTTATATGCATATTACCTATAGCCCCCAAGTCTTAAGAGGAGAACATAGTGATATCTTAAGACTTGTTTGAATATAATGGTTGCAATCTTGAAGAAATCCAGATTGTTCATCTCAGTCACTAGTCAAAACTGAATATTCCACATATGTAGCCCCCAAGTGCCGGGTCATTATGTAATAATGAGCAGGGACTTTGTATATACTTCATTGAAAATAACAATATATAATGTAACTCCCATCGTAGGGCTTGAACCCACATCCACAAGGTTAAGAGCTTTGTGCTTTACCAACTGAGAAGTGAACCCTTTAATATAATGGATTAATACTTGTGTACCTTGAATTATTTGACAGGAGCAATTGGTAGCCCCCAAGGGCCGCCTCATTATAATGTAATGAGTCGGATCTTCAATAAGGTGAGCAAAAAATGACTTTGCATTAGCCCCCAAGTGTCATGGTGCATGCTTGCAGCGACATAAGACTTGTGTATTTGATGTAATCTCAATTTGAATAATGTAGCCCCCAAGTGCCGGGTTGTAAGCCTGCAGCGACTCGGGATAGTTCCTTCAGTTGTAGAATAAATCATACCCTTTGATAAAATAATATCCATTGCGCTGAAGCGACTTTGAAAACCTCAATCATAATATTAGTTATTGATAACCATCATAAAAATCCAGCCTTATTTCCTATTTAAAGATTTGAAGAATATAATCGGGTTTGAAGACCGGTTCCAGTAATGTTTGATCACAACCAGGCCGGGTTAATAAACACCGGTCATTATTTTATCTCATACTGGCGACTTATAGTCAAAAGCCAGGCCGGTTTAATAAACACTAGTCATTTATCTTATCTCATACTGGTGCCTTATAGTCAAAAGCCAGGCCGGTTTAATAAACACCGGTCATTATAACTGATCATGTACTGACAACCTGTTTTCTGCATAAGACGATGTTCAAAGTGTCCTGGCGGTTTATCGTCGGACGGGTCATAATGCCCAAGCACATGATCTAAGTTGATAATTTGAACTGTGCATAAAGTATAAGTATGTATCATACCTATGATTAAGTGTATCACGATTAACCTTAATCCGGTAGTCAAAGATAATGATCCAAGGCGCAAGTGTTGATGACTCCCTTGATTATTTGTCGGCTTATTATGAAGGCCGATCCAGGTTACGATGAACGCCGGTTTAACTCTTGCTGGTGTTCATGACCCAGACTTATGGTCAACCTTGTAGCTGTCCAGTCTCGCATGAATGGACTTGGTTAAAAACCAATGACCTTGACGACAAAGATTTGTGAAATCATACAAAATAAAAATAAGGTTTTGGGCAAGTAAGACCATGTAGTCGAGGCTTTTTACGAGCTGCCAGGCTCCAAATTCGAGGCTTTTTATGAGCTGCCAGGCTACTGTCATTAACCATTTTAGCAAAGCCTGTCAAGATGCTCCGCAATCTTTAACCAAATCATCGATGACAAGCCACCCAATGTTTCAAAATATCGTAAAGATTTTGTCTTTAGGTGATCAACTCGATGATCGTCGATAAGATGGCTGATTCCTTGATGTATCAAGGGCGCCGGTTTAGGAGGCCATGGTGAGCTTCCGTAGAAAACTCCCATGTGATACTCCTTTGAAGAACACGGCTGATTCCTTGATTCTGTCAAGGGCGCCGATTTAGGAGGCCATGGT
>LR738714.1:506206956-506273072 GCA_902687465.1 Secale cereale
CCCATGTGATACTCCTTTGAAGAACACAGTTGATTCCTTGATTATGTCAAGGGCGTCGGTTTAGGAGGCCATGGTGAGCGTCCGTACAAAAATCCCATGTGATACTCCTTTGAAGAACACGGCTAATTCCTTGATTATGTCAAGAGCGCCGGTTTAGGAGGCCATGGTGAGCGTCCGTAGAAAACTCCCATGTGATACTCCTTTAAAGAACACGGCTGATTCCTTGATTATGTCAAGGGTGCCGGTTTAGGAGGCCATGGAAGGTTTCTTTCGAAGCCCCCATGTGATACTCTTTCTGAGCTATGCTCGCCGGGTACCTATGTTTGAGTTGTGCTGTGCAACAAACTCTCTTTGGTCCCTTTAATTTTTCGTGAGAACTTGAACTTGCAAGAGGTACTTCTCCTTGAACCGGATGTCAAACCGGATATTGAGAGCTTAAAAGCTTTGTGGGAGACATCTTTCCTTTGAACCGGATCTTAAACCGGAAGTATCATTTTCAGCCGGCCTTTGAAATTTGAACCAATATGGCGGTTCAGGGTCCTGCATTAGATAACTTTGCAAGACGGGGTAACTGCTCTTCTAAAGTAAGCAACATATAATAAAAATATACTGGATGGATTTCACCTGATACGTTAAGCCAATATTTATCCGTCGTAGTGTTGATGATCACCATGGTGAAGCGGAAATCAATCATGGGTGAATCCGCCGTAGGAGCAGACAGATGAGTTGGCCGCGATATTATAGGCCAGTGCGGGGGCGTGAACTGTATATAAAAAACACCAATAGGGCAGTGTAATGGTGCTCAGAGGAATTTAAAATGTCGTGATAAAATATATAGGAGGGATAACACCTGATTTGCTCGAACAACAGATGGGTAGGCCGGCGCCGACGGGCTAGTCGTCCTCTTCGTTGTAAGCCGGCGCGGTCGCGAAAGACGGCCACGGTGTTGTAAACGGCTCGGACGCGTGTGTTGATGTAGAAGGGGCCAGCGACTTGCGCACGTGTTCGTCCAACCGTACCACACGGACCATTGCTAGTGCAAAAATAATGCTGACGCACGATCCGTATCCGCGATAACCATCCCTTTTGTAATTGCCCTGCATAAAATATATTGCAGACCAAAATAATTTGTTTTTAAAGAAATTAATATGCATTATTAAAACAGATTGTACGGCTGTCACTTGATTTATGTGGACGACGGATGATCAGTGTATAGCGTGCATAAATAACCTGGTTATGGCAGAGCCCATCCATTGCCAACAGAAAACTTCCTTTTCGTAACCAGCCCTCTACCTTTATTCCAACTAGTCTCGTCTTATCTTACTCTTCTTCTCTGATAAAAAGGTGCACGGGGGTAACTTGTACATTAGTGCCGCAGCGCAGCTTGTAGATGGTAGAGGCAGAGCCGACGTTGACGGGTCACGCGCAGGACAAGGTGGCCCACTGAGATAGTTGGCAGCTTGAAAGCAAACGCATCTGCTTGGTGGCGACTCGGTCGATTTAGACACGGGCACAACCAGAAGAGAAGGGCGTCGAGGCACCGGCGGCCCGCGGTAGTAAACAACGGCAGGGGTGCCTTGGTACAGCAGAGACAGTGCAAAGGAGGGCCGACGTAGCCGAGGCGCAAGGTTGGCGACGGGTGGCCGGCCTGCAGGGCGGCCCAGCACATGCGCGACAGCAGCTTGGGGGCGGTCCACTGCGGCGGGTTATGGCAGCGGAGGAGGCGAAACCATGGTGGTAGAGGTGAGCCGTGGTGGCGGGTTGCCAAGGCCGCAGGAGTGGAGGTGTGGCGGCTCAATGCGCCGAAGCGGATACGGCAGAGCCGGTTCTGCGGCGGAAACAACCCAGCGGCGGTCTTCAGCAGGTTGGAGGCTCGATGATACCACGGAGGAGATGTGCCAGCACGCCGAGCCGTCCAAAGCGACAGGTGTATAGGAGCGCGACTCGGCAAGAGGCGAGGAAAGCGTGACGGGCGGCTCGTAGAGGAGCGACGGGCCATGGGAGGGGCGAGTCTGAGTCATGGGACGAGTCTGGGTCGCGGGTTGAATTTGTACAGCAACATATACAGTCTGGATAACCCAGATTCTTGGTGTGGCGACGTGCAGCTGCGGTGGTTTGGAGGCTGTTGATTACGGACCTTGAATCTGATTTGACCGCAACGGTGGCAGAAGCGGCCTGACGTCTTGCCCGGCTGTGGACTACTTGAAAACGAGATCAGCGAGGCCAAGGCAGCAGCTTGAGGTGCACTTGGCGGCTCGGCAACACATGGCGGCTTGGCGCGGGCACGTTGACGCGGCAGAGCCACGGCGGAGGTGATGCAAGGTGGAAACCAACGATTTTAATGCGGGCAGCTTAGAGCGAGGGGGCGCCGGCCACGCAAGGCGTCGGCTCGAAGGGCCACACCGGCGAAGGCAGGCGGAGGGGTGGAAACAGCCGCTCAAGGCACGACGACGTGGGAGCCGGCCCACAGCAGCGATCAATCGGAAGCGCGAGGTGCGCGGGGCGGGTGCCGGCTCGGAGCAGCAGCTTGATTCGGAAGACGGAGGCGCGAGGCGGGAGCCTGCTCTGAGCAGCGACAGGGTCCGAGTTGGGGGACTCGCATTGGAGCGGATATGCCTCGGTCTTTATGCCAGCAAGTAGCAGCGGTGATTCCTGTTATACCCCGTCCGAGTCGTGGTCTTCCTCCTCCTCTCTCTTATTTTTTAATACGCTGAGGAATCCGGTTTGGACCAGTTTATTCTAATAAAGCTCTTGTACGTCTCCACGCATCCTAATGGACAATGGCGTAGTTGTTGATGATTTGACTTTGGTAAAATAGCAACGGTAGATCAGTGCTTGCCTCGGGACTTGACTCCCTCATGGACGCTCTGACTCGACGGATTATCAAGGAGCGTGAGGCGGCCATGCAATACATAACCCTAAAACAATCTCAATCTCATATCCGCCGCCGCACCACCCTTCGTCAATCTTGACTGATGAATTTATAGATGATGTGAATTCTCCACGCCGGCTTTCGTTGAGCTGGAAAAATTGCGAACTTCTCAAACCCTAGAAAAGATCCCTCCAAGAACTCAACACCACCGTGCGCATGCCCCACGGTGGGCGCCAACTGTCGTGGAATTGTCACGGCAGATGTCCTAGTGTGAGGACTTAGTCGTGAGGCCAACGCATCTATGTAGTAGCTTGAGAGGGGTTGAGCGGAATCGAGAGACGCAACACAAGACAAGGATTTAGACAGCTTCGGGCCCCGGGAAACATCATCCGGTAATAGCCCTACATGTTGTTTGAGGCTAGGTCTCATTATGATCCTCATGGTGTCGCCGGTAAACCGGTTCTTTGTGTCTAGCCCTAGAAACTTGTGAGAACCTCCCCTCTTTGGGGAGCCCTGCCCCTCCTTATATATGTTGAAGGGGCGGGTTACATGACTAGTCCTAGTAGGATTAGGATTACTCTATTACAAGGAATCCTAGTCATGCTTCCTTCGTAGGAGAATATTCCTTGTGCTTTCTTCATAAACCGACCCACCATAACATGAACCGGCCTTCTGGGCCTAGGGCCTTGTCATCTGTGATCCGCCCGCCGGGTTACCAGTGAATCGTCAAATGTAAACCGTCTCAAGTAAACCGCCAAGTCCGGCCGGGTCATATCTCCGGCCGGGTTACGCCGCGGGGTATATCCCCGACAATGAAGGGTGAAGTTATTTCTATATTTGGATAGGGAATACATTATGTTCTCATATTATTTTTCCTGCAATGCATTATTTGCTCTGCCAGAACACATGTACTCAAGATGCTTGGCCTTGCCATAACTGAATACACCAGTTTAATGGTCACAGTGAAGACAAGCCATGGATATAAGTTCCGAGTTTGGTTCATGAGCCAAGAAGATCGCTGCTTTTTTATGGCCGAACTTGGATAAACTTTCTCAAGTGTTACGGACTGAAAGTTGGCGCATGAATGTTGATGGAAATAGCAGAACCTGGTCTCATCTTCACTGCGATCTTCCACCCCGATGTTGTTCCAATTGCTCATCCATGTTAGTATCTGGTTCTTGCTTGTTGCCTCGGTTACTTCTTAATCCACCTATTTTGTCTAATCACAATTTAACTTTAGAAGTAGCAACGAATCTCTCATGAAGATGCTACTTCTCACTAATATTTTCTTAGAATTGGTGGCATGTGTAGGTTTTTTCAGAGTTAAGCAGGCTACTCGTTTGTTATTCTGTAACAACTCGGCTGTTACTGATGGCACTGAAGTTGATTGGGATGACATCTACAAGTTCCTACATTTTATTGATCATCTTGAGGTCCTTGTGGGGCGTTTCAATGGTGGAAGGCCACATGGGATATGTGTGCCACTGCTGCACTCGTTGAAGAGGTCCAACTGTGTCGAGAATCTTATGGTACGAGTTGTTTTCTGTTATATATGTTGTTCATAAACTATTGCTTATACACAATTTTATAGCTGTGATCTTCTTGAAACAGAAGCTACCCAGTTCTATTGTTCCTATATAGATGCCTGACCATGGTCGGGTCAGACTTGCGCTTGGTCACAACATGATGTTTATGTCGACCTACTCCATTCCCCTTGGAGGTGAAAAGATACTTATCCATCTTGGAGAATAGGACAGAAGATTATGTTCCTACTTTTCCATGGCTCTAAAGCGAATATCCTGTTTATTGACCACATTGCGAGATGAAGCCGCTTTCAGAAGGTTGTGGATGCGTGGGGTGGCGCCTAGGCCTTGTCCTGGGGCTTGGCGGCCTCACCCTTGGTTAACTGTAGGCAAAGTAGCATTGTTCGAGGCGTGCTTTATATGGTTGAACCTGTATAAGTACTTATACCGTTTTCAGCTATGGTTGTTAAGTGCCCCTGCTGGTTTCAGTTAAGGTTGTTAAGTACTCCTGTTGCTTTTACAGTCTGTCGTGTTTCTTCAGTCCTGTCTTCCTCCAGCCGCCAAAACCAAACCAGCGCCGACGGGGCCGCCTGCTTCCGCCTCCCACGAGTGGTTGTGCCTCAGCGCACGCATCGCCGCCCCACCATCTCCTAAATCATTAACGCCGACGTCCGAGGCCTCGCCGTCGTCCTTCGCGCGCTTTGGTGCGCTCGCCGCGGCACCGCCCTCTCGCGTTGTCAACATGGTCAACAAACAACAGGAATCGGCAGAAGTACGTGGAGAGGATGACAGTACGGGCCCACCATGTCAGTGCATGGAAAAATAAAATTCTTCCTCCTAGTGTTTTCCTGACATCTGGGACCCACGACATTGTGAGCGTATATAGTCAATAGACAAGAGAACAGCACAAGATCGGCTGACACCTGGGACATAGCTGCTCGAGCAGTATTTTTTTGTTATTTTTGAGACGGAGCAGGGTTTGAACTAGGTTGTGGCCCGTCTAGCCCAGGCTTAATTTTATGTTCCCCATGTGACCAGCCCAGCTTTTTTTTTTCTTTGTGAAAATGAGCCGAGTTTATTTTTCTGAAGAATACCCAATCCAGGCCTATTTATTTTTCTATGCCCTGATGGGCCGCAACTCTTTCAAGATGCCTGCAAATCTTGAAAGTAATATGAAATTGGCTGTAAATATAACAACAGATCCCAAATTGGCAATTACCTTATAACTTCTGAATTTTTCACATTTTCAGATTCCTATTTCACTGGGCATTAACCTAATTTGAATATATCTTCAAAGTAATTTAAATCTGGCTCGACATTTCGGTATTAAAAATAGTTTGGAACCCACAAAAATATGCGAAATTGGCCCTGGCCAACCAAAAAAACGGACTGCAATAAATTGCATAAGAAGTCGCAATGAGCTATATATAAATTATTAAAAAAAGGAATGGTCTGACTTATGGGCCTATTAAGTTGACGCGTATGGAAGATTTTTTTAGTTATTATATACGTCAACAAACGGTTCTAGCAGGCGTAACCGTTGGATGTCAATCCAACAGCCGTCGTGTTTCTTCAATCTCTGATCTTCTTGCTCCAGCCGCCAAATCCAGCGCCGGCGGGACCGCCTGCTCCCGCCTCCCGTGTAGGCCTCACCGTCCCTACTACTCCCACAGCTGGCCAGGGCATCCCTCTACTCACCCACACCCCCTGTTATTCTGCGGCGACGACAGCCTCACACCGCAGCCAAACCAGTGAACCCTCGTACTCCTCTCCGCGTGGGCATCCACTGCCGCGTCTTCCCCGGCTCCGCGTCGTCCCCTTCCTAGGCCTTGCCGTCGTCCACCGCCCTGGTGCTCTCGGCGCGGCGTGGTCAACGTGGTCAAGGAACGACTTCCATCGGAAGAGTACTGTCGTGGAGAGGCTGACAGCTGGGTCCACGGCAGCCGCAAGGAAATGCCTCCTTATTACGCTAAAAATAATTATTCCTCCACCTGACAGCGGGGACCCACCGGACGAGCCACCGTATTTGGCGGAAAAAACATTTCTCCCTGACTGCTGGGACCAATCGGACGGGCCATCGTATTTCGCGAAAAAATCGTTCCCCCCGCTGTCAGCTCGGACCCACCGGAAGTGCCTCCTTATTACGCACAAAAAATGAATAATCACCCTGCTAGCTGGGACCCAGTATAGTGGGAGGCTGACTTGTGGGCCTACTAAGTTGACGGGGACAAAGGGCTGTGTCAACTTAGTCAATATGCACGATTCTATCTCCATTGTCCGTACGATGTCCATCCAACGGCCGTAGTGCTTCTTCAACCTTCGGTCTTCTTTCTCTAGCCGCCCAAACCAACGCCGGTCGAGCCTCGTGCTCCTGCCTCCCATGGCTGGCTCCGATGCCGCGGAGGCCTCACCGCCCCTACTACTCACACCGCTGGCCAGGCCATCCCTCTACTCACCCACACCCCCTGTTATTCTCCGACGATGGCAACCTCACACCGCAGCGAACCAGTGAACCCTCATACTCCTCTACGCGTGGGCATCCACTGCCGCGTCTTCCCCGACTCCGCGTCGTCCACCGCCCTGGTGCTCTCGGCGCGGCGTGGTCAACGTGGTCAAGGAACGGCTTCCATCAGACGTGGACTGTACGTGGAAAGGCTGACAGCTGGGTCCACGGTCGCAGCAAGGAAGTGCCTCCTTATTACATGCAAAATAATTATTCCTCCACCTGATAGCGGGGACCCACCGAACAGGCCACCGTGTTTTGCGGAAAAAACGTTCCCCCTGACTGCTGGGACCCATCGGACGGGTCACCGTATTTCGCAAAAAAATTGTTCCCCCCGCTGTCAGCTCGGACCCACCGGAAGTGCCTCCTTATTACGCACAAAAAAATGAATACTCCCCCTGCTAGATGGGACCCACCTTGGTGGGTGGCTGACTTGTGGGCCTACTAAGTTGACGTGGACGGAATGCTTTGTCAACTTAGTCAATATGAATGATTCTAGCTCCAGTGACCATACGATGTCCACCCAATGGCCGTAGTGCTTCTTCAACCTCTAGTCTTCTTGCTCCAGCCGCCCAAAGCGACGCCGGTCGTGTCCAATGCTCCTGCCTGTCATGGCCGGCTGTGCTGCCGCGGAGACCTCACCACACCTACTATTCCCACCGCTGGCCAGGCCCTGCGGCGACGGCAGCCTCACACCGCAGCTGAACCAGTGAACCCTCGTACTCCTCTCCGCGCGGGCTTCCACTGTCGCGTGTTCCTCGGCTCCGTGTCGTCTCCTTCCTAGGCCCCGTTGTCGTTCACTGCCCTGGTGCTCTCGGTGCGGTGTGGTCAACATCGTCAAGGAATGACTTCCATCGGAAGAGTACTGTACGTGGAGAGGCTGACAGCTGGGTCCACGGCCGCAGCAAGGAAGTGCCTCCTTATTACGCGCAAAATAATTATTCCTCCACCTGACATCGGGGACCCACTGGATGGGCCACCGTATTTCATGAAAAAAATGTTTCCCCCTGACTCCTGGGACCTACCAGCTACATCTTCGCACGCAAGGAAGTGCGTCCGGGCAAAAAAACGATTCGCCCCCTGGCTGCTGGGACCCACCAGCTACATCTTCGCACACAAGGAAATGCGTCCGGGCAAAAAAAACGATTCGCCCCCCTGACTGCTGGGACCCACTAGCTACATCTTCGCAGGCAAGGAAGTGCCTGACAGTCGGGACCCACCTAGTCGAAGCGTATGTATCATTGTCATTCTGGTCGCGAACGTGTACGTACATACTGGTCGATGTAGAGGCACGCAGGTGTCGTAGTTGAGGCGCGCACGTAGCATGTACATGTAAGTACATCGGCAAGTGTGCAAGAAAGAAAATACGGCCACGTACGTACAGTCTCGAACGCCTACTCACGCATACGTACGACCAGGGCTCGTGTACATGGTTGGGTCGGAACGAAGAAACATCATCATCGTCGTGTTCATGAGGAGCCAACCGGCTGGGTCGGAATGGAATGCGTCGTCGTGTTCATCGGGAGGGCTTGATGGAACAGCCGATGGAAACGAGGCCTGGCGTACCGCAAAACGGAGGAAACGGCCTTATGTTCGACCGGCCATGTTCGAAACGGGATCCTGTTCATCGGGAGGGGTCTGGCATACCGCAAAACGGAGGAAACGGACCTCCTACGGTCGGAACGGGGGTCCTGTTGATCGAGAGGGGTGTGGCGTACCGCAAAACGGAGGAAACGGACTTGTGTTGGAGCGCTACGGTCGAAACGAGGATCCTGTTCATCGGGAGGGGTGTGGCGTACCGCAAAACGGGACTCCACGGGATACTGTTCATCACCACCGTCGACCCCCTCCAGCCTCCACGGGCTACTGTTCATCCACCGTCGACCTCTTCCAGCCTCCACCTGCGACTGTTCAGCCTCCACCGTGCGCTACTCCACCGGCTACTGTTCAACCAGCCCTCTCCACGGGCTCCTGTTCAACCACCCCTCCATGGGCTACTGTTTATCCAGCCCTCCACCGTCTACTGTTCATGCAGCCCTCCACGGGGTGGTCCTGTTCATGCAGACCTCCACGGGGTCCTGGTGATGCAGCCCCAACTGGCTCGATCGAACGGGGTCCTGTTCATGCAGAGGCAACACCACGGGGTCCTGTTCAACCACCCCCACCGGGAACTGTTCATCCAACCCCCTCCCCCCTGAGCAACGCTCACTGTTCATGCAGAGGCAGCATCGATCGGCTTCAGTTAGCAGCAGTAGCGAAGGAATCGTTTGATCGGGTTCAGTTAACAGCCATCGATCGATTGCTCGGGTTCAGTAACGCGTAGCCTGTAGTGCAATCGCTCGGGTTCAGTTAGAGCCCAACGCCTCGCTCGGGTTCAGTTAGAGCCCAACGCCTCGCACCCACGCGCATGCGTGTACGAGAGAAACGTGCATCGCTCGGCCCCGACCACCCACCGTAACCGGGAACACCCCGATATTTTCCTCGCCCTCGTTTCTACCACGGTTTTTTCCGTCATGGACGGCCCATAGAATGTCATGCAGCTGCGTCCCCAGCCCGCCCAGGACGAAAAGCCCATTTTCTGTCATGATTTTTTGTCATAGTAGTAGGACCCCACCACATCTATGATGATACCGTGTTTTGTGACAATTATTGTCATAGAAGTGTCATTAGTATGACAGAAAAAAGTTTCGTTCGGCCCAAAATGTCATGGATGTGTCTTTTTTTGTAGTGAGAGCTTTGGTCTCCATTTGCCGTGATTTCCATAGCTTTGGTGATCATAGCCTTGGTTTCACAACCTAGGAGAGTATGGCGTCTAGCGAGGGAAGATACCACTGTAGAGGTCCTTACTTTGATGGTACTAATTTTGCTAGTTGGAAGCATAAGATGAAAATGCATATTATCAGACATAACCTCGCCGTTTGGGCTATTGTGTGTATTGGTTTGTAAGGTGCATTCTTTGATGGGAAGGAACCGGATCGTGAATCATCCGCGGAAGAGTTGAAGATGCTGCAATACAATGCTCAAGCTTGTGATATCCTCTTCAATAGATTGTGCCCCGAAGAATTCAACAAAATCAATTGTCTTGAGAATGCAAAGGTAATTTGGGATACTTTGATTGATATGCACGAAGGTACCGACTTCGTCAAGGAATCCAAGTTGGATGTGCTTCAAAGTCAACTTGACAAGTTCAAAATGAAGGATGGTGAAGGTGTCGCTGAAATGTACTCTAGGCTTGCTCTCATCACAAATGAGATTGCCGTCTTAGGAAGTGAAGAGATGACTGACAGATTCATCATCAAGAAGATCCTAAGAGACTTCGATGGAAAATATGACACCGTGTGCACATTGATCCAAGTGATGCCCAATTACAAAGATCTCAAGCCAATGGAATTCATTGGAAGAATTGTTGCTCATGAGATGTCACTCAAAGATAAAGAAGAGCTTCAGAACTAGTCTAGTGGTGATTACAAAGCCTCATGTGACGCTCCAACATCATCAAGTGAGAAACAAGTCCTCAATGAAGAATTGAGATTAATGGTGAAGAACTTCAACAAGTTCTACAAGAATAGAAGCAAAGAGAGAAGTTCCAAGTCAAGGTCCTACAATGACAAGAGATCTTCAAGTTGTGATCGGAATTGCAACAATTATGGAAGACCCGGACACTACTCCAATGAGTGTACGACTCCCCACAAGAGAAGAGAAGATTCACCTAAAAGGAGAAGTATAAGAGAAGAATCACCACCAAGAGAGAGAAGGAGTAGATATGATCATTATGAACGAAGACCTTCTCGGAGGAGCAGAGATCCAGAAAGGAAGGACAAATCATCAAGGAGCTATAAAAGATGAAGACATCAAGATCATGTTGGTGAATGGGTATTCGGTTCCGACTTCGATAACCACTCCGAGAGAAGCTACTACCCCGACTCCGAAGATACTCAAGATGAAGGTGTTGCCAGAATTGCTCTTGTGCCAACCAACTCCTATGACATATTTGACTCGCCAAATGAAGGAATTGGAAGATGCTTCATGGCTAAAGGCCCTAAGGTATCACACCCCGAGTATCTTGATTTTAATAGTGATGAAGATGACTTGCTAGGAGATGACGATTTACTTCTTGGTAGCAATAGTGATGAAACCTATGATGAAAACTATGATGAAAGTGTTATTAATAATGCTAATCAAGATAAAACGAATGACAATGATAAGGAGAAGATTGAGCGTCTAACTAAAGACTTAAACACTCTTAAGTTAGCTCATGAAACTACCTTGGAAGATCATCGAGAACTTTTAAAGACTCATGAGAAGTTACGCTTTGAAAAGCTCAACCTTGAGCAAGAGCATGAGTTCTTAAAAGCAATCAATGATGATCTTTGCAAGAAAAGTTCTTCTTACATTGCCAAGCGTTTACTCTTGTCTACTTACATGCCACAAGTAAAACGTAGCAACAAGAACAAGAAATATTCTTCCTCTAGTTGTAACAACAATCATGCTAAATCCAGTGATGTTGCTTCTAGTAGTTCTCTTGATTCCACCAATGATTCTCTTAGCCAAGTTACACTTGAGCAAGAAAATAGCTTATTGGAAGGAATTATAGAGAAAGGTGTTTACAAAAGCCTTGCCGGGAGTAAGCAATTTGAGGAGATTGTATGCAAGCAAGGAAGACACCAGAAGAATCAAGGTGTTGGTTTTGAACAAAAGTTCAATGCCAATGGAGTTGAGTGCGAAGAAGATCAATACCCCAAGACGAAGTTTGTTCCTCGACAAGAGAAGTATGATCCTACTTCTTTTCAAGGGACACAAGCACAAGATGATCTTCCACCACAAGACCACAAGCTAAAGGGCAAGGACAAGCTTCAAGAAGAGATTGATGCATCCTTGGTCAAGTGGGTTCCCAAGACTACTTCAAGTTCTACTTCATCAAGTACGACTACAACTCCAAGGATTCCCATCAATATGGTGTGGATCCCGAAGAAGAAGAAATAGAGAGTTCTTGAGGGTGACTCCACCAACATACTTCACTCATTTCATTTTGGCGAGGACAAGTGCAAACAACTTCCATATCTTGTACTAGTTCAAGGAGTCACAAACCCTCTTGTTGGTAAGACAAGGGACAAGGTAACCTAATGCTTTCACGGACATCATCTTGTGTGCAATTCACTCTATGTCTATGGATATCCTTGTTTGTTCCTTGTGGGACTAACCCGTGTATGTACTGAAAGTGCAACTCACTCCAATGGATTGTTCCAAATGATCTACATCAACATTGAGCATCTACATCTTCAACACCTACATGAAGTCATCATCGACAAAACCCAAGGTTAGTTCATCCCTCTAAGGGGGGATATCACATCTAGGGGGAGATTTACTCTAATCAATTGAGCTAAAGCAAATCTAATGATGTGAACACAACAATGCTTTGTGTAAAAGTGGTAACCCCACTTGTGCTTAAACGATGAGTATGACCTATGATCAAATGTTCTCATTTGACTCCAAGTCAATATACTCATATACAGATGACCTAGTCATCACCAATTGCTTGATAGATGCTAGAATGGTTGTGCATGCTTTGCCACATGTTTCATTTGCTATCTTATTGTGTGAGCATGTTGAATGCATATTTTTCTCATTCGAGGACATCCATTTGTTGCTTTGATTGTTTGGATATTTTTATTTTGCCAAATGGATGGACAATAATACCTAAGAGCACCCTCTAGCTATCTATGCTTTTCTCATCTCAAACTCTATTCATGCTACATCACAAAGTTTGATCAAGTCAGATTCCAACCACTCTGTGAGAGGAGCACTCGGAGTCCCCGATTCGTCATAGACTTAAACTTCCAAAACCTTTTTGTGCATTTTGGTATGACCGAGTCATCCACTTCGATCACACCGAGTTCACTAAGTTGATCTAGGTTTTCAATCTCGGTGCAACCGATTTGAACTTTTCGGTCACACCGAGTTGCAGTAACTGCTAGCTATTTTGCATCTCGGTTCCACCGAGTTATTCTACTCGGTCACACCAACAGGATCAGTTTATATATACCGACGGGTTGAACTTTGTAAAACTTTCCGAAACTCTTCGCCCGCACATAACCTGCTCTGCCCCATCGTGTCCTCGGATCGTCTCCTCGCCGCCAGGGACCTCCCCCCGCTGGTCTCCATCGCTGTCAACGGCAATCTCCGTTGTTGTTGCCACCGTAGCAAGTTCACCGTCGAGTTAGGGTATGAACTTGACCCTTTGTGCTATTCTTTAACTCTGATTCGTAGCACATTGCTTTGCCATGTTTCTTGCCATGATTGAAATTATCCTATCCAGCAAAAACTCTGTATAAAGTAGTTTTGATTCAAAAAATCTAGGGTTAGGTCTCCGCCAAACTCATCTCGGACCGACCGAGTTGTAGAAATCGGTCTCACCGATTTGGCTTAGGCCATTGCACAAGTGATTTTCGGTCTGACCGAAAATTGCAAATTGGCGTGACCGAATTCAACTCTCTGTGAAACCCTAGCAATATCGGTGCCACCGAACTGTGACTTGGTCTGTCGAGTTCACTAGTTCAGGCTCCAGAATTGCTTCGGTATCGCCGAGTTTAACAAACCGGTAGCTCCGAAATGCTTTCTATAGAGAACTAAAAATAAGTTTTTTTGAGTCATATGTTTTGCAAAAATTCTGCACTTTGTGATGCTCATCCACTCTACCTCATCTACATCTATTCACAGGGTTAGTTTTCAGTTTGCTGTGCCAAGATGTCTGACCAGAGTGATAGCCAGAATTTTTCTGAAGAGCAAGTCAACTTGAGTGAGGGCACTAGTCCCTCTAGCAGCTCTGATGAGGGCAGCAGGAGCACACCTAGCAACTTGCCCAAGGAAGCTACCAAGACCAGAAAGAAGAGAACCTCAGATACTGAGGATGAGGATTTTCTTGCGGATGAGGCCACCTCAAAGAAGAAGGTGCTCAGGAAGGAGTATGGCACAACTGCTGCAACAAAGCCAGGTCTGAAAAAGAAGGTCCCTGCCAAGAGAGTTCCTATGTCAAAGGCTAGATCATCTACTCAAGAGACTATGGTGTTCACACTTGAGTCCAGAGATGATGAGCCAGCAGGTACTAAGAAGAGAGCTAGAAAGACAACAGCCACAGTGATTGGCAAGCCATCCATGAGGGATGATGATGAGGCTGAAGCAGAAGAAGAAGAGGTTGTTGCACCAGCACCTAAATCTCAGAAGCTCATGGGAGATGCTATCAAGTCAGGGGCTGCCCCTTCAAAGCCCAAGACTACTCCCAAAGCTGCTCAAGCCACCAAGTCTGCACCCAAGAGGAGCACAAGAAACATTCCAGCTTCAGAGAAGAATAAGGCCCCAGTGCCTGAAGTTGATGATGATGCTGAGGTCCAGGTACTCAGGAAGCTCAAGCCCAATATCCCTGACCATGACAATACTCATATTGTTGCTGAGGACGTGAAGTTGAAGAAAGATGCAGGTCTCAGAAGGTGGAGACAGAGTGATCCATATGCTGTGAGGAGAAGGACTGTTGTGGACTACAGGTTTCATACCAAAGAACAGCAAGACTTTTATGAGACAGTCCTGCTTTACAAGAAGCCCATAGTGTGTGACATGAGATGGGTGGATTGGGACTATATCAAGGACAATGAGGATCACTTTCCAAATGTGATTGAAAGCTTCAAGGCTTGTGGTGTTGACAAGTTTGTAGGTCAAGAGTTGACCAAATGGAATGATGAACTCATCATGCCATTCTACTCCACAGCTCACTTTTATCCTGATGGTAGAATTGTATGGATGTCTGAAGGTACAAGGTACCAGTCGACTATTGATGAGTGGGCCAAGCTGATCAAAGCCCCTGAAGAGCATGAAGATGATTTGGATGTGTATGCCAAGAAGAAGCAATACCACAACTCTATGGAAAATATGTACAAGGAGATCCCTGATGATGCATTGGAAACACACCAGTTTGGATCTGTGCATTTCTTATTGTCTGGTCTACCCACTATCAACACAATCTTGAGGCATACATTGTTGCCCAAGTCTGGAGATCACAAGATGATCAGAGGTCATTCAATCAACATGCTGCATATTTTTGATGTCCTCAAGAGTTCAAAGTCATGAGTCTGGATGTTGAAACAATCAAGAGGATTGCTGCTGATCAGAAGAGATCATGTGGGTATGCTCCACACATTCAGGAGCTCATTAACTCTCAGATGGGCACAGGCATATACTTGTTGGACAAGAAACATCTGCCCCTATATCCAGACATTAAGGACAACGCAGTTGTCATGGATGAAAATGAGCCGTGTTCAGTGCAAGCACATGAGAAGAGAGAGAAATCTAGAGCTGCAAAAGCTGCCAAGATGCCAAGTGTTGCAGAGGCATCTCAAATGACCCTCAAGTCCAAACAAGACCAAATGGTATATCTGATTCAAGCAACTATGAGGTTTGATAAGGGCTTGGCCACCCTGACTCGGAATCAGGAGAGCTTGGAGAGGATCATTGAAACTAAATTCTATGGTCTTGATCTGAAAGTGACAGAGATCCAGTCTGCAGTTGAGCAGCTCCAGGAGGAAGCACAGGAGAGGAGAGGGCAGGCTACCACGGATGCATTTCAGCGAGTGCCTAGAGGTCAGAGATTTGCTGTAGTGCCAATGCCTGATACGAGAGCTACAACATCAGCACTAGTAGCCACAGCTTCAGTGCCACCTCTAGCATCCACTCCACCAGCTCCGACAACATCTACAGAAGCCTTCGTCCTTGGAGTTCTCTCTACACCACCTCCCGAAGACCAAGACTGAGAGACGCATAGCACTATGAATTTTCAAACTTTTTGGTAACTTGTTGCCAAAGGGGGAGAAATATGTATATATCATAGGCTTCAAGAGAGAGTGTCTTGCTTCTTGGTCTCTCTTGCTTTTGGTTGAACTTAATTTGTGCGTTTGCTTTATACTCTATGTCCGTGTGTGAGATACTTGTTTGATCATGTGATTGAGCATATGCTACCTTAATGCTTGCTTGGATGATATTATCTCTTACATCCTTATATGATCATTCACTTTGCTTGGTGATGAGTGCATGTTTTCAGTTTATATCATTTTCAGCGCTCCACCAAGATGTATGTGACATGGAAGAGTAACCCGTGATCCTAATAAATTGTGCATTTGCATTCAAACGCAAATTTTAAATAATGCACAAACTTAGGGGGAGCTCTTGTTTATCACATACTTCTCAAAGCGACGATGTATTTAAATCTTATTATTATTTCTCGAAGCTTTTATCTATATGTTGTCATCAATTACCAAAAAGGGGAGATTGAAAGTGCAACTATCCCTGGGTGGTTTTGGTAATTCCTAAAAACATATAGCTCATTGAACTAATGCTATCCCGAGGTAAATATTTCAGGAAAGTTCAATGATTAGCATGGCATGGACTAGGAATGTGGACCCCTCAAAATGCTAAGGACACATATTGGCTCAAGCTCAAGACTCCACATGTTCTATTTCAGTGATCCAAGATCACATTGAGTCCATAGGAAATCCAATACTATTAAAAGGGGATGAGGTGTTGCTTAATGGGTTTGTTGCTCAAAATGCTTAGTGATATGCTCCCAAACCCTCAACCACTTTCTCACATCCACATATGTCCCAAAAAAAGTTAAACTCGGCCTCACCGAAAAGTTCTATCCGGCGCCACCGAGTTTATTTGACATAGCCACTGCCACTAAACCCTAATCATTTCGGTCTCACCGAAAGGGATCTCGGTCTCACCGAGATGGGATTGCAAACTCTCGGTTTCCCTTTGTAACATTTCAGTCTCACCGAGATGAGCAATCGGCCCCACCGAGTTCGCAATGCAAACTCTCTGTTTCCCCTTCGTAACATTTTTGTCCCACCGAACCGAGCGAATCGGTCCCATCGAGTTTGCCTGGTCAACTCTCTGGTGTGCTTATTACGAAAATCGGTCCCACCGAGTTTGTGTAATCGGTCTCACCAAGATTATGTTATTCTCTAACCCTAATAAAATCGGTCCCACCGAGTTTATCATATCGGTCCCACCGAAATGCCTAACGGTCACATTATGAACTAAATCGGTCTGACCGAGTTCTCTGAATCAGTCCCACCGAGTTTTGTAAATTGCGTGTGACGGTTGGATTTTGTGTGGAGGCTATATATACCCCTCCACCCACTCTTCATTTGTGAGGAGAGCCATCACAAAATACCTACACTTCCATCATACATGTTCTGAGAGAGAACCACCTACTCATGTGTTGAAACCAAGATATTCCATTCCTACCATATGAATCTTGTTCTCTAGCCTTCCCCAAGTTGCTTTCCACTCAAATCATTCTTCCACCATATCCAAATCTCTGAGGAACTGTTTGAGTGTTGGGGAAACTATCATTTGAAGCACAAGAACAAGGAGTTCATCATCAACACACCGTCTATTACCTTTTGGAGAGTGGTATCTCCTAGATTGGTTAGGTGTCACTTGGGAGCCTCCGACAAGATTGTGGAGTTGAACCAAGGAGTTTGTACGGGCAAGGAGATCGCCTACTTCGTGAAGATCTACCCTAGTGAGGCAAGTCCTGCGTGGGCGATGGCCATGTTGGGATAGAGAAGGTTGCTTCTTCAGGGACCCTTCGTGGGTGGAGCCCTCCGTGGACTCGTGTAGCCGTTACCCTTCGTGGGTTGAAGTCTCCATCAACATGGATGTACAATAGAACCACCTAACGGAACCATGACAAAAACATCCGTGTCAACACTTGCGTTTGCTCCCTCCAAACTCCTCCCTTTACCTTCATATGCAATTTTTGTACATTCCGCTGCTATACTCTTAGAATTTCATGTGTAGGTTGATTGCTTGACTTGTGCTAAGTTGCTAAAATCTGCCAGGAATTAAAATTGGGAAAAGGCTAGATTTTTATTTGGTCCAGTAGTCTAATCACCCCCCCCTCTAGACATACTTTCGATCCTACACCTACCCGAGATCTGCCGGTTTTGACAGAATATAGGTGTAACCTCTCTATTCCCATTGTAGTTATGTACTTAAAAATTTTGACTGGACATATTGATCTGCCGGTTTTGACGGAATATAGGTGTAACCTCTCTATTCCTGCTGTAATTCTGTACTTAAAAAACACATATATTCCGAAATAATTCTCCGTAAATTTTTATCGCGTTTGGACTTCGTTTGAAAAGGATTTTCTGCGAAACAAAAAACATGCAACAAACAGGAACTGGCACTGGGCATTGGATCAATATGTTAGTCCAAATAAAGCATATAAAATGTTGCCAAAAGTATATGAAAGTTGTATAATATTGGCATGAAATAATCAAAGATTATAGATACGACGGAGATGTATCAGCATCCCCAAGCTTAATTCCTGCTCGTCTCGAGTAGGTAAATGATTAAAAAAAAAGATAATTTTTATGTGGAATGCTACCTAGCATAATCTTGATCATATGCCTAATCATGGCTTGAATATTAAGACATGAGTGATTCAAAGCAATAGTCTATAATTTGACATAAAGACATCAATACTCGGGCATCCCAAAAAACAATCATGTCTTTCAAAATATCGATGCTAAAGAACGTTATCCCTACAAAATTATATAGCCTTGTCATGCTCTGTCTTCTTAACACAAAGTATAAAGCATTAACTACACCAGTGTCAGTCAAGCAATTGGTTCATACTTTTTAACGCGCTTCGGCATTTTGACTCTCACGCAATACATGAGCGCAAGATATAGCACTATGGGTGGAATAAAATACGGTGGTAGAGATTAATTTGGAGAAGACAAAAAGTAAGAAAGTTTTACATTGATGCGGCTAATAAACGGGCTATGGAGATGCCCATCAATTGATATCAATGCGAGGAGTAGGGTTTGCCATGCAACGGATTCACTAAGAGTTATAAGTGTATGAAAGCTCAATATGAACATAAGTGGGTATGCATCAAACTCCATTATGAAAAATTCCCACTAGTATATGAAAGTGACAACTTAGGAGACTCTCTATATGAAAAACATGTTGCTACTTTGAAGCACAAGTGTGGAATTAGCATGCCCCTTATCTTTCTTCTTCCTCTTTTTTCTATTTTTTTTCTTTTTTTGCTTTTCTTTTTCTTTTTCTTTTTGTCCGGAGTCTCGTCCCGGCTTGTGGGGGACTCATAGTCTCCATCATCATTTCCTCACTAGGACATGCTCTAATAATGAATAATGATGATCATCACACTTCTATTTACTTACAACTCAAAAGAAATAAAAATTACAACTCGATCCCTAGAACAAAGTATGACTCTATATGAATGCCTCTGGTAGTGTACCAAGATGTGCAATGATCTAGCGTAGCAGAGATATAAAAAACGGACAAGCCATGGATGTATCATGCTAGCTATCTTATGATCATGCAAAGCAATAGGAAAATGAATGCTCAAGTCAAACGGAATGGTGGAAGTTGCATGGCAATATATCTCGGAATGGCTATGGAAATGCCATAATAGGTAGGTATGGTGGCTGTTTTGAGGAAGATATAATAAGGCTTATGTGTGATAGAGCATATCATATCACGGGGTTTGGATGCACCGGCGAAGTTTACACCACGTCTCGAGGTGAGAAAGGGCAATGCACCGTACCGAAGAGGCTAGCAAATTGCTAAAAGTTAAGAGTGCGTATAATCCATGGACTCACATTAGTCGTAAAGAACTCATATACTTATTGCAAAACTTTATTAGCCCTCAAAGCAAAGTATTACTACGCATGCTCCTAGGGGGGGTTGGTAGGAGTTAACCATCGCACGCCCCCGACCTTCACACAAAGAGAGACAATCAAGGATAAATGGTGCTCCAACTTCCTGGCATAACGGGAGACTATAAATGAATGCTTCGGGAATCACAAACCTTAACACTAATTTATTACTAAACACGATAATCCACTAGTACCTCCCACATATTGTCATCTCTATATCGCAAAACTATTGCTAGTAATCAAACATATCATATTCAATGATCCATAAGTTTTATGTAGGATTTTCTGACTAACCATGTGAATAACCAATTCCTGTTGACTCTCTAAATAGATATAAGTGAAGCATGAGAGTTTAATTCTTTCTAAAAAATACCATGCTCTAACAAATATAAGTGAAGCAAATGAGCATTCTACATGTAAAGGTTTCTAAGTGAAGAGAAACAGGCAATCCAAACTTCAAATGATATAAGTGAAGCACATGAAGTATTTTATAAAGCCATACTCAAAAGATACAAGTGAAGTGAAATGAGCATCTATAAATCAACCATGGACTATCTCATACCAGCATGGTGCATAAAATAGAAGTGAATAATAAGCACAAAAGATGCTCCAAGATTTGCACATATCACATGAACGAAACGAAGATGAAAACATACCGATACTTGTTGAAGAAAGATAGGATGCCTTCCGGGACATCCCCAAGCTTAGACGCTTGAGTCTCCTTGAATATTTACTTGGGGTGCCTTGCACATACCCAAGTTTGAACTCTTGCATCTCCTCCTTCTCCTCATCTCGATACCTCCTCGATCTTCGAAGACTTTATCCACACAAAACTTAACCAAACTTTTAGTGGTGGGGTTAGTGAATATGGCTATCAAATCCCATCATATGCTGTTGTAACATTATTGTAAAATTATAATCAAACAGTACCTACTGTATGATATCTCTATGGCCCCAAGTCAAAGGAGGCTCAACAAGATTTCAAACATACGCAGATAACGAAGCTATAACAACAATCTGTGAAAACAGGACAGTTCGTAAAGATTTGAACATTGAGCATACTTATGTAACTCTAAACATATGGAATATTAGTGAAAAGAAAAAATGCATAGCACTATTTTGTGTAAAAACTTCAGGAACTTCTAATGTTCAAGTAAAAATAGAAAAATCATGCATTACGGTCAAAGTTTCTGTTTTTGCACCGCACATACCAACAAGCAATCTAATCATCCTAAAGGAAAATCTTGGCACATTATTTTTATAATACAATGGATTTGTATAAGGGTATAATTATTTTTGCGAGAACTTAGGTTCCCCTCTATATTTTTTTTCTTTTTAAACTTTATCAAAGCACTTAACAGAAATAAATGACTTTCTAAAACTTCTGGGTTGTCTCATGATACGTCTCTAACGTATCTACTTTTCCAAACACTTTTGCCCCTGTTTTGGACTCTAACTTGCATGATTTGAATGGAACTAACCCGGAATGACGATGTTTCAGTAGAATTGCCATGATGTTATTTTTGTGCAAAAATAAAAGTTCTCGGAATGACCAGAAAATCCACGGAGAATATTTTTGGAATTTATAAAAAATACTGGCAAAAGAATCAAGAACAGGGGGCCCACACCCTGTCCACGAGGGTGGGGGTGCGCCTGCCCCCCTGGTCGCTCCCCCCTGTCTTGTGGGCCCCCTGAGGCTTCACGGACCTCGACTTCAACTTCATATATTCACTTTCGGGGAGAGAAAAATCAGAGAGAAGGATTCATCGTGTTTTAATATACGGAGCCGTCGCCAAGCCCTAATCTCTCTCGGGAGGGCTGATCTAGAGTCCGTTCGGGGCTCCGGAGAGGGGAATCCGTCGCCATCGTCATCATCAACCTTCCTCCATCACCAATTCCATGATGCTCACCGTCGTGCGTGAGTAATTCCATCGTAGGCCTGCTGGACGGTGATGGGTTGGATGAGATTTATCATGTAATCGAGTTAGTTTTGTTAGGGTTTGATCCCTAGTATCCATTATGTTCTAAGATTGATGTTGCTATGACTTTGCCATGCTTAATGCTTGTCACTAGGGCCCGAGTGCCATGATTTCAGATCTGAACCTATTATGTTTTCATGAATATATGTGATTTCTTGATCCTATCTTGCAAGTCAATAGCCACCTACTATGTGTTATGATCCGGCAACCCCGAAGTGACAACAATCGGGACCACTCCCGGCGATGGCCGTAGTTTGAGGAGTTCATGTATTCACTAAGTGTTAATGCTTTGGTCCGGTACTCTATTAAAAGGAGGCCTTAATATCCCTTAGTTTCCAATAGGACCCCGTTACCATGGAAGGGTAGGACAAAAGATGTCATGCAAGTTCTTTTCCAAAAGCACGTATGACTATATTCGGAATACATGCCTACATTACATTGATGAACTGGAGCTAGTTCTGTGTCACCCTATGTTATAACCGTTGCATGAGGAATCGCATCCGACATAATTATCCATCACTGATCCATTGCCTACGAGCTTTTCACATATTGATCTTCGCTTAGTTACTTTTCCGTTGCCACTGTTACAATTGCTACAAAATTGCTATTGTTACTTTTTCCACCGTTACCGTTACTTCCATACTAATTTTCTACTAAATACTTTGCTGCAGATATTAAGTCTTTCGGGTGTGGTTGAATTGACAACTCAACTACTAATACTTGAGAATATTCTTTGGCTCATCTTGTGTCGAATCAATAAATTTGGGTTGAAGAATCTACCCTCGAAAACTGTTGTGATCCCCTATACTTGTGGGTTATCAAGACTATTTTCTGGCGCCGTTGCCGGGGAGCATAGCTATATTCTTTGAGTCACTTGGGATTTATATCTTTTGATCACTATGAAGAACTTGAGAGATGAAAAAACCAGGATCTTTCCCTCATCTACGAGGGGAGGTAAGGAACTGCCATCTAGCTATGCACTTGATTCACCTTCTGTTTTGAATAAACTTGCGACACCTACTCCTGCTATTAAATCTGATATGTCGCATGTTATTGGTGATGCCACTTCTTCTATGCATGATACTTATGATGAAACTACTTCTATGTTTGAGGATACTTTGCCACTAGGTGAATTTCTTGATGATCAACTTGCTAGGGCTAGAGAGAATGAAATTATTGAAACTCATAATATTGATGAAAGTGATGATGAAGATTCTCCCCCTAGATATGATTTGCCTGTTGTGCATGAGGGTTATGTTATGGATGAAGAAACTGCTAGAGACCTTTTAGCTTGCAAAGATAGATATGATCTTAAGAAACTGTTAGCTAAGCTAAAAGAAAAGTCTTTGAATGCTAGAATGAAATATGACCCTGGTTTTGCTACTTGACCTATCTGTATTTTTGATAAGGATTATGATTTCTCTGTCGATCCTGAGTTAATTACTTTGGTTGAATCTGATCCTTTCCATGGCTATGAATCTGAAACTGTTGTGGCACATCTTACTAAATTGAATGATATAGCCACCCTATTCACCAATGAGGAAAAAATTCGTTACTACTATATCCTTAAGTTATTTCCGTTCTCCTTAAAGGGTGATGCTAAAACATGGTTTAATTCTCTTGATCCTGGTTGTGTGCATAGTCCCCATGATATGATTTATTACTTCTCTGCTAAATATTTTCCCGCTCATAAGAAACAAGTTGTCTTAAGGGAAATATATAATTTTGTGCAAATTGAAGAAGAGAGTCTCCCACAAGCTTGGGGGAGGCTTCTCCGATTACTTAATGCTTTGCCTGATCATCCTTTTAAGAAAAATGAAATACTTGATATCTTTTATAATGGACTAACCTATACTTCCAGAGACCACCTGGATAGTTGTGTTGGTTGTGTTTTCAGGGAAAGAAATGTCGATCAAGCTGAATTGCTATTAAATAATATGTTGAGTAATGAAAATAATTGGACACCTCCTGAACCAACTCCTAAGCCAACTCCGAAGAAAAGGGGTATTCTATTTCTCAGTCCTGAAGATATGCAAGAGGCAAAGAAATCTATGAAAGAAAAAGGTATTAAAGCTAAACATGTTAATAATTTACCACCTATTGAAGAAATACATGGTCTTGATAACCCAACACAGGTAGTAAAGGTAAATTCTCTCTATAGATTTGATGAAGGTGATATTCCTCGTAATAAGTCTGCTAGCCAGTGCTTAGATGAGTTTGATAATTCTATTGTTAAACAAGAAAACTTCAATGCTTATGTTGGTAGACAATTGAAACATAATGCTTATATGATTGAACACTTGAGTGATTATATGTCTAGAGTTGAAGGCGAACTTAAACTCATTAGTAAACATGCTTCTATGGTTACCACTCAAGTAGAACAAGTGCTTAAAGCACAAAATGATTTGCTCAATGAATTAAATAGTAAGAAAATTGATAATGATGTTAGAGTTATGGCTAGAGGGGGTAGAATGACTCAAGAACCTTTGTATCCAGAGGGCCACCCTAAGAGAATTGAGCAAGATTCTCAGAGAACTAATGTTGATGCACCTAGTCCTTCTAAGAAGAAGAAAAAGAAAAATGATAGGACTTTGCATGCTTCTAGTGAACCTGTTGTTGATACACCTGAGAATCCCAATGATATTTCTATTTCTGATGCTGAAACACAATCTGGTAATGAAAATGAACCTAGTGATAATGTTGATAATGATGTACATGATGATGCTCAACCTAGCAATAACTATGATGTAGAGATTGAACCTGTTGTTGATCTTGATAACCCGCAATCAAAGAATCAATGATATGATAAAAGAGACTTCATTGCTAGGAAGCACGGTAAAGAAAGAAAATCATGGGTTCAGAAATCCATGCCTTTTCCGCCTAAACCATCCAAGAAAAAGGATGATGAGGATTTTAAGCGCTTTGCTGAAATGATTAGACCTATCTTTTTGCGTATGCGTTTGATTGATGTGCTTAAAACAAATCCTTATGCTAAGTATATGAAAGATATTGTGACAAATAAAATAAAGATACCGGAGGTTGAAATATCCACCATGCTTGCCAATTATACTTTTATAAAGGTGGAATACCAAAGAAACTAGGAGATCCAGAAGTACCAACTATACCATGCTCTATTAAAAGAAAACATGTTAAAACTGCTTTATGTGATCATGGAGCTGGTGTTAGTGTTATGCCTCTCTCTTTATATCGTATCCTTGATTTGAATAAGTTGACACCTACTGAAATATCTTTGCAAATGGCCGATAAATCAACTATTATACCTGTCGGTATTTGTGAGGATGTGCCTGCTGTGGTTGCAAACGTTACTATTTTAACGGACTTTGTTATTCTTGATATTCTCGAGGATGATGGTATGTCGATTATCCTTGGTAGACCCTTTTTGAATACTGCAGGGGCTGTTATTGATTGCAACAAAGGCAATGTCACTTTTCATGTTAACGGTAATGAGCACACGGTACACTTTCCGAAGAAACAACCTCAAGTCCATAGTATCAATTCTATTGGAAAAATTTCAACTATCACTATTGGAGGTTTTGAATTCCCTCTTCCTACTGTCAAGAAGAAATATGATATTCTTATTGTTGGGGACATACACATCCCCTTAGAGCTAACCTAGTGTTATTCGAAATTCTCCGGTTTCATGTTATTCAGAAAGAGTTTGTTAACAAGACTTGATCAACCTTGTTAGTGGATTCCTCTTGATGATCATGAGATGGATGAAGTTAGAAAGCACAACTCTCTATACCCTCCTTTTACTTTGTGTTATTTAGATTAAATAAAGCAAAAATAGTATTTTCTGTCTGTTTTCTGAATTATCCTTGCAATAAAAATACCTTGAAAATATAAGTTCTCCAAATGTCCTGAAAATGAAATATGATTTTTTGTAGAATATGTAAGAATATTTGGCACTGAGAACACACGAGGGGGGCACACCACCTGGCCACGAGGGTCCAGGGCGCGCCCCCTGCCTTATGGGCCCCATGTGGCCCCCTCCACTTATTCTAGCACTCACACACTTCATCTTCCTCCAGAAAAAATCCTCTCATAGCTCAAACCCGTGTTCTAGCTCATCTTGCTGCCATTTTTGATCTCCTTGCTCAAAGCTCCATTCACAAAACTGTTTGGGGAGATTGTTCTTCGGTATGTGACTCCTCCAATGGTCCAATTAGTTTTTGTTCTAGTGCTTTATTTATTGCCAATTTTAGCTGCTTAGGTGACCCTGTTCTTGAGCTTGCATGTCAAATTTATGTGGTCAAAAGTAGTTTCAATGATATAGTCTCTAGGCACTTGTAGGAGCAGTTGTTATCAATCTTGTTGAGTTTGCTTCACTTTTGTTTCGAGTCACTAAAATTTCAGGAATTTTTCAGAGAAAAAATACATAGGAAAATCTACCAAGGTGGTTCCTCAAGGAAGCAAGTACCAAGGCTCACGATACGTGAGCCGGATGGTGAACCACCGAGGGAAGCTCAAGTACGGCCTTGTGAATGGCTGTCGGAGGAGTTTATGGTCCAGGCAAGCATCAAGGAAGAATTTGACACGTATGTGCGTAATGCTGATCTTGAGGACTTCGTGTCATATAAGTGCCCACAATACCACTACCTAACTGATTCCTTTGTGAGAAAAATTAAATTTACATCCTCACGCAATTCTCACACTGTTTTATTTGATCTTTATGATAAATCATATACCATGGACTTAGAAGATTTTAATGATGCTTGTAAGCTCCCGCCGTGGGGTAATATTAGTGAACCTCACAAATCTGAATATAAAGACTTTCTTGCTAGTATCACTGTGGGGGAATCTAGAGAAATCACACAAGCTACCATCGGGTGCATTCATTTCCCTTCCATACATTATTTTGCTCTCTTCGTTGGTACATGCATTAACGGTAAAGATGAGGCTTGCCACATGTGCGTTCCAGATCTTTGTGTCCTCGAGAGTGTGGTGTTAGGTGATAAACAATATAACTTAGGGGCTATTGTTGCACAAAGGTTACATCTCAACGGTTTAAGAGGAGATTTGCTTGGTGGAATTTATGCAACTCATGTGGCTAATTATCTTCGTGTACCCATACATGAAAATGATATGAAGTTGCCTCCTGCTTATCTAGATTATAATGCTATGGTTCGCCATCAGTTTGTTGAGAGGAATGAACAATTCCTCCAGTACCGACTAATTTTTAACAGACGTCGCACTGTCCATATTGCTCTCCCTGCTCCTACTTTCTTTGACTTCCAGGAAAAAAGGAGATATGTTATAACCAGGGAGGAGGCCAATGAGTATGAGGAGACGATGGAGGCGGCTCATCTCCAAGCTGCAGCTCATCAAGCAATAGCCGCTGCATTGCAGTACAACCCCAACTACGACTTTGGATATCTGTCAGGCCAGCAGTGGCCATAGACCAACTTAGGCCAAAAGCCTAAGCTTGGGGGAGTACGTATTTCTCACCGACGTTACATTCCTTTTCACACACTCATTTTAGTTGTCGGTGCTCATACTTTTTCATTGAACTATCCATGCTAGTTTATTTTCTTTTCTAAGTCTTTTTCTTGTGTGTTGGAAAAAGCTTAAGAAAAACCAGAAAAAATTAGTTGTAGCTTTTAGTTAGTTTACTTTCCATGCGTGTAGTAGTAGTAATTAAAAGAAAACCCAAAAATATTTCTCGTTCTTATTTTGCTTCTTGGGAGCTTTCCCGTGTAAATAGTTTTATTTCTTTTCTTTTCTTTTGGGGTCAAGAGGAGAAGACCATGATGAAAATGTTGAGTGGCTCTAATATGCATTATTGTTGATTTAAACAAGAGCCATATTACCTTGTCTTCTCTCTCGTATTAAATGCTTGCAAATTCCAGCTTAGTCCAATGCACATGTACTAATATTATTATCCACACCATTCGGTCGTGCGAGTGAAAGGCAATAATGACGATATATGATGGACTGATTGAGATGAGAGAAGCTGGTATGAACTCGACCTATCTTGTTTTTGTAAATATGATTAGTTCATCGTTCCTGATTCAACCTATTATGAATGAAACATGCTTGCAATGACAATTAGAGATTATAGTTGCTCATGCCATGCTTAATTATCTAGGAGTTTATAATGCTTTACCTTGTGTGTCGACATGCTATTAAAATGGTTGTGATGTGGTATGATAGGGTGGTATCCTCATTTGAACGATTTGAGTGGCTTGACTTGGCACATGTTCACGCATGTAGTTGAAACAAAATCAACATAGCCTCCATGATATTTATGTTCATGGTGATTTATATCCTACTCATGCTTGCAGTCATTGTTGATTAATCTTCATGCATGTTCATGACTGTTGTCGCTCTCTAGCTGGTCGCTTCCCAGTCTCTTTCTAGGCTTCACTTGTACTAAACGGGAATACTGTTTGTGCATCCACTTCCATAAACCCCAAAGTTATTCCATATGAGTCCACCATACCTACCTATATGCAGTATTTACCTGTCGTTCCAAGTAAATTTGTATGTGCCAAACTCTAAACCTTCAAATGAAATTCTGTTTTGTATGCTCGAATAGCTCATGTATCAACTAGGGTTGTCTATATCTTCCATGCTAGGTGGGTTATTCTCACGATGAGTGGACTCCACTCATAATTCACGAGAAAATGGCCGGTAACCGGGATGCCCAGTCCCATGCTCAAATCAAATCAAAATAATTAAACAAAACTCCCCCAAGACTGTTGTTGGTATGGATGGTACTCGTTGTTTTGGGCCAGCCCTGGAGTGTGCTTTTTGGTGGTGGGGGAGTATAAACTTTACCATTCTGTTTGGGAGCCGGCTATAATGTGTGTAGCATGGAAGATATCGAGAACTCTTGGTTGTTATGTTGACAATGAAAGTATGCCACTCAAAATGTTATTTATCTCTGTTTCAAAACTCGAGCTCTGGCACCTCTACAAATCCATGCTTCCCTCTACGGAGGGCCTATCTATTTACTTTTATGTTGAGTCATCATCCTCTTGTTAAAAAACACTAGTTGGAGAGCATCGCTGTCATTTGCATGCATTGCTATTAATTTGCATTGAGTATGACTGTGACTGGATCTCTTTTACCATGAATTACAATGTCTAGTCAGTCCTTGATCTTCAGAGGTGCTCTGCATTTATGTTTTGCGGTCTCAGAAAGGGCTAGCGAGATACCATCTTGTTATATCATATTATGATTGTTTTGAGAAAGTGTTGTCATCCGAGATTTATTATTATTGCTCGCTAGTTGATTATGCCATTGATATAAGTAAACATGAGACCTAAATGTTATTGTGAATATGGTTAGTTCATAATCTTTGCTGAAAATTTGAATGTTGGCTTTACATATTTGCAACAACAAGAGCAAACAGAGGTTGTAAAAGTTTTTCTTTATCACTTTCAGTTTGTCAACTGAATTGCTTGAGGACAAGCAAAGGTTTAAGATTGGGGGAGTTGATGCGTCTCCAACGTATCTACTATTCCAAACACTTTTTCCCTTGTTTTGGACTCTAACTTGCATGATTTGAATGGAACTAAACCGAACTGACGCTTTTTTTAGCAGAATTCCATGGTGTTATTTTTGTGCAAAAATAAAAGTTCTCGGAATGACCTGAAAATCCACGGAGAATATGTTTGGAATTTATAAAAAATACTCGCGAAAGAATCAAGACCAGGGGGCCCACACCCTATCCACGAGGGTGGGGGCGCGCCCCCTGTCTCATGGGCCCCCTCAAGCTCCGCCGACCTCGACTCCAACTCCATATATTCACTTTTGGGGAGGAAAAAAATCAGAGAGAAGGATTCATCGCGTTTTACGATACGGAGCCGCCGCCAAGCCCTAATCTCTCTCACGAGGGCTGATCTGGAGTCCGTTCAGGGCTCCGGAGAGGGGAATCCGTCGCCATCGTCATCATCAACCTTCCTCCATCACCAATTCCATGATGCTCACCGCCGTGCGTGAGTAATTCCATCGTAGGCTTGCTGGACGGAGATGGGTTGGAAGAGATTTATCATGTAATCGAGTTAGTTTTGTTAGGGTTTGATCCCTAGTATCCATTATGTTCTAAGATTGATGTTGCTATGACTTTGCCATGCTTAATGCGTGTCACTAGGGCCCAAGTGCCATGATTTCAAATCTGAACCTATTATGTTTTCATGAATATATGTGAGTTCTTGATCCTATCTTGCAAGTCAATAGTCACCTACTATGTGTTATGATCCGGCAACCCCGAAGTGGCAACAATCGGGACCACTCCCGATGATGACCGTAGTTTGAGGAGTTCATATATTCACTAAGTGTTAATGCTTTGGTCCGGTACTCTATTAAAAGGAGGCCCTAATATCCCTTAGTTTCCAATAGGACCCCACTGCCACGGGAGGGTAGGACAAAAGATGTCATGCAAGTTCTTTTCCATAAGCATGTATGACTATATTCAGAATACATGCCTACATTACATTGATGAACTGGAGCTAGTTCTGTGTCATCCTATGTTATATCTGTTGCATGAGGAATCGCATCCGACATAATTATCCATCACTGATCCATTTCCTACGAGCTTTTCACATATTGATCTTCTCTTAGTTACTTTTCCATTGCCACTGTTACGATTGCTACAAAATTGCTACTGTTACTTTTGCCACTGTTACCGCTACTTCCATACTACTTTGCTACTAAATACATTGCTGCAGATATTAAGACTTTCATATGTGTTTGAATTGACAACTCAACTGCTAATACTTGAGAATATTCTTTGGCTCCCCTTGTGTTGAATCAATAAATTTGGGTTGAATACTCTACCCTCAAAAACTATTGCGATCCCCTGTACTTTTGGATTATCATCTCCCTAACAGCGCTTTCTTTAAGGCCATTAAGCTAGGCATGAAGTGCTCAAGTAATCGATCCACCCAGATCCCAAGGTATATCAAAGCCAATTTTAATTAGAAATGATTTGTAATTTAGTAGTGAGCACAAAGCAACATATAACATGCAATGACGAAGTCTAACTCTCTTCCTATGCTTCTGCATGTCATAAAAGAACAATTCATGCACATCAAGTAAAGGCCAATGCATAGTATAAGCAGTTTCTTGCACTTTTATCGTGTTGGAAACATAGAGATGAGGAGATGTAGTTCCTCCCTCATAATAATTGCAAATAGGAGCAAAAAACACATGCATATTATATTCATTAAAATCATCATGTGCAATGGTAAAAGTCAACCCATCAATGCAATCCTTAATAAGTGCAAACTTCTCCAATATAGTGTAGTTGGTAGAAATCAAAAGGATAATTAGACTATCATTTGTGGGTGCAATAGCAAAAATTTTGTGTTTAACATAAGGAACTATAGCAAGTTCATCTCCATAAGCAAAATTCATATTGGCATCTTGGCCACAAGCATAGCAAGCATAAATTTCATCAAAATGGATATTTCAAATGAATCCAAGGGATCATAGCATTCATCCTTTGGTAAGCACGAAGGGAAATTAAACAATGTATGAGTTGCAGAGTTACTCTCATTAGAAGGTGGGAACGGGTAGCTAATCTGCTCTTCCTCCTTTTGTTCTTCTCTCTCCTCACCATCTTTTTCATCCAATGAGCTCACAGTTTCATCAATTTATTCTTCCATAGATTCCTGCAAAATATTAGTCTCTTCTTGGACAGCAGAGAAGTGCTCAATGTATGGTTTAACATAAGCATTAAAAGCATAGTTATCATAGCAATATTTAAGTATGGCTAAATTTTCAGATTTGTAAGGAGTAGCATCATACTTTCCAATCAACTAATCAATTTCACGAGCACACTTAGAAGCAACAAATTCTTCAATTTGTTCAATATCATAGTAACTATAATCACCTTTATCATAAGAAGATACGATTCCATTATTACTATACTCACATTGGTAATGAAGGTGTTTCTTAGGGTCTTCAGAACAACAAGTAAAATAATATATTGTGCATAAATTACAATCATAACAACGCATAGTATTAATATGATGCCGTGAAAGTTTCCCTTTTTGAGATAAGCGGTGTCGCACATAATAAGCATGCTCATCTAATGATTTGCCCTCAACTAAGCTAGTTGGGGTTTCAGCACGAGCACATAGGGATCGAAGATGATCCAAGTAGAAAGCTTCAGCAATATGATAGATTTGGGTGGTTCTTCAACCATTGGTTTAGCAGGTACATTTTTTGGTATTTTGCGTTTACTACCCATAACTAAAGATAGAAAACAAGAGCAAAAAATAAAAACTACTTAGTGATGAAGCAAACAAGCACACACGAGAATATTCACCCCACGCCATTGCCCCCCGTCAACGGCGCTAGAAAAAGGTCTTCATAACCAACAAGTGTAGGGATCGTTTGTAGCCTCTTTAGATAAGTCAGAGTGTCAAATCCCAACGAGGAGCTAAAGGTAGGACAAATATTCCCTCAAGTTCTATCAACCACCGATACAACTCTACGCACACTTAACGTTTGCTTTATCTAAAACAAGAATAAAACTAGGAGTACTTAGCAGGAATAAAACATGAGTACTTTGCAAAAAAAATAAACTTAGTAGTGTAGTAGCAAGCTTTTTGTAACACAAGAGAAAGATTTTTCCTTAGGCAATCGGTAGCTAGACTGTTAATCATTATTGCAATTTTATATGAGGGAGAGGCATGAGCTAACATACTTTCTCTACTTGGATCGTATGCACTTATGATTGGAACTCTAGCAAGCATCAGCAACTACTAAAGATCATTAAGGTAAAACCCAACCATAACCTTAAGTATCAAGTCCTCTTTACTCACATACGACATACCCCCTTACTCGGGTTTAAACTTCTGTCGCTCTAGCAACCCACCATAAGCGAACCATGAACATATTGCAACACGCAACAGTGGGACCCCTCATGTTTGCGCGAGATGGAGGGCACCGTAGGACAGCATCAAAATAAAATATACAGCTCATACCAACCACGATCATGATTAGCCCATAGGACAAAATAGATCTATTCAAACACCATAGGATAATAACATATCATTGCATAATAATATATAGTGTTGAGCACCATGTTTAAGTACAGAATTACAACGGGAATAGAGACGTTACACCGCTGCATATAGGGGAGAAAGTTATTGTTGACAGTAGCAAGATTGTTGATGTAGATCGCCGTCACAATCCTAGCCCCGGCGGCACTCCGGCGCCACCGGGAGAGAGGGGGAGAAAGACCCCCTCCTTCTTCTTCTTCCTTGGCATCATGCCTAGATGGGAGGAGAGTTCCCCCTCTAGTCCATGGCCACCATGGTGGCGGAGGGGCGAGAGCCTCTCCGAAATTTGATCTCTCTCTCTGTTATCTTCTGTTTCGCATTTCCTAGATCTGGCCAAAAACCATTTCTTATATTCCGGGAGATCCGTAACTCCGATTGTGCTGAGGTTTTAAAACTATTTGTTTCTGAATATAAGCTTCCTTGCACCCAAAGTAGAGCTCCAACCGACTTACGAGGAGAGCACAACCCACCACCACGCGCCTTGGCTGCTTGGCATGCCCAGGTGTCTTGTTGTGACTATGGGCCCCCGTTTGCGTTGATTCCACCTCCCAAAAATCACATATATTCTACAATAATTCTCTGTTAATTTTTATCGCATTTGGACTTTGTTTGATATGGATTTTCTGCGGAAAAAAACATGCAACAAACATGAAGTAGCACTGGGCACTGGATCAGTATGTTAGTCCAAATAAATCATATAAAATGTTGCCAAAAGTATATGAAAGTTGTATAATATTGGCATGAAGCAATCAAAAATTATAGATACGATGGAGCCGTATCACGTATGCTCGTATCATGCATGCTTCAAATGTATTTTGAATGATTTAACATGTAGTAAACTCAATCTCAACTCGTGGAAATAAAAATCTGCCAACTTTGCTTGTTGAGGGTCTAATCACTCCCCTCTAGACCCCTCTTCTCGATCCTTTCAATTCGTATCAGAGCATTGGCCTCCATTGCTTTGGTTTAGTCACCATTGGAGGAAGACAGGTGAGTCTACGTTCGGGAGTATTAGATATAGAGTGCCAATTCTGAATGTGGAGTTTTGTGGTTCATGGAAAAATGAAATGCATGAGATATTTAATGAATATGATTTGAACAAGTATATTCTTATCCCTTATGTGCCTCCTATTGATCCTTTGCATCTGACTCCAAATGAGTATCTTGACATGGTTCGAAATCTTAGAACTTGTAATCTTATCGTTAGAGGATTGCCTAGAAACTTGCTTATGTGTTTGCCTACCTTTGAATGTGCTTACAATATATGGAAATATCTTGAGGAATGGTTTCCAAATTATTCCTACAAAAATTTAAATGAAATCCTTCAAAAGTCCATTGCTTTTCAAAAGATGGGGCCTAGTGATCCCAAGTTTGATGAATGTCTATTTGAGCTACGTGATCTTATGCGTGCTAAGGGTGATGTTGGAACCGGTAGTAGCATTATTACAGAAACAATTAGAATTAATAAACTTGCACATTGTCATGGTCGAAATTCTAATGAATCACTTGCTCTAGGTGATGAACATGCGCATGATGATAATGAACATGGATATTATGATGAAGACGAAGAAAGTGACATTGAATTTGAGAAGACTATGAGGAATCGTAGTCTCATGGCAAATCTTCGCAATTATGCATCCAGAGGAAAGGAATGGGTTCTTCATAGTGGTTGCACTGATCATATGACCGGTGTAACGACCAAACCTCGAAGGATTTGAGTCTCTGTGCTTATCGTGCTAGTCCCTAGATCGAACTCGCTAGCACACACAGTATAGATGAATACCAGAATACATGTGCATCATTTATTACAACGTATGATCCAGAGTATATAAAATAAAACAATCTGCATAGCTCATGGCTAGCTATTATTCAATCACACAGCGGAAAGTAGCAAAAAATAACGATGAGTCCCATCATAGCCCAACTGGCGATGCTGAGTGCAGACTCGCGACCCTAACGGTACCTTACTCCTCGTCTGAAAATCCTGCAACATGAGACGTTGCAGCCGTATAGGTCAATACATTGAATGTATTGGCAAGTTACACAGGAGAAGTAATAAAGCAGACCTACATGTATATGCATAGAACAACAAAGGAAGGCTTGGGGGTTTATTTTGCAGAAAGCTGATTTTGTCCTCATAACTACCTAATAGTAAAAAAATCATTTAGTTCTTTCATTACTACAATTAAATGCACAAGGTTGAGTTGGCAAAATCAACTCCAACCTACCCATTTATTAAGTTGCCCACAAATATTATTAAGTGTCACATCTGTCAAGATCGTCCAACAACTGTAATGGCATAGTGGCTCAAAATATCCATAACCGGGGACACGGCTAATCATGATTAGTTTTATTACTCTGCAGAGTTTTGCACACTTTACCCACTAGACTCAACCCGAAGATTGAGACGAAGTCTTTCAGAAGTAGTCACCTCCACCCCCGGCAGCCGGTACACCTATCCATATCTACATCTGCTAGCATACCTGGGTGAGGATCCCACAACCTACTCAACTAAGCCAGAGCCCATTTAGCTAGTGGTCGCGCATGGAAGCTACTAGTCATTAAGTCTGTCTGATCTTTTTGAGCCTGGGCGGCCGTCCACTTACATTCAGAGGGTATAAACCATGATGTTCTTGAAACCACCCATCAATACCATTTCCGCCCAGAGGTGAGTTAAGCCCTGACTTACTACTTAGTTTTTTAAATATTAATAATCCTCACATAAGCTCAATGTATTCAGGAACCAACCCCGTCTACAAGCATAGCAAAACTATACCTACCACAATTTGCAAAGACGGGAGATAGCTCAATAATATAGCTCAAATTATAACAAACCTAGAATGAATAAATTTGTAGTGTGGCATAACCTACAATGCATAGGAAAACAATAGGTAAAGGATGATCAACATGTAACTTGCCTTGGTTCTGGTTCAAAAAGTCACACTCCTGACAATAGCTCGCGTCGCACTCCGGACAATCTACACGTTTCACACAATATAACAAATCAATCACCGAAACTCCAATAAAGCCAACATATAGAAAATCATTTTCAAATTCAAAAACAGCAGCAAAACAACATGCATAGATCACCTATATTGCACTACGGTCACAATGCAAAAAGAAACACTCGATTCTGATAAACGGTTTAAAAGATACGGCCTCCGGAAGATTTAATTCGAATTCAAACGAATTCAAATTTGAATTGTGCAAACATGTGCACACTTGGTACTGTGATATTCTGCTGGTCATTGTGAGTGCACAGGAAAAAGAATCACCTAAAAGGATTTACAAAATAAAAACTATAGCTATTTGAAGATTTGAGGAAAACTAAGAAAATGACAAAAAGCAACAGAAATCGCCTCGCACTGTGGCAACTCCTGTGCGTGCCCTGTAGCGATGTGCCACGTGGCAGCACCCGATTGGATGGACGCGTGCTCACCAGGCGACAAAAGAAAAACAGCGGCGGCGGCTCGGGTGTCGGCAGCGGGGCGTCTCCGGCGGGGCTCCGGCGACTTTGAGGGTACGGGCGGACGCGGAGGTGAGTGTCGGAGGCGTTGGGGGTGTCGGACGGCGGCGGGGCGGTTTCTGGCGGCGGCGGCGAGCTCGTGAACTCCGGCGACGGCGGTCGGCTTGTTCCTCTCGTTCCGATGAGCTCCTGGCCAGGTTAAGGTGTCAAACGGACGCGCAAAACCGAGGGGGATCCAAGGGTACAAGAGCTGCTGTGGGGAAGGCTCTTACGGCGACGGAATCGACCGGTGAACGGCGGCGGACGGCGGAGCTCGTGGCCAGATCCAACTCACGAGAGCGCGTGCGTGCGGCTGCGGGAGAGCTCGGGAAGGAGTTGCGGGGTCCCTTCCTGTCGTGGAAATAGCACGGCAGATGTCCGGTTTAACGGACTTGATGATGGAACCATCGCACGGGTTAGCTTGAAGGGGTTCATAGCACACAAAGGACACAGAAGGTTTATACTAGTTCGGCCCCTTCGATGAAGGTAAAAGCCTACGTCTAGTTGATTTGGTATTGCTTGGGCGTCGGATTACAGGGAGCGGATTCGCTTGCCTGCGTCTCGACGGGTTGATTGTTGCTTGTCCCTGAACTGTCGCCGGGTCGCCCCTTTATATAGAGGGTACGCCTGGTCCGGTTTACAGAGTCCCGAGGCCGGTTCATATTTGTGTCCGCCTCGGTCTCTGTCTTTTCTTCCTTATCTCTCAAGTTACATCACTGGGCGGTTTACAAACCTTAATTCTATACATGGGCCCTAAGATCTTTATGGGTCGTAGCCTTTACTAAATATTACAAACAAGTATAATATTGACAAAGCCGGTTTATACTAGCCGGTTTATACCTGCTAGTCATATCCCTGACATTAGGCCCCAGAATGATTTGAACTTGTTCATATCAGTCTTCTCTTGTATAATTTTCTTCTGTCATCACATCCTTATAAACCGGCTCTGACGTCATCCTCAGGGATCATTAAATCTGACCGTGACATCATCTCCGCATTTAACGCCGCGAGCTGTACTGTAGCTTATTTTAAGGGTTATCCCGAGAATCGAGGCATCAGAGGATCTTTATCCGATTTTTTGCCTCCTCGAATCCCGCACCTATCGCTTCAGATCTGACTCTCCTTTATAAATACTGCTATCCCCATTCGTTATCTTCTTCCTGCTCCGTCTTCTTCCTCCGTCGCCCAACTCCATCGTCGCCCGAGCTCGGACCGCCGCCGTCAACTACTGGATCCAAGTCCTCGCCGGCCGCTGCATCACCCTGAGCTTGACCAGAGAACCTCCGCCGCTGATCCTTGCCGCTCCAGGTATGTCCTTCTTCTTCATTATCAGTCTGCAACTTCTAGGGTTTCTTCCCACGCCTCCGCCATTAGAGCCTTAATAGAAGCTTCACCTTGTTCAACCTTAAGCCAATGATTTCTAGTAACCTTCACCTTCAGATCTTGCCTTTTAAACTGTACTTTTACCCTGCTGTAAATGCTTTAGATCTCCGTCGTTCCTGTCTAACCTGTAGATTTATCCGTTCGGTATAAAGCCCTTGTGGTTCTTCCCGTATACTCTTACATTTGTTTCTCTTTTCCTAATATGCTCAGATCTATTCCTCCTTAGCTGTCATTAAAAACCTGTTTTTTCTCCTCGGTAGATCTGTTGAGTGTGCTTCCGGTTTAAACTGTTATATATTATGCGGGTTGACTTGCGCGCCCAGACCTGCTCTATTTTGCTGTTTTTGTAAGGAAACTGCTTCTTTTTCTTGGTAGATCCATTAGATGTACTCCGGTTTACACTGTCATGCCCTACTGTTGAAAAACTTTAAACGTGACGGTTTAGCCGTTCCCCTTCAACTGCCATTAACCGGAAATGGTATAGCTTGCTGTAATTGCCGGTTTAACCATGCCATTAGTCCTCAGTTAAACCGTTGCGTAACTTTCATAGATAGTTTCCGGTTTATACTGCTGTATCTTCATAATCCGTTTTCTGCACTTTATCTTTTCCAGTACTTGTCCTTTTGCTGCAATGGCCAAGTAGTATGTCTCTTGCGATTGGGTCCCTTCTATTATTACTGAGGATGATTTGATCAAGATTTCTGAAATCGGAACGTTAGGCCCTCAATCTGTTTTGAAGTGGCGGGCCCCGGGGAATGAATGTCCTCCTACTCCCAGGTCCGGGGAGGTCATTGTGTTCTTTGATCATATATCTCGAGGCTTCTCTCCCCCCGGTTCAAATTTTTTCCGGGATGTTCTTGCTGCTTTCCAACTGCACCCTCAGGATATTGGACCCAATTCTGTTTCAAACATCTGTGACTTCCAAGTGTTTTCGAAGGTATATCTGCAAGAAGAACCGTCCGTCGATCTGTTCCAGGACTTCTTTCATTTAAACCGGCGCACCGAGTTTACCAGCGGACCACATCAGGAGCTTGGTGGCGTTAGTATTCAGAAGAGGAGAGACGTGGTTTTTCCTCACGCCGCTTTACACACTCATCCAAAAGACTGGAATAAGTCCTGGTTTTACTGCATTGACACTTCTCCTGAAGGGGAGAACCCTCTGCCGGGTTACCGTGAAACCCGTATTCCGGAGAATCATCCTTTACCACAACGGCTCGGCTCTGTTGAACGGACCCGGTTTTCATCACAGCTCTCCAAGTTAAGAGCCTTCATAGCTAATGGTTTGATCGGAAATGATTTTCTACGCTGTTAGTTGTCTTGGAGCATCCTTCCCTTGAGCCGGCGATCAAAGCTAATGTGCAAATATTCTGGCAAACCGGATGATCCTCAAAGATTTACCAAGGAAAAGCTTTCTGAATCGGAAGTTTTAGAATCAGCCAAAAAAATTCTCAATGTTTCTTTGGCAGACTGCAGCAAGGTCGGATTAGCTCCATATTATAAGAAGCACAAGCCACCTGCAGTAAGTTTCACTTTACCCTGTATTTGTAATCCGTTTCTTTTAAACCATCTTTTCAATTATCTTTCTTTCTTTTGATTAGGCTGATGACCCTTTCTGGAAGAGAAAACCTCAGGAGACAACTGGCAAACAGGTTCGCCGGAAAACCTTTGCCAATAAGAAAAGGAAAGCAGCTGTTGACGCCGGTTCTCCCACTGAAGATGATGATCCAGATTCTGAGGTATACTTTAATCTGGTTTTAGATTTTTCTTTCGTGTACTTATAACTGTATCTAACGATAACTTTTCCACAGGAGTTGCCTGAAGGTCATAATCCGGCCGAAGTTGAGGTAACCATCCTTTCCTCTACTCAGAACCTCTTCTACAAAAAAGTCGTCGGACCGTCCGGAAATACCAATTTTCTCACCCTTATGCTCAGTTGGATCCTAATTTTATTTTGAAGAAGCAACAGCACGAAGCTCTTCGCCGGACCACTCGCCACAGCGGCCTGGCGGTGGAATCATCCGGGATTTCCTTAACTCCGGTTCGAAAACGCCGTGCTGAGGTGATACTTTCTCCGACTCCCCTTCATCCCAAGGCCGGGCTTATCCGAAAACCTCTTAAACCGTCTGACCCTGATTATCAGGAAACTCCACTGTCCTCTTCTGGTGAATCGACCGCCACACAGCTTCGTCCACTGAAAACCGTCCCAGGGTAACTTCTCTCACCTTTTCCGGTTTATGATCCCTTTTGCTTTATAATGTCAACTCATTTTGCATATTTTTCTAGCAAACCAAAACCCAGCAAGAAGCCCAAGGCGAATAAGCCTCCTGCTGAGCCCACTGCAGATGATCCGGCTGCTAATCCGTCAAACACTGTTCCTTCCGAGGGCGAGCCCGTAGCTCCTCTTGAAGACCCTGCGCCCACAGACCACATCTCTGCTCCTGAGAATCCTACTGCTGAAGATGCCCATAATCCACCAAGTCCGGCTCGGGTTAATTCTCCTCAGATCAATCCGGCGTCTCCTAATCCGGCTCATACTGCCACTCCCCCAAACATACCTGCCTCTCCTGATGTTGTGGTAACTGGGGCTGCCTTTGTTGCCCCGGCTGAACCCACCGTTTTAGCCAAACATACGGCTAAAACGGAAAAGCTATCTCAAGAAAAAGGGAAATGGAGTACTGAGATATCCGGCCTTTCTGATATGAGCGCCCAAGAAATATACTCTGGGTATCTAAACCGGCTCCACAGCAGCCGAGATTATGAAGCCAGCCTGGTTAACTTAATGAGGGAAAAATATGAGGTAAACCTCTTCTTCTGAATCTGTTCTTTTGATGTGTTTCTATCTCATAACAGCCCCCAAGTTCCGGTTTAGCTGCATGCTGAAGGTGAACCGGAACTTTGTAGAGTGAACAATTGATCTTTACATTAGCCCCCAAGTATCAAGTAGATAACTTGTTTATGTATTTGATACTTGTAAAAGTTGCTGACGATACTTCAACCATACATTAGCCCCCAAGTGTCAAGCAGACAACTTGTTTGTGTGCTTGATACTTGTGACTTTTAATTGCTGTTGTTTACTGCTTCAACTGCCATTAGCCCCCAAGTGTCAAGTAGACAACTTGTTTGAGTGCTTGAGACTTGTCTGATTTTTACCTCTTGTATTTTTTAACTGTGCTTGCAGGCTGAGTTTGTCGGTGTACTAAGGTAGGGGTACCTCAGTACCCCAACTTGTGCACGGGCAGTAGCAGCTTCCCGCGGCAGGGCTCACCACGTGCTTGCCGGAGACCTTTCTGCTCCATATAAAGCCATTCAAAAACAAAGTATACAAGACAGAAGATCAAGACCCCGGCAAGTGGAGCTTGCCGGGAAGGCCGTCCCAGGCTCAAGATTACCTCACCAACACGAGACCCTGGCAAGTGGAGCTTGCCAGGAAGACTAGAAGATTACACTTCAGAAGACATGCCTCGGCGCAGCATGCGCCCCGGCAGGGCCCGGGGAGCGACAAGCTTCAGAGCCCGACAAGCTTCCGGGCCCGGCAAGGTCAAGGCCCCGGCAAGGTGCTTGCCGGGGAGAGTTACGCTGTGTGCCCACGCTCCAGCTCATCGAACCACGCGTCGCCCTGGGGCCATTCCAGGGACGCGTGGCGGATGGCTGTGCAGCCTGGGGGACACGGTGGCACTCCACGGTGACGAAGCTATCACCGTGGCAAACGGAGACGCAAGGGCGGGCGCTTTTGGGGTCGACGGCGACGGGCATTTAATGCTCTTGTCCCCCACTGTCAAAGTAGGTGATGACCACTGTTCATCCACTGTTCCCGCACTGTTACAACTACCACCAAAGTTACATTTTTACCCCTTCTCCTACGTTGACACCTGTCGGTGACCCCTTGAGCTATAAAAGGAGGCCCATGCACAACGTAGAAAGGGTTCGGAACCTAGATCGCTCATTCGCTCGGTGTAGCTAGTTCTTCAAGCTCCCGAGCTCTCCAACTTAATACAATCAAGCAGGAGTAGGGTTTTACGCGTCCATCGCGGCCCGAACCTGGGTAAACTGCCCGCGTGCTCGCTACGACCTGCTCTTTGTGCTCCCTCCGCTCCCTTACCGCACGAACAAGGGGCTCCGGTCCCATAGGTGCTCGTGGTGGACAGTTTCCCCCGACATCTTTGGCGCGCCAGGTAGGGGGCGTCGAGGTTGTGCGAACCTGATCCGGTGTTCACGCGGGCGCATTCTTCATCAACCTCTCCAGTCTTCATCAACAACTTCATCATCAGCAACATGGCCCCGAAGAAGAAGGCTTCGGAGGTCGCAGGCCCGTCTGCGTCTGTTCCACCACCACCAGAACCAACGGTGGGTGGAGGAGACGCCGGCGGAAGAGTGGTCGCCGGTGAGGAAACCCACGGCACCGCTAAATCCAAGGACAAGGCGGACGGCCGGACCAACTCCAAGGCCTCGGTCTCCGTAGATGCGCCACGTCCATCTCAGCAAACAACAACCCAGCAGCGCCATGGCACAGGAGGTGGCATCCGCTTGCTGGGCCAAGGGCAAACCGGAGGCTCGCGGGATGCTCCGGGCCATCGTCCTGGCACGAGCAAGGCGCGGTCGCCGGGGCGGGACCCTGCTCCTTCTAACCCTGTTAGGAGTCCGAGCATATCCCGCTCCTCGCATCGCTCGCCCCCGCTCCCCTCCTCTCCAGCAGAAGCGCTCGCAAGGGCGCAACTGCTCCTCGATTTCCCTCCAGCGGCAGACAAGGCCGAAGACTGGAGGGCAACAATCCAAAGCCTCATCGCCTTCGCCAACAACGACACGCCGCAGCAGCCGGCGACCTCGCGGCCACGGCAAGTCGACAAGACGAAGGCCGACGGCGACAAGACCGCCGGGAGTGCAACCACCGTGCACTCCCCGCCGCGGAAGCAAAAGACGCCGCCCCGCCGGATCAACGTCGACGACGACTCCACGGCGTCGTCGGATCCGCGGGCTCGTCGAGACCAGCGCCAAGTCCTTGACGACCGGCGACAAGAAGACGCTCGAACGACGATCGAGCGCCGCCGAGAAGCTCGGCGACAATCAGATCAGTGAGCTGGGAACGTTGTCGACACGCACGCGCCCGGTGAACCAGGCGACTTGCCGTACGCGGCAGGTTGTCCTGCGTTTACCTGTGAGCTGCGGCGCATCCAGTGGCCCAGCATGAAGAACTTCAAGCCCGACGTACTGGAGAAGTACGACGGCAAGACGCACCCCTCGGAGTTTCTCAGCATCTACACCATCGCGGTGCAGGCTGTCGGGGGGCGCGACGAGAAGATATTGGCAAACTACTTCCCGCTGGTGCTTAAGCCAAACGTCCGTTCTTGGCTTATGCACTTGCCGGAAGGCTCCATTTCTTCTTGGGCAGATCTTTGCCACCAATTTGTTGGCGCCTTCACGGGCGGCCACAAACCCCACGGCCAGGAGAGCGATCTCCACATCTTGGCCCAGAAGGAAGGGGAACCTCTGCGCAAGTACATCCAGCGCTTCAGCCGCGTGCAGCACAACATCCCCGACGTCCACCCTGCTGCGGTTATCAGTGCGTTTCACCAGAACGTACGTAACCGCCGCATGCGTGAGGAGATGGCCATGACCAAGATACGGGATGTCAGCGAGCTTTATGCTCTAGCTGATAAGTGCGCCCGCGCCGAGGAGGGGAGGAGACTCCCCGGAGAGGATGCTGTCGCAGGAGGAAGCGACAGCGAGGATGCCGCCCCGGCAAAGAAGAGCCGGCGGCGGAACAATAGAAGAAAGAACAAGAAGGAAGTGCTTGCCGTCGAGAAGTCCGGCAAGGAGGCTCCCGCCAAGCAAGCACAGGCTGTCGGCTCCGGCAAGGAGCCTGCCCCTGTAGCGGCAGCCGACAAGCAGGACGGCTCCGACAAGCAATACTGCAAGATCCACCGCACCAAGGGCCACGACCTCTCCAACTGCAAACGCGTCGAGTACCTCGTCGAGCAGCAAAAAGCTGAGTACGAGCGGCGCGACAAGGAGAAGGCCCAAGGTGGCGGAGGAGAGACGAGCAAGAAGTGGCCATTCAATGGCCGGGGAGGGCGCCGCGGCAAGGCCAAGCAGCGGCAAGGTGATCGACCTCCCCGGGGCCGCGACAAGGATGAAGAAGACGACGACGATGACAAGGAGGAAGAAGATAACAGCGAGCAGGAGTTCCAGAAGGCCACGGAAGTCCTGTGCGTCGACGGCGGCGCCTCTCTGCACACCTCCCACCGCCAACTCAAGCAGTGGGTGCGGGAGGTGAATGCGGCAGAGCCGCCCGTGGAGTCGCGCAGGCTCCTCAAATGGTCCAGCACGCCCATCATTTTTGATCTTGAGGATCACCCTGACCGCACCACAGCGGTCGGGTGCTTGCCGATGTTGGTCTCACCAACCATCCGCAACCTCAAGGTCACCAAAATGTTGGTTGACGGCGGGGCCGGCCTGAACTTGATCTCCTCTGCTGTGATCAAGAAACTCCAAATCCCAGATGGCGAGCTCGAAGAGACCGGTTCGTTCCAAGGAATAAACCCGGGGAGGAGCAAGCCCAAGGGGAAGATAACTCTGCCGGTGACCTTTGGCGGGGAGCTCAACTTCAGAACTGAGCGCATCACATTCGACGTCGCCGATATACCATTGCCATATAATGGAATACTCGGCCGTACCGCCCTCGCCAAGTTCATGGCAGCTTCCCACTACGCCTACAATGTACTCAAGATGCCGGGGCCGATAAGCGTCATCTCTGTCCACGGCGACAAGAAAGATGCGCTTATCTGCGCCGACAAGATCTATCGGGACGCAGCAGCCGCGGCGGAAAGCAGTACACTTGCCGCTGAAGCTCCCGGGGGGAAGAAGACCAAGACCAAGTCCGGCAAGTGCTCTGGGGCCCACTCCGGCAACCGCACCTCTTCGGAGTGTTGTGCTGCCGTCGAGGACGTTCCATCGAGCTCCACCGGCAAGTGCAAGAAAGGGATGGCCGCTCCTCCGGCAACCAAGAAGGTGTCCGCCAAGGAGGACGGCACTGGTGGTACCTTCACCATCAGTGCCACACTTGACAGCAAATAGGAAAGCGCGCTCGTTGCCTTCCTGCGGGCGAATGTCGATGTGTTTGCCTGGCAACCATCTGACATCCCCGGTGTTCCCAGGAAGGTAATTGAGCACAAGCTTGCTATTTGTCCTCATGCGCGGCCCATCAAGCAGAAGGTCAGAAAGCAAGCCGTGGAGCGCCAAGAATTTATTGCCGAAGAGATCAAGAAGCTAGAAGCAGCAGGCCTAGTTAGAGGCGTGATCCATCCGACGTGGTTAGCAAACCCAGTCGTCGTGCGTAAGGCCAACGAGAAGTGGAGACTGTGTATAGACTTCACCGATGTGAATAAAGCATGTCCCAAGGATCCATTTCCCTTGCCGCGCATTGACCAGATTGTTGACTCCACTGCTGGATGTGAGCTGCTCTCTTTCCTAGATGCATATTCAGGCTACCACCAGATTTTCATGGCCAAAGAAGATGAAGAGAAGACTGCATTTATCACTCCATGTGGCACGTATTGCTTCGTACGCATGCCCTTCGGATTGAAGAATGCAGGCTCAACATTTGCAAGGGTAGTGCACACTGCTTTTGAGCCACAGATCCACAGAAATGTAGAGGCTTACATGGATGACATAGTGGTGAAGAGCAAGAGCAAGGATACCCTGATCCAAGATTTGGAAGAAACATTTCAGAACCTGCGCAAGATACAGCTTAAGTTGAACCCCGAGAAGTGCGTCTTTGGAGTCCCCTCCGGCAAGCTTCTTGGGTTCTTTGTGTCACAGAGGGGGGTTGAAGCCAACCCCGACAAGATTAAAGCCATCGAGCAGATAGAAGCCCCGAAGCGTGTCAAGGACGTAAGGAGACTTGCAGGTTGTGTGGCTGCCCTCAGTAGGTTCATTTCGAAGTCTGCAAAACGCGCCTTGCCTTTCTTCAAGATTTTGAAGAAGGCAGGTCCCATGAAATGGACTCCGGAAGCGGAGGCAGCGCTGCAAGACTTGAAAGGATATCTATCCTCCACTCCAATACTTGTCGCACCTAGGCCACAAGAGAAGTTGCTGCTGTACCTAGCAGCAACCAATCAAGTGGTTAGTGCTGCGTTAGTAGCGGAGAGGGAGGCCGACGAGGAGTCAGCACCACCGGCAAGCGAATCCAGCGACAAGCAGGGGGGTCCTCCGACAAGCTCTGGCCCCGACAAGGACATCTCTGCGCAGGATCAAGGAGAAGTGCGGAAAAAGATGGTGCAGCGCCCAGTGTATTTTGTAAGTTCCCTCTTGCAGGGGGCTAGGTCAAGATACTCTGGGGTGCAGAAGTTGCTTTTCGGCCTCCTCATGGCCTCGAGAAAGCTGCGCCATTACTTCCAAGCACATGAGATAACAGTGGTCACTCGCTTTCCGCTCAAGAGGATATTGCACAATCCAGAAGCAACAGGCAGAATCGTTGAGTGGGCACTGGAGCTGTCGAGCTTCGGACTCAAGTTTGAAAGTACGTCAACCATACAGAGCCGAGCTGTGGCAGAATTCATAGCTGAATGGACCCCAACGCCCGATGAAGAAATTCCAGAAACAAGTGTACCCGTACAAGAAGCGACAAGTGAATGGGTAATGTACTTTGATGGTGCCATCTCGCTGCAAGGCGCCGGCGCCGGCGTGGTACTCATCGCGCCCACCGGAGAGCACCTCAAGTATGTTATCCAGATGCACTTTCCCAGGGAGCAAGCGACAAACAATACTGCTGAGTATGAAGGCTTGCTTGCCGGCCTCAGGATTGCGGCCGAACTTGGGATCAGGAAGCTGATTGTGCGGGGAGATTCTCAGTTGGTGGTCCGACAAGTCAACAAGAGTTACCAGAGCCCTTTGATGGAAGCTTATGTAGATGAAGTGAGGAAGCTTGAAGAACACTTTGAAGGTCTGCAAATGGAGCACATTCCAAGAGCCCAGAATAACATTGCAGATGGCCTTTCAAAGTGTGCTGCGATGAAGTTACCTGTGGAACCAGGGACCTTCCTGCTCAAGCTGACTCAGCCATCCGTTACACCATCTATTGGGCAACCCAAGAAGAGAAAGTTGGTCTCAGGCGACTACTTGCCGGCGGATCTTCCTGAAACCGCCGCCAAGGTCCCCAAGATCAACGATCAGAACGCTGAGGAACAGTTTGCTCCTGCAGATCCAAGGGTCTGTGCAGTTGAAGCAAGCGTTCCCGACAAGCCTCGCCCCGGCGAGCTTGCCGGGGGACCAACAGCTCCGGCAGAACCAGAGGTTCTTGCCGTAGAAGCTGGGGTTCCCGCAGCGGCCCTCATGCCTTTAGTCCTTGCCGTTGAGCCTCGGGCTCCGGCATGGGCGCAGCAGATCGTCCGTTTTCTGCAAACTGGAGAACTTCCCGACGACCCAGAAGAGATAGAGAAGATAACCAGGCAGTCAAGTATGTACCAGTTCATGGATAACGAGCTGTACAGAAGAAGACTCAATGGTGTCAGGTTGAAGTGCATTTCCAGAGAAGACGGACAGAAGCTGTTGGCAGAAATACACGGAGGCATATGTGGCCACCACATTGGCGCAAGGGCACTTGCCGGAAAGGCATTCCGGCAAGGGTTCTTTTGGCAAGAAGCCCTCCAAGATGCAACTGCACTAGTAACCAAGTGTGAAGCGTGCCAGTTCCATGCCAAGCAAATTCATCAACCAGCTCAAGCTCTCCAGACGATCCCTTTGTCCTGGCCCTTCTCGGTCTGGGGGCTCGATATCCTCGGCCCTTTCCCTCGCGCTGTCGGGGGCTTTGAGTACTTGTACGTTGCAATCGACAAGTTCACAAAGTGGCCGGAAGTGGAACCAGTGAGAAAGGTGACGGCACAGTCAGCGGTTAGGTTCTTCAGGTCAATTGTTTGCCGTTTCGGAATCCCTAACAGGATCATCACCGACAACGGTACACAATTTACTAGTCGCACCTTCATGCAGTACGTCCAAGACCTTGGCGCCAAGGTCTGTTTCGCTTCTGTTGCTCACCCGAGGAGCAACGGTCAAGCGGAGAGGGCGAATGTTGAAGTGCTGCGCGGACTCAAGACAAGGACCTTTGACAGGCTGCACAAGTGCGGAAGAAACTGGATAGAGGAGTTACCGGCGGCTCTTTGGTCAATCAGAATGACACCAAGTCGAGCCACTGGACAGACACCCTTTGCCCTAGTCTATGGGGCAGAGGCAGTTCTCCCCACGGAACTCGTATACGGATCTCCTCGAGTGCTCGCTTATGATGAGCTCGAGCAAGAGCAACTGCGACAAGATGATGCATTGCTCCTCGAGGAGGAACGTCTCCAGGCTGCTGTACGAGCTGCTCGATACCAGCAAGCCTTGCGCCGCTACCATAGCCGCAAGGTTAAAGCCAGGAGCCTCGAGGAAGGCGACCTTGTTCTTCGGCGTGTTCAGTCCGCCAAGAATTCCAACAAGTTGACGCCGAAGTGGGAAGGCCCTTATCGGGTGAGACAAGTCACAAGGCCCGGCGCTGTCCGCCTTGAGACCGAAGAAGGCTTACCGGTGAGCAACTCCTGGAACATAGAGCATCTTCGCAAGTTTCACCCATAAGGCGCGGTTGCCGTGATCCGCTCCGGCAACCACCTTTTGTACAAGCCTTGCCGCTGTTGCATGTAACCCTTTGTACAAAGCCGGGCGCAGACCCCGTGCATCAGTAAAGCTTTTGTGTTTCGCGCTATTTGCCTTTTCCATGCCTTTCTTTGTTATTTGCATGCATTGTTTGGCACCTTGTGCGATGCACATCTCCGGTAAGCATTAGCACGCCGGAAGACCATATACTTGTTCCCCTCTTCTTTTTCTTTCCCTCTTAAGCAGAAGGAATGTTCCTCGCGCACAAGTTTGCCGGGGGGGAAGGAGATGGAAGATGGTCCAAGCGCTGTTCAAGAAAGAGGAGCCTTGTCGGAGATGCAAGCAATATACGGAAGCTAAGTTATCAGAATTTGAGCAGTTCAAATTTTTAAATTTTTAGTTGTCTTCCTTGAACATCCACACTTTGTATGGAAAACCTGTGCGCGGAGGAACCTACCCGTAGCTAGCCGCACCCTTATCTTGTTTTCGAGTACGCTCAACGACTTAAGTGAGCTGTGACAAGTGTCGCGCCCTTGCTTCGTTTTCGAGTTCGCTCAGCAAGCTAAGTGCGTTGCGACTAGTTGCGGCAAGGTTGCGTGCCGGTAAGACCTTGGCCAGCAAGCTGCTCAGGGTCTAGCACTCAGCGCTCGCGGCAAGGGCCTCTTGCCGGCAGACTCCCTAGAAGCGTAGGGTTGAAAACATACAAAGTAAAGGACCAAAGCAAGGGAGATAACACTGCATCGATTGATCAAAATAAGAATAATATCTTACAAGGGATAACTTGTCGCAATGACTAATAAGTTCATGTTCGTGACACACTATGCAGCAACAAAAGAAATAAAGAAGAGGAGGCCTAATTCACGCGGTCGCCTTCAATCCTAGAGATCTTGCTCACCTTGGCGATAATGTGGGCGACCTGCGCCTTCAGCGCCTCCATATCCGCGTCGGTCGGCAAGCTGCGGAGAACGTTGACGAGGTTTATGCCAGGATTGCGGTACACTATCTTCGTCAGAACGCGCTCCAAGGTTCCCGCGCAGAGCTGGCGTGACTCCTCGGCCAGTTGCGCGGGGAGCTTCTTCTGAAGATTTGCGAGAGCCGGCGCGATCCCTCTGAAGAAGAGACTGAGCTTGGCGCTATGGGGGAGGTTTGGATCCGGAGAGTATATGAGATGCTCAACCCTCAGCGCCATCAGCTCCTTGTCGATGCTAGCCGCAGAGGCCACCAGATCTTCAGTCCATACCTCGACGGTCTGGCAGAAGTTGTTGGCTGCTGTTGTGGCACTCTCCACCAAGCCTCGCTCCTTGTGGAGCTCGTCCTTCAGCTTGGTTTCGCGGTCCCGGACGGCGTCAAGAGAGTCCTTCAGCGTGGAAACCTTCAGCTCCAGATATGCAATCGAGTCCTTGGCGGCCTTCAGCTCGTCGCCTTGCTTGGAAAGGCGCACCTGGAGTTCAGAGTTAGTGTGGGCGTCCTTCTCGCGCTCTATGTTGAGCGCGGTGACCCTCTCCGTGCTCGCCCTCAGGAATTCCTCCAGCTGCGCAACCTTGGCCTCGAGGTCCTTCTTGGCGGTCTCCGCGGTGGCTGCGGCAGCTTTCGCTTCTTTCAGTTCCCCGCCAAGGGCCTGCTCCCGGGCGGTAAGGTCTTCCTCGTGAGCGTCGAGGTTGACCTTCCGTTGGGTGAGCTCTCCTTCTCGCCGGGACAGCGCTTCTCCGGCGAGTCGCTGCTGCTCCTCGGCCTCGGCCTTCTCCAGGAGCCACTCCTGGTACTCCCCGGCAAGCCTCTCGCGCTCCTCCGCCAGGTCGCGGAGGGCCGCCTGGTTGGCGGCGCGGAGCTCCGCCGTGCGTTTCTCCATGTCAGCTGCGGCCTTGGCGGTGAGGGCTTCTCGAGATTCAAGCTTCGCCTGCCTGGCCCGGTAAAGGGCCAGGAGCCGGTGGAGCAATTTCTCCTCCTCGGGCTCGTCGCTCCCGCCAGGCGCCTCGACAATCTTCAGACCCGCGGAGGCGAGGACCTCTCCATCAAAGGCCTCTCCCTCCGCGGGGGCTCGCGGCGAGGATCCCCACGGCACTTGGATGAAGACGCCGTTGGGAGCCTCGAGGTAGAAGCCTGACTGCTCCTTTCCGGTGGAGGGGTCGGCGGCCGGTGCAGCACTCGATGCTCCTGCCGCCTCCGGGCCGGCAGTGCGGTCGCCGTCCCCCTCCTCGGCCGCAGCGTCTGCGGTTGGAGCAGTCCCCTCCGCGGCGGGCTCGTCGGCTCCCGCCCTGCTATCAGTAGCAGTGTCGTTGCCGTCGCCGCCGCCCGCCTCCTCCTCGACGACGACCTCCATCTCCATCTGCTCTGGGGGAGGAGGATCTAGAAGAAGAAGAAAAAGAAAAAGTTCAAGCAAATATCCAAAAAAAGACAAGTCCAAGAAGACGAAGTTACAAGACTTACCTTGGCGGACTTCGTCGACGGCAGGCTCCCTCGCCGGGGAGCTCTGCCTTGGCGGGGTGGCCACCCTCGCCGGGCTGCTCGCCCTTGGCGGGGTACTCGCCCTTGGCGGAGTACCCGCCCTTGGCGGAGCGCTCTCCCTCGCCGGAGAGTTCGTCCTTGGCGGGGACGGTGGGGCCTGCGGCTCCTCGGGAGCGATCTCCGGATGCTCCTGTGGCTGCGGCTCCACCTCTGCACAAGACAATCAAGACAAGACAAGAACAACAAGATGTTAGTATAAACAAAATCCTCAAGCGCGCCCGACGAGTGGTAAGATCAAGCCCAGACTTACGCTGGGGGCTGCGCTGGGGGCTGCTCCTCGGAGCAGCGCTCGGGTCTGGCAAGCTCGTCGCCGGCGCGTCCCCTGTCGCCGCGACGGGCGAGTCGTCCTCGACCTCGACCATGGGAACCTTGGCCTTCTTCGCCGCTCGCTGCGCTAGGGTCCTGAAATCAAGGCAAGAAGAAAGATCAGAATCATCAACGAAAGAATCAAGACAGAATTGAAGAAGCCACAGAATACAAGTCCTTACTCTTGTTCCTCGTCGCCGTCGTCGTCGCTCAGGGCGGAGAAGTCGAACTCCACCTGAGGCGCGTCCGCGCGGGGAGCAGGAGGAGAAGGCTCCCTCGGGCGCTTGGCGGTCCCCGGGGCTGGGGGCTGCGAAGACCCGGCCCCTGTGGACGCCGAGGCCCGGGGAGCAGGCGGAGCAGCCGCTCCGCTCTGAGAAGACCCTCCTCCGCTTGGCGCTGACGTGCGGGGCGCCTCCGCCGTAGCCTGTGTGCGGGGCGCCTCCGCCGCGGTTGGTGCGCCGGGCGCTCCCGTCGCGGCTTGGCTCCCCCGGGTAGCTCGCGCCGCCCGGCGAGCTGGTTGTTGTCGGGGCGCCTGCGCCCTCGTCGCCGTCGTCGCCTTGCGGAGACGCTTCAGCGGAGATCGCCTGGGACTTGCCCGAGGCGGGGAGGTCCCCGATGACGAAGAGGCGTCGTCGTTGAGCCCCAGGGACCCACCGGAGTCCTGGCCGGCCCCGGCGTCCTCCTCCTCCTCCTCCTCGGCCGGCTCGCTGGGCCCAGCGCCCTGCCCTGCGGCCGTGCTCCCTCCGGCACCTCCGCTCCCCCCGGCGCCTCCGCTCCCTCCGGCGCCTCTGCTTCCTCCGGCAACGTCGCCCCTCGCGGCGGCCTCGGTCACGATCCCGGGGATCCCAGCATACCTCAGAGAAGGGACCCCGGCAAGCTCGTCGGGCGGAAGCTTGAGCAGCCTGCGGATCTCTGCCTCCTCTGCTTGGCACGATGCTTCCGCAGCCTCTGCCTCTTCAACTGTGAAGCCGAACTCTCCTGCCGCTGCGGCTGCGGCGGCCTCTTCTACCCGAGAAGCTATATAGGCAATCTCCCGGTCGGTGGTGTCCCGGGTGAGCCCCTTGATCTCCTCCTTGTTCTTCGGCACCTCCACCAAGTTGTCAAAGAAGCTCATGATGGCATCCGGCTTGGGCGCTATCCATGTTGGATCTACGCCGTGCGAGTCGCATGCGGGCATCATCGCGCGCAAGGGGTCCCGGGCCGTGCTGTTGCATAGGGGCACCACTCCCCGGGGAGCTCTAAACCACTCTGGGTGGGCCGGGTCGTGCTTAAAAAGTTCCCGGACCATCCCCTTCAGCTCTAGCGACGTGAAGTTGAAGTTCAGTCCCGGGCGCAGTCTCATAATGTCTGCCGCGTTGCCGTACTCCCATGCTGGCCTCTTTCTCTCCTGAAGAGGGGCAATGCGGCGGCGGAGGAAGTCTGCTCCTACCTCTCCGATGGTCAACTTTGCTACCCGGAGACGAAGAATTCTGACAAGGGCGACGTTGAGCTTGATGTCGTCCGAATCCAGGTCGCTCCAGTCCCTGCCGCGCACTATGGCAGTTGTGCGCGGCGCGGTGAAGGGCTGCGGCTCGTCCTCTACTATCCAGCACCAATCCGCGCGCCACTCCTCCCACTTGCCGCGGAGCTCCCCTTGCAGATAGGATTCCTTCTTGTTCAGGCGGAAGACCCAAGAGATTCCTCCGGAGAGGGGAGCGCCGGCCTCTACTCTAGGCGTAAAGAAATGCCTAAAAAGCGCTACATTTGGATAGATCCCAATATAGTTTTCGCACAGATGTGCGAAAACCGCCATCGTGAGGATGGCGTTGGGGGTGAAGTCTAGAAGATGGAGGTTGTAGGTGTTCATGATATCGCAGAAAAATTCAGAGAAGGGAGGACAAAGGCCGCAGTGGAAGAAAACAGCGAAGAAGAAATACCCGCCGGGGTACATGTCCTTGGCGGCGGCGGGATAAGCTCTGGTCCGAGGATGCGCCTTGGTCTCCTTGGCCCAGAACAAGTAATACTTGTTCCAGAGCTCCCGCGCGCTGAGCCTTGGCGCGAAGACGACATTCCTCTTCCGCAGAAGAGCAAGCCTCGCCGCCTGCTCGGATTTCTCCTTCTTGGTCTTCTCCGCCTTCGCCTTCTCGGTCTTCGGGGCCATGGCAGAGGCGGCGAGGAGGGGAGAGCGAAGAGTCCGGCGGCGCCGCAAATGCGGAAGACGGCGGAGGAGGTGTGGAGTCGGAGCGCAAAGGGGAATTTCTGGAGATGGAAGAAGCAATGAAGACGAAGTAAGGTAACGGCCCCTGCTTCCTCTGCTTTTAAGGGGGAAGTGGGGGACGCTCCGCATTTCCCATTAAAGAACGTGGCCACGTTCCCTCCCACGACGCCGCAATCGACGCGTGCCGTTACGGAGGGACGCAGCGGATGCGGAAGGGGATTCGGCGTGCCGTGGGCCGCGCGTGCCCGTGCACTGTTTTGGGCCTGGCCCAACAGCGCTCGGCACCGTGTGTGGCCCAGGCCCGGGGGCTCCTGTCGGTGTACTAAGGTAGGGGTACCTCAGTACCCCAACTTGTGCACGGGCAGTAGCAGCTTCCTGCGGCAGGGCTCACCACGTGCTTGCCGGAGACCTTTCTGCTCCATATAAAGCCATTCAAAAATAAAGTATACAAGACAGAAGATCAAGACCCCGGCAAGTGGAGCTTGCCGGGAAGGCCGTCCCAGGCTCAAGATTACCTCACCAACACGAGACCCTGGCAAGTGGAGCTTGCCAGGAAGACTAGAAGATTACACTTCAGAAGACATGCCTCGGCGCAGCATGCGCCCCGGCAGGGCCCGGGGAGCGACAAGCTTCAGAGCCCGACAAGCTTCCGGGCCCGGCAAGGTCAAGGCCCCGGCAAGGTGCTTGCCGGGGAGAGTTATGCTGTGTGCCCACGCTCCAGCTCATCGAACCACGCGTCGCCCTGGGGCCATTCCAGGGACGCGTGGCGGATGGCTGTGCAGCCTGGGGGACACGGTGGCACTCCACGGTGACGAAGCTATCACCGTGGCAAACGGAGACGCAAGGGCGGGCGCTTTTGGGGTCGACGGCGACGGGCATTTAATGCTCTTGTCCCCCACTGTCAAAGTAGGTGATGACCACTGTTCATCCACTGTTCCCACACTGTTACAACTACCACCAAAGTTACATTTTTACCCCTTCTCCTACGTTGACACCTGTCGGTGACCCCTTGAGCTATAAAAGGAGGCCCATGCACAACGTAGAAAGGGTTCGGAACCTAGATCGCTCATTCGCTCGGTGTAGCTAGTTCTTCGAGCTCCCGAGCTCTCCAACTTAATACAATCAAGCAGGAGTAGGGTTTTACGCGTCCATCGCGGCCCGAACCTGGGTAAACTGCCCGCGTGCTCGCTACGACCTGCTCTTTGTGCTCCCTCCGCTCCCTTACCGCACGAACAAGGGGCTCCGGTCCCATAGGTGCTCGTGGTGGACAGTTTCCCCCGACAGAGTTGAACCGGAATGTTATTGAAATCAATGAACTTCGTAGTCGTCTTACTGAAACAGAATCTGCCGCTTCAAAGGCTAAAAAAGAACTCCAGGTGAGTTTAAAGACTGCTGAAGACCTGAAGAAATACTTTGAAGAAGAGCGGACCGCTTTTGAGGTCCAAAAGAAAGATCTGGAAAAACGGGTTCAGGATGCTGAAGGAGCACTTAATCCGGTTACTGAGGAATTGACCGGTTTAAGACGGCAAATTGACTTGATGACCTCTGCTGTCTTTGGTAAGTATAATCTGAACTCCTGCTTTATCTTTATAATTTCCGTTTTGTGCCGGTTTAACTATAATAGTTGTTTGCAGGGCGCCGTGTCTCCCATCTTGGGGATGACTTACGGAAGAAACTTAAAGCATGCTACACCTTGGTCGATCAGCTGTACTCCGGCACTCAGAGGATCATCAGTGCTACTTCTTTTGGTAACCCGGCCCCTACGACGATCCAAGATACTTTGAACAAGTTATCTGTTTTGCCGGCTCGTCTTGAAGAAGTCAAGAAATTTGCCGCTCGGGGTGGTGCTCTTCTGGCCCTTACGAGGGCTAAGGCTTGGGTCCCGGATCTTGATCCGGAGGAGGTTTTAACCGGATTTCCAGATACAAAAGATGACGGCTCAGCCTTTGCCGAAAAGGATCTCTACGCCCTGACGAAGGAGATGCGCCCCCTCGCCAGCAAGCTTGCAGCTGAATCTGACTTATCCAGATATCATCCGGGATATAATTTGCAGAACAAGCGGGTGGAGCGACCGGTCTATGATACTGTCAACTTAATTCCGCCGGTTCGTCCTCACACCTTTGCTCCTGACATTGACCCTTCTGAACTTATCAACGACGAGATGTATTTCCGGGCCTTAATGAAGATTGACTGGCGTGCGCCGGACTTCCAACCGCTTCAGGAAGATGAAGATGTTCCGGATCAAGGCGATGGCCTGCCGTCTCAGCAAGGAGAAGCATAACTTCGAATTTTATTGCTGTAATCGTAATTTGTGTTCCGCCAAACAATGTTTCCAAACTGTTAGGCTTGCAATGCCTTGTAATAGGCTAGCCGAAACTTGATGTGCTTCAATCCGGATATTTTGTCTTTATGAAGTACTTTCCGGTTGAAATGTTATCTGATATTGGTTGCCTTTCATATCCTCTGCTCCTGCAGAAAAAATATTGAAAATATGTCCCAGTGGCTTACCACTGGACGAATTAAATTGTTCTCTTAAAACGTCAAATAAGTATATCTTTATACTAAAAATAACTTTTGATACCTGAGATTTATATATGCTCAGTAGTCTTAATCCGGTTAGGACTTTAAAATCACTTTATGAAGACCTTCATGGATCCAAGTAGAAACCCGAATTTCTCCGGTTCATCTTGATGATAAATCCGGTTCATCTTGTTCTTCAAGACTTAGCTCAGAAAGTCGTAGCTTTTTGCCTGATATATGATCCGGGTTTTAATGAACGCCGGTTTACTTATGCTGGTATTCATGATCCAGACTTTTCACTTTATATATATGTGGCCAACTTTTGTAACTATTCCACTCCGGTTTAAAAGGTTACAAAACACAAAAATACCAAAAATACGCAAATTTTGCAAATAAGACCATGTAGTCGAGGCTATTTAAGAGCTGCCAGGCTCAAAGCAAGGTTCAGCCAATCAATGGGACGTGGATTAGCCAACACTCCCAGGGGGCCTAGCCAATCACTGAACGTGGATTTATCCAACTTTTCAGAGGGCCGAAAGAACCGCAAATAAAAACTAAGCCAATCAATGGGACGTGGATTAGCCAACACTCCCAGAGGGCCTAGCCAATCACTGAACGTGGCATTATCCAACTTTTCAGAGGGCCGATAGAACTATGAAACTGATCCGATCACTGGGAGTAGATGATACCACTCCCAGAGGGCCTCCAGGGTTCCTCCTGAACCGGTGGGTCAGTGTAAACCAATCACTGAACATGGATTTATCCAACTTTTCAGAGGATCGATAGAACTAGGAAACTGATCCGGTCACTGGGAGTAGGCGATACCACTGCCAGAGGGCCTCCAGGGTTCCTCCTGAACCGGTGGGTCAATGTAAACCAATCACTGAACGTGGATTTATCCAACTTTTCAGAGGGTCGATAGAACTAGGAAACTGATCCGATCACTGGGAGTAGGTGATACCACTCCCAGAGGGCCTCCAGGGTTCCTCCTGAACCGTATATGACCTCATGCTTTAGAGAGTTTTATTGCTCCTTTGCACCTTCTGCAAAAAATCAATTTCTAAACCGGCCAATATATTGAAATATGGTATCTGATAATAAACTTGTATGTATATGGGTTGCTTTCACAAGATTTTTGCGTATGGAAAAGGGCTAAGCCCTCGGTTTACCGAGGGTGCCAGTTTATTCATTACTCATAATATATATATAGGATACATTGGAGCACGTAGCTCAAGTATAGTATGGCCGTAAATGGGCGATGTTCCACGGCCTCTTCGTCTCTTCTTCTGATGTCCGTGAGTCCTTGTGTTCCCGAACGTCCACCAAGTAATATGAGCCGTTGTGTAGATTCTTGCTGACCACAAAGGGCCCTTCCCAAGGTGGGGATAGCTTGTGCATATCTGTTTGATCTTGGATGAGCCAGAGTACCAAGTCACCCTCCTGGAACGTCCTTGTTCTAATCCGGCGGCTATGATATCTGCGCAAATCTTGCTGATAAATCGCAGATCGTGCTGCAGCTACATCACGCTCTTCATCCAGCCGGTCTAAACTGTCCTGTCTTGACTCCTCGTTGATTGCTTCCACATAGGCCGTTACCCTTGGTGAATCATGACGTATATCGCTCGGAAGAACTGCTTCAGCACCATAAACCATGAAGAAAGGTGTGTAACCTGTAGACCGGTTTGGTGTAGTATTAATACTCCAAAGAACAGATGGCAATTCCTGAACCCAACATCCTGGGGTTCTCTGCAAAGGCGTCATAAGCCGGGGTTTGATTCCTCGCAAAATCTCCTGATTTGCCCTTTCAGCCTGACCATTGGATTGGGGGTGGGCCACAAAAGATACGTCCAAACGAATATGCTCTCGTTGACAGAACTCTTCCATCTCACCCAGAGATAAATTGGTGCCATTGTCTGTGATGATGCTGTGTGGAAAGCCAAACCGGAATATTACTTTTTTGATGAATTTAACTGCCGCTGCCGCATCACACTTGCTTATAGGCTCCGCTTCAACCCACTTTGTAAACTTGTCTACTGCCACTAGTAGATGAGTTTTCTGATCTTGGGATCGCTTGAAAGGCCCAACCATATCAAGCCCCCAAGTCGCGAATGGCCAAGTTATTGGTATCATCCGGAGTTCCTGTGCCGGAACCAGAGCACGTCTTGAGAATTTCTGACAAGCGTCACACTTCCGGACCAGATCTGCCGCATCTGCATGAGCGGTTAACCAATAGAAACCATGTCGGAATGCTTTAGCCACCAATGATTTTGAACCGGCATGATGACCACAATCCCCTTCATGAATCTCGCGAAGAATCTCACAACCTTCCTCAGCTGATACACATCGCTGAAATACTCCAAAAGTACTGCGACGGTGAAGTTCTCCGTTTGCAATTGTCATGGACTTAGAGCGCCGGATTATCTGTCGTGCTTCTCCTTCGTCATCTGGTAACTCTCCTCGGCTCTGGTATGCCAGATAGGACAGCGTCCAATCCGGAATAATATGGAGTGCTGCAACTAACTGTGCCTCTGGGTCCGGAACAGCTAGATCTTCTTCCGTCGGTATCTGAACCGACGGACTGTGCAACTCATCCAAAAAGGTGTTTGGTGGCACCGGTTTACGTTGAGACCCTAACCGGCTTAAAGTGTCAGCCGCTTCGTTCCTCCGCCGGTCTATATGATCCACCTGATATCCTTTAAAATATCATGCGACTGCTTCAACCTCTCGTCTATAAGCCGCCATGAGGGGATCTCTTGAATCCCACTTGCCAGAAACTTGCTGTGCCACCAGATCCGAGTCGCCCAGGCACTTAACCCGGCTCAAGTTCATTTCCTTTGCTAGCCGCAAACCATGAAGTAATGCTTCATATTCCGCTGCATTATTAGTACAAGGAAACAATAAGCGGAGGACATAACAAAATTTATCACCTCTAGGGGAAGTTAAAACAACTCCAGCCCCCGAGCCCTCCAACTGTTTTGAACCGTCAAAGTGAATCGTCCAATAAGTAAGATCCGGCTTCTCCTCAGGAGTCTGCAACTCTATCCAGTCATTGATGAAGTCTACCAATGCCTGAGATTTTATAGCAGTGCGTGGTACATATTTCAACTCATGCGGGCTGAGCTCAATAGCCCACTTTGCTACTCTGCCCGTAGCTTCCCTGTTCTGGATTATATCCCCCAACGGTGCTGAACTAACCACAGTTATTGGATGCCCTTGGAAATAGTGCTTCGGTTTCCGGTTTGCCATGAACACCCCATATACCAACTTCTGCCAATGAGGGTATCTCTGCTTGGACTCAATGAGTACTTCACTCACATAATAAACCGGGCGCTGAACCGGGTGCTCCTTCCCTGCTTCCTTGCGCTCAACCACAATTGCAACGCTGACTGCTCGTGTATTAGCAGCAACGTATAACAGCAAAGGCTCCTTGTCAATAGGAGCAGCTAAAACCGGTGGTTTTGCTAGTTGTCGTTTCAGATCCTCAAATGCTGCATTTGCCTCATCACTCTAGATAAACCGGTCTGTTTTCCTTAACATCTGGTAAAGTGGGATCGCCTTCTCTCCCAAGCGACTGATGAACCGGCTTAACGCTGTGATCCGGCCAGCTATGCGCTGAACATCGTTGATGCAAACCGGTTTAGTCAAAGATGTGATGGCCTTAATCTTCTCTGGGTTATCTTCTATTCCTCTGTTTGAGACCAAGAATCCCAGTAGCTTACCAGCCGGAACACCAAAAGCACATTTTTCCGGATTAAGCATCATCCTATAAGCCCGAAGATTATCAAAGGTTTCCTTGAGATCCTCTATCATTGTTCCTTCTTTCTTCGATTTGACCACAATGTCATCCACATAGGCATGAACGTTCCTCCCTATCTGCCCCTTCAAACAATTCTGAACGCAACGTTGATAAGTTGCCTGCGCACACTTAGGCCCAAAAGGCATAGACACATAGCAAAAAGCACCAAAAGGAGTTATGAAGGCTGTCTTCTCTTGGTCTTCCACCGCCATCTTGATCTGGTGATACCCTGAATATGCATCCAAAGAACTTAGCCGCTCACACCCCGCCGTGGCATCGATGATCTGATCGATGCGAGGTAGAGCAAAAGGATCAGTTGGGCAAGCTTTATTGAGGTCCGTGTAGTCCACACACATCCTCCACTTCCCATTCTTCTTTAAAACCAGCACCGGATTAGCCAACCACTCCGGATGAAAAACTTCCACTATGAACCCTGCTGCCAAAAGTCTGGCCACTTCTTCTCCTATAGCCTTGCGCCTCTCTTCGTTGAAGCGGCGCAGATACTGTTTAACCGGTTTAAACTTCGGATCAATGTTTAACTTGTGCTCAGCGAGTTCCCTCAGTATACCTGGCATGTCAGAAGGTTTCCATGCAAAGATATCCCGGTTCTCACGGATGAACTCGATGAGCGCGCTTTCCTATTTGGGATCAAGGTTAGCACTAATAGTGAATTGCTTGGACGAATCCCCAGGCACAAAATCAACTTGCTTGGTCTCTTCAGCTGATTTAAACTTCAACGCCGGATCATGCTCGGTAGTTGGCTTCTTCAGCGGAGTCATATCTGCCGGATCAACCTTATCTTTATAAAATTTCAATTCTTCTGTGGCACATACTGCTTCTGCATAAGCTGCATCACCTTCCTCACATTCCACTGCTATCTTGCGACTTCCATGAACCGTAATCGTGCCTTTATGACCCGGCATTTTAAGCTGCAGATAAACATAACACGGCCTAGCCATAAACTTAGCATAAGCCATCCTTCCAAACAGAGCATGATATGGGCTTTTAATCTTGACGACTTCGAAAGTGATCATCTCTGACCTGGAATCATATTCGTTCCCAAAGGTAACTTCCAAGTCAATCTTTCCAACTGGATAAGCTGACTTACCTGGGACCACTCCATGAAACACTGTGTTTGATTGTCTTAGCTTCTTATCTGTCAGACCCATACGACGGAAAGTCTCATAATATAAGATATTGATACTGCTACCACCATCCATGAGAACTTTAGTAAATTTGTAACCTCCCACTTGAGGGGCTACCACCAAGGCTAAATGGCCCGGATTATCCACCCGCATTGGGTGGTCTTCTCTGCTCCATACAATGGGCTGGTCCGACCATCGAAGAAATTGCGGTGTCGCCGGTTCCACTGCATTAACAGCCCGCTTCAAAACCTTCTGGTCTCTCTTACACAGACTTGTGGTGAAGACATGATATTGCCCACTGCTTAACTCCTTCGGATTACTCTGATATCCAGATTGCGGTTGCTGTTGCTGACGCTGTTGCTGCTGATTTCCCTGATTATTATAATTCCCTTGGCCCTGCTGCTGATTATTCTGATTATTGTAACCACCTTGATGATGTGATTGATTTCCTTGACCATTATAGTTTCCTTGATTATTTTGGCCGCCTGCCCGGTGTTGATAACCACCGTTATTGCCCCTATATCCTGATCCGGAGATGTTCCCCTGATGACCCGGACCATAAAATCCAGGCCCTGAACCGCTATTTGGCGGTCGATTATGAGGATTGAAACGGCCCGCTATTGCCTTCATAAGGGGTATGCACTCTCTCATGGTATGCTTCGCCACCTTCCCTTTTCCGCTATGCTTTGGACAAGGCTGATCTAACTCCTGATCCCAGCCAAAAGCTCCTCCGCCGGTTTGTGAAAATGGATCTCCCGGGCTACGCTGAAAACCCCCTTGAACTTGAGTGTTAGCCACGAAGTCTGAACCACCCTCTGCTTTCCGTTTGCCCAAAAAACTTGAAGTAGCCGGATTGATTAGCGCCGGTTTACCAGACTTGCCAACCTTCCCAGCCTTGTCTCCTTCTGCTTCTGGATACTTTGTGTTATCAGAGTCTCCGTACTTCACCAGGGCACTCATTAAAGTTCCCATATCATTGCAGTCCCTTTTAAGCCGTCCGAGTTTTAACTTTAAAGATTCAAACCGGCAATTGTTCTCCAACGTCACTATTGCCGTACTAGGATTAATACCATTCGAAGAGTGTAAAATCTCTGCTACTCTCCGTACCCAAGCTGCTGTAGACTCCTGCTCTCCTTGCACACAAGCTGCTAGATCTATCACTGACATCGGCTGTTTGCATGTATCGTTGAAGTTTTTGATAAACTGACTGCGCAGTTCCTCCCATGACCCAATAGAGTTCGGGGGTAGAGCCTTCAGCCAAGTCCGGGCCGTGCCTTCGAGCATCATAGTAAAATATTTCGCACAAGCCGATTCATCCACGTCCAGCATCTCCATGGCCATCTCATAACTTTCAACCCAAGCTTCCGGAGCCAAATCAGCTGTGTAATTAGGTACCTTGCGGGGCCCCTTGAAATCTTTAGGCAGCTTGACACTCCGTAAAGCGGGGACAAGACACTGCACCCCGAAGGAACTCGTCGTGACTCCTGTTTCTGCAGTGGCTGTGCGAACCGGCGTCGTTTGACGAATCTCCTCCCTGGCACCTGATCGAACCCGGTTTATGTCTGGGGCTGGTATCGCCGCCCCTGCCGGATTATCCTGCCTGCGCTGATGCCTCCTGCGTTCACTGCTAGATACTTCTGGCTCCTCCCAATGCCTAGTATAACTTCGGCTGGGACGCGGTGTTGAATGTAACCTTTCCCTGCTATGAGAATATGCTTGATGTTGTATTCACGCCGTATTAAGTAACTCCTTGACCCTGCGCGCCTCCAATGCCACTAGAGACGTCTCCTCCACGGGTAAAGCGGCCAAACGTGCAGCAGCTGCGGCGATATTATCCAAAGGGTTTGAATAGTGACCTGGAGGGGTGGGAACGTAAGGTGCCGATGTGATCCGATGATCCCGTTCTGCGGTGTGTTGCTGAACCGTCTCCTCCCTAGCTGGGGGTGCCCTCCGGTTTAAAGCCGGATTATTACTAGTCCCAGCCCCAGGTGTTCTGAACAGACTCGTCGCTTCATAAACCGGCGGTAAACGAGACTGGTACTTCCGTCCCCTTACTCCTTCCATAGAAGCTTGCTCCATCCTTAGGTGAAAAGCTCGATCATCCAGCTCCGCTTGTCTTACTACTATCATCTCTCTCTGCCTTCAGGTCTTCTTTTACCTGATCAATCCGGCCTTTCAACTGAAGGAGCTCTGCATCATGATGCGCCTTGTCTGCTGGAGCTACCGTTTCCACCGCTTTAGCTGTGAACTCCTCGATCAAGGTGGATAGAACTTCAGTAAGTGAGGGGGTTGGGCCGCTTCCCCCTGCACCAGCTTCCGCTGTCGTCCCGTTCGCCGGGGGCTGTGAACCGGCCATGAAGACCGCCACCCGGTTTGGCGGGCCAAAGGGGCCCGGAATACTGTTTCCATCGGACTCGCCCTCAGACCGGCCGTCCTGCAACTGATACAGAGATTCAGTTTCTCCGGATGAAGATCCATCGTCTGAGTAGACAACTGTTGCACCATCAGATTCCGATCCATCCTCGGCTCGACCTCTGTGGATTGCTCCAACGAACACATGCTTCATGGCAGGCTGAATCCGGGCCGATCTCGCACGCTGAGCCGGCTCGATGATGTTGGGGAAGACGTCTGGCTCAGGCCCCGGTTCGCCGATTTTGCCAATGAAGACTTGGATGCTGCCGAAGGGAACCCGGTACCCGTATTCGATCGAATCGGCTTCCGGTCCCCAACTTGCGTCGTCGATATAGATCCGGCCGCGGCGACTCTTGGTCATCCGGCCGACCGCGTAACCCTTGAGCCCTTCGAAGCTGCCCTTCAAGAACTCGAAACCATCGTGCGCAGGCCCCACGGTGGGCGCCAACTGTCGTGGAAATAGCACGGCAGATGTCCGGTTTAACGGACTTGATGATGGAACCATCGCACGGGTTAGCTTGAAGGGGTTCATAGCACACAAAGGACACAGAAGGTTTATACTAGTTCGGCCCCTTCGATGAAGGTAAAAGCCTACGTCTAGTTGATTTGGTATTGCTTGGGCGTCGGATTACAGGGAGCGGATTCGCTTGCCTGCGTCTCGACGGGTTGATTGTTGCTTGTCCCTGAACCGTCGCCGGGTCGCCCCTTTATATAGAGGGTACGCCTGGTCCGGTTTACAGAGTCCCGAGGCCGGTTCATATTTGTGTCCGCCTCGGTCTCTGTCTTTTCTTCCTTATCTCTCAAGTTACATCACTGGGCGGTTTACAAACCTTAATTCTATACATGGGCCCTAAGATCTTTATGGGCCGTAGCCTTTACTAAATATTACAAACAAGTATAATATTGACAAAGCCGGTTTATACTAGCCGGTTTATACCCGCTAGTCATATCCCTGACACTTCCTAGGGTTTTGCTCGCGTACGGCGGGTCGGGCGCGCACGGGGCGGTCTAGGAGCGCGAACTCGACTCGGGCCCGGCCGCGGCTGGGCATGCGGCGGCGTCCAGTTCGGCGAAGCAGAGGAACAGGGGACGCGGGTCCACCCGTAAGTGAGAGGGGTGGCGGGTCGGGTGCGGGTCGCTGCGGGTGCGGGTGAGGTGCGGTGTACCGCTTCGTGCGGAGTGGTTCAGGTGGGCTGCGGCCGAAGGGACCTGGGTGGGCCGCGGCTGTGGACCGCAGCGGCTGGGTACTGGGCTGGCGGGCTGGATGGCTGGCTGGTGGGCTGGGCCGCTGGCTAGCTGGTCGACCGGCTGGCTGCTCGCCTTTTTTTTAACAACAGCAGAAATAGAAATAAATAAAATAAAATACACAATAAAAATTCTAAATAAAAATACTTAGGCACACAGTAAAAATAGCTCTATAATTATAAACTGCAGGAACACCAGTTCCACTACTAATGCAATTTTGTAAAATCATTTTGATGCAATTGGCCACTCAAACAGCAATAAAACAATCAAATAAAATACTTTTGAGTATTTAGAAAATACCAAAACATATCAAATCAACTGGAAAGATTATTCTGGACATTATGAACATTTTTAAATATAGGGGAGAAGTCATGTTATCTCCACTCCAATAATTGCCTTTATAGTTGCATAATGATCCAAAGAATCAAAAATAGCAAATGATGCAATAAAAATATGAGATGCATATGTATGATCTAATAACATCCTAATTTAGTAAAATTGGGATGTTACAACCGGAGATAAAGACATGTTCAACGAGCTTGCCAAAAATGATGGTCCACGCAAGTAAGTCACATTTGGAGATAGCTCCAAGGGTAAGGTACTTGGCCTTGGTAAGGTGGATGTATCCAATGATAGCTCCATTCAAAATGTTAAGCTTGTAGAGTCTCTTGGATACAATCTTCGTTCTGTATCTAGACTAGCTGACTTTGGTCTCAATGTTCTATTTACCGAAGTTGATTTCCAAGTGTTTTGTACAGATAATCATAATATGGTCTTTACCGGTATTCGTAAAGGTGACCTATACATTGTAGATTTCACTAAGAAAGCCCAACCTCATACTTGTTTTATTGCTAAATCTTCTAAAGGATAAATGTGGGCATGCGAAATCTTGATAAGCTCATTAAAGGAGATCATATCCTTGGTGTTAAAGATGTTATATTTGACAAAGATATACTTTGTTGTGCTTCCCAAGCAAGAAAACAAGTTGGAGGTGAACACAAGAAGACCGCTCGAGTTGCTTCATTTGGATCTCTTTGGTCCCAATGCTTGTAAAAGCCTTGGTGGTAACTCTTTCGATTTGGTCATTGTTGATGATTTTTCAAAATTCATGTGGGTGTTCTTTCTTGATGATAGGTCGCAGGTCCAAAAGATCTTCAAGAACTTCGCCAAGAAGGCACAAAATCAATTCAAAGTGAAGATCAAGAAGGTTCGGAGTGATAACGGAACGGAGTTGAAGAACGCAAATGTGGATACCTTTATTGACGAAGAAGGTATTTCACACAAGTTCTCGGCTACGTACACACCTCAACAAAATGGAGTTCTTGAGAGAAAGAACCGAACACATGATTGAGATAGCAAGAACAATGCTTGATGAATACAAGACGCCGCGACACTTTTGGGCAAAAGCGGTTGAGACAGCTTGTCATGCTACAAATCAACTATATCTTCACAAGCTTCTCGGCAAAACGACATACAAGCTACTCATCGATAACAAATCCCAAGTTGGATACTTTCGAGTATTTGGCTCAAAGTTCTACATTCTCGATAAGCATCATCATTGGAAATTTGCTCCTAAATCTCATGAAGGTTTTCTACTCGGTTGTGGCTCAAACTCTCGCACTTAATGTGTCTACAACAATTTCACCTGAAAGGTTGAAGAGACGGTAGATGTGAAGTTTGGTGAATCTAACAGCTCACAAGTAGAGCAATTGCCAATACATGTAGGAGACAAAGACTCCTCAGAAGCAATTCAAGATCTATCTATTGGGAAGATCCGTCCTACGGAGGTGAAGGAGAGTACTTCGTCCATTCAAGTGGAA
>LR738714.1:506311609-506328897 GCA_902687465.1 Secale cereale
GTGAGTAGTCTCCCTTGGACCATGAGTCCATGACCAGTAGCTATGTGATGTTCTCCTCCCGTTCTTGTGCTTCACTAATTAGTCCTCGTGAGCTGCCCTACATGATCGAGGCACATATGTAATCCTTATGCTGTTGCTATGATGAGTTTGCTGGGATCCGATGGATTATGAGATTATGTTCAGATTGTGCTTGAGTAATATATTTGATCTACCTCTTTTATATTTATGTTCATAAGTAATTCTTGCATGTTCTCCGTTGTTATTTATTGCTTTGGCCAAGTAGTAGGTAGTGACTCCAAGAGGGAACGTTATGCTTGATTGTGGGTTCATGCCCCTCGATGACTAGTTTGAGTGACAGAAACATGAGTCTAGGGGATGTGCTGTTGCCACAAGGGGGAAAACAACGGTGCTTGCGCCCGCGGGTGCAAGGACTGTTTACTTTACGCAAAGTTCCTTTAATGCAGTTGTCTGTTGCATTGAGTTTACACTATGGGTGGGGCTCGCAACTTAATACCAGCGAGATGTTCTAGATAGATATCTCAAGGTGGATGATTAGTAGTAGATATTGATGGATTTCGGTCTACTTACTTTGGCGTACCGCCCATGCTTTGAACCTCAACCTTTCTTGCAATGTAGTCAGCATTGGTTTGCGTTCGTGGTCCTGTCAATTGCCCAGCTGTAATTCGTTTACCTCACATAGCTGTTTTATCGTCTTTTGGGAGAGAGACATCACTAGTGAACATCATGAGACTCCGATCCATATTACCATCATTGATCACACCCGCTATTTACTTTTCGCTTTTATTTACTATTGCAAACATTATCTATCACTACTATCATTTGCGTTTAATCCTTTGTGAACTACAAGGCCGGAGGGATTGACAACCTCTCTGTACTCGTTGGGAGCAAAGTTATTTGTATCTGTGTGCAGGTCCACGTTGATTGCTAATATCTGGTGCCGTTAGCAGTTGACACCTTCTTGTTGAACCTAGGAGTCTCTGGGGATTCGATCCTTGGTATCTTTGCCAAGGGAAAAACTTCCGCAACACTACATCTCACACCTTCCACTTGGGGTAACCAACGAGGGGCAAGAAGCCTAGCAAGAGTTTTTCTGGCGCCGTTGCCGGGGACTCCACTCCTCAAGATAGGGGAGTTGCACGATATCTTTTATCTTTGCTTTTAGTCTTGTTAGTTTACCTTTCAGTTTTTGCTTTAGTACCTTTTATCGAAAATCACACAAAAATAGTTATCTTGCTTGCTTGCTACTATGGGTTCCACCAAGAACACCAAGTTGTGTGACTTCACTAGTCACAACAACGATGACTTTATCAGCACACCTATCACTACACCTGCCACTTCAGCACCTTCGTATGAAATTAAACCTGCTTTACTGAACTTAGTCATGAAAGATCAATTCTCCGATGCTGGAGATGATGCTGCTTTACACTTGAACAACTTTGTTGAACTTTGTGATATGTAAAAGTACCAAGAAATAGATGGTAATATTGTTAAGCTTAAGCTTTTTTCCTTTCTCCTTGAGAGGAGGAGCTAAAATTTGGTTTCAGTCTTTGCCTAGAAATAGCATAGATTCATGGGACAAGTGCAAAGATGCTTTTATTGGAAAATACTATCCACCTGCTAAAATTATCCAACTAAGGAGTAACATAATGAATTTTAAACAATTGGATAATGAACACGTTGCCCAAGCTTGGGAATGTATGAAATCTCTTATCAAGAACTGCACTACTCATGGTTTGACTACTTGGATGGTTATCCAAACTTTTTATGCAGGCTTGAACTTTACCTCGCGGAACTTGTTAGATTCAGCCGCGGGAGGAACCTTTATGTCAACTACACTTGGTGCTGCCACGAAGCTTCTCGATGAGATGATGACCAACTATTCCCAATGGCACACCGAACGCGCTCTGACAGGTAGGAAGGTAAACTCTGTTGAGGAGATTTCCTCCCTTAATGAAAAAGTTGACTTAATCATGTCTCTACTTTCTAAGCAATCTTCTGTTGATCCTCGTGATGTTCCTTTAAATTCTTTGATTGCTCAAGAACAAGTAGATGTGAACTTTATCTCTAGAAACAATTTTAATAACAATGCTTATAGGAGTAATTTTGGTAGCAATCCTAGACCGTTCCCCTCTAATTCTTATGGGAATAACAATGCTTATCCTAGCACCAAGAACTCCAATACTGAACTAGAGATTATGCTTAAAGATTTCATCACTACCCAAAAAGCCTTTAATAAGAGTATAGAAGAAAAATGCATAAACTAGATGATCTCTCTTTTAAGGTAGACCATTTAGCCAATGAGATAGAGTTGCTTAAAATTAAAACTTCTCCTCTTGAGGAGAGGAAGGTCACTCCTATGAATGCTATTCAAGTGAAAATTAATGAAAACATTAGGATGATGGCTAAACTTAAAGAAAGATGGGCTAGAGAAAGGGAGGAAGAAGATAGAATTAAGAGCCTTCCTACCCACCACACTGTTGCTACTATCCAAGTTGTTGAGGATATCCAAACTCTTAGCACCCAATGTACTCCTGGTCCCGATGGACCTATTAATGGTGATGCTATGACTATAGAAACTACCAAACAAGTGAACCTTAAGGACACCACTACCACTTTACTTGATGCTAGTGATCTTGATTTTGATAATTGCACTCTTACCGAAGTTATTGATTTCCTTCACAAGATGTCTAGAGATCCCCGCACTAGCACGCTTAACCTTGCCTTCACAGAGCATATCACTAATGCTCTCATCAAAGCTAGGGAGGAGAAACTTAGAGTAGAAGCCTCCATACCTAGAAAGCTAGAAGATGGTTGGGATCCTATGATAAAAATTAAATTGAATGATTTCTCTTGCTATGCATTATGTGATGTTGGAGCTAGTACCTCTGTTATGCCCAAAAGACTATATGATATGCTTAAATTGAAACCTTATGATTCTTGTTTTTTTGGTGTTCGTCTCGTTGATTCTTCCATAAAGAAACCTTTGGGGAGGATCGACGATGTTCTTATCATTGTCAATGACAACTATGTTCCCGTTGATTTCACTATTATGGATATTGAATGTGATCCTTCGTGTCCAATTATTTTGGGACGTCCCTTTTTACACACCGTTGGTGCTATCATTTACATGAAAGAGGGTAATATAAAATTTCAGTTTCCTCTCAAGAAAGAGATGTAACACTTCCCTCGAAAGAAGATCAAGTTACCTTTTGAGTCCGTTGTACGGGCTAGCTATTCTTTTACTCTTGATAAGACTTGATCTCTATGCATTATGCCTAGCTTAAAGGCATAAAAGAAAGCGCTTTTGGGAGGCAGCCCACATGAATAAATTTTTATTTTGCTTTTGTTGTGTCTTGATGTTGTTTACTACAGTAGCATCATCATTGTATCTTTGCTTTTCATATTTGTGCCAATTATAGCCTCTGATTGCTAGAAAGTTCAAAAGTTGTGAGGTGCTGTCCAGGAAACAGATTCTGTCCTTAGATAGAAAAATTCGTATAAAATCACCAGATCATCTTTCCGGTCTGAATTTTTTCGACAGCGTTCTCTATATAATTGTATTTCGTGCATCTGTTCTGAGTTTTTTGATTAGAGTTGCCGAAGTGCCCCGAACAAATCAATTACTACCTATTGTTCTGTTTTTCACAGATTCTGTCCTGTTTTGCCTTTCTTTCATTTTGCAAACCAAGAGCTTGCTTTTTCTTTGCAAAAACCTTTTGACAATCTTGAGAAACAGTAGACCTTCAAGAATATCTTTATTTCCAGCAAGGTACAATTATTTTATTATGGGTACTAACCTCGCTAATCAGATTATGATGAGTTTTGTATGAAGGGAGTTTCCAAGTGTGCGAGGGAAGATGATAAAAAGATCCAGGAGTGTCAAGCGCTCAAGCTTGGGGATGCCCCCATGCACCCCCAAGAAATATTCAAGGATACTCAAGCGTCTAAGCTTGGGGATGCCCCCGTGCATCCCCTTCTCCATCAACATTATCAGTTCGTCTTTCGTTCCACTATATTTTAATCACTTCATGTGTTATGTGCTATGCTTGGAGCGTCTTGTTTTTAGTTTCCTTTTTAGTTTTTCATAATGAGTTGGAACTCAGCTTTCTTTATGTGGGAGAGAAACACGCTCCACTTCTACCTAGAACATAACATAGGATTTTCATGACTATCTTTGCTGTGTGTGTTCTTTGTATTTTAATAGCTACTATCATGTTCTGCTCTTAGTATTCATGCTTATCTTTTCAAAGAGCTTTTTAGTTGGTTGCTTGAACTCTCTTTAATTACCATGCTCACCTTATTAAGAGAGTTTGATTCCGTTGCAGTGGTTAATATGTCTATGATAAAGATGCTACGTGCATGATGGCGCTTAGTAGTTCATGTTTTCTTATGGTTAGTCTCAAATAGCTGGAGGATTCCCAATGTGTTATTGGAGTACCAACATGATTTGTTTGCCAATGATGTGGTATGGTTTAGTAATATCTTCCCTCAAGAATTTATTTTGATTGACTTGGCGTATGCTCACGCATATTTAAGACTGTAAAGAAAGTCTGTCAAGCCTTGATGATCTTTTATTTCTGAGTAGCGATATAACTTCCATGCCTGATTCAATGTTGCTTTGTCGCTCTGCATGATTATGACCGTCATTGCTCTCTTAGTTGGTCGCTCCCAGTATTTTGCTAACCTCCACCTGTACTAAGCGGACTGACTGCTTGTGCATCCACATCCTTTTGAACCAGTTATGCCATATGAGTCCACCATACCTACCTATATGTGGTATTTCACCGCCACTCCAAGTAAATTTACATGTGCTACCTTTAAAACCTTCAGTTTTTGCAATACATAGCTCATGGGAAAGTAGCTTAAAAACTATTGTGGTAAAGAATATGTCGCTTATGTATCTTAATTCTTATAAGTTGCTTGCTGAGCGGTATCCATGTTTCTGGGGACGCCATCAACTGTTACACTTTTGTTGAATATCATGTGAGTTGCTATGCATGTTCGTCTTGTCTGAAGTAAGGGTGATTTGCCATGAGTTGAATGGTTTGAGTATGCATATTGTTAGAGAAGAACATTGGGCCGCCAACCAAAGCCATGTATCATGGTGGAAGTTTTAGCTTGGACATTAATCCTCAATCTCTTATGAGAATATGCTTAAGCATTAAAGAGGAGTCCATTATCTATTTTCTATGTTGTCCCGGTATGGATGTCCTCAAGTTGAGATCTATCAAAAATGAGAAATCAAATGCGATCTATCTCCTTGGACCTTTGTACAGATGACATAGAGGTACCCCTTTGTGACACTCGGTTGAAACATATGTAATGCAATGACAATCCATGGAAATCCGAGCTAATTAGGACAAGGTGCGAGCACTATTGGTATTCGATGCATGAGGCTTGCAACTTATAGGATGTCTTATGCATAACACATATGAAGTACTACTACCGTTGACAAAATTGCTTCTATGTTTTCAAAATAAAAGCTCTAGCACATGAGTAATCCCTGCTTCCCTCTGCGAAGGGCCATTCTTTTACTTTTATGTTGAGTCTCCACCTTCTTTTAAAAAGCACCAACTACTGAGAGCATGATTGTCATTCTGAGTGTAATGTGCATTGTCCCAAAGTAGCATTGTCTTTTGCATGATTGTGATATTGTTTATTTTGAAATCATTGTATCTAGTCATCACTTAAACCTTGGAGGTGCCCCTGCATTTATGTTTTGCATCACTAAGGGGGCAAGCTAGATATCACTTTATCATATTTGCACATCATGTTCATTGCAAATCTATTTGATGTTTTAATGTCATGTTGTAAAACTTTCAGTTCTTTGTGATTTTCTCATGAGGTAACTTAATTACTACAGATTCATTATCTCAGTAAGCTTTTGTCATATGACTATGAAAAAGTCCTATATGGTTAATAGCATGTCACCACAGAAATTATTCTTGTTATCATTTAACTACTCGAGGACGAGCAGGAATTAAGCTTGGGGATGTTGATACGTCCAAAACGTATCTATAATTTCTGCTTGCTCCATGCCTCTTTTGGGTGATATTGATATGATATTTATACACTTCCATACACTTTTGATCATATTTGGACTAACCTATTAACTCAGTGCACCCCAGTGCCAGTTTCTGTTTTCGGCTGTTTTTGTATTTCAGGTTTTCACATTACAAGAACTGCCAGGAAAAATCCAGAAAAATTATATAAAAAATCAGCGTTCCAGAAACTACCGTGCGCCCGAAGGACAACCTGGGAGGGCCACCAGGGCTCCAAGCGCCCTGGCGGCGCGCCCTCCCCCTGGGCCGTGCCGGGGGGGCGCCTGGGCCACCCGAGGCTCCCCCGATGCACCCCTTTGGCATATATTTAAAGCGTCTCGAGAAACCCTCGAAACAGGAACTCTTTTTCGCGATCTCATCTCTGTTCCGCCGCCGCCGCCGCTTCCAAGATCGGGAGCACCAGGAGAACTCTTCCCGGCACCCTGCCGGAGGGGAGGATCACCACCGGGAGCCTCTCCACCACCATGGACGCCTCCCGGATGAGTTGTGAGTAGTCTCCCTTGGACCATGAGTCCATGACCAGTAGCTATGTGATGTTCTCCTCCCGTTCTTGTGCTTCACTAATTAGTCCTCGTGAGCTGCCCTACATGATCGAGGCACATATATAATCCTTATGCTGTTGCTATGATGAGTTTGCTGGGATCCGATGGATTATGAGATTATGTTCAGATTGTGCTTGAGTAATATATTTGATCTACCTCTTTTATATTTATGTTCATAAGTAATTCTTGCATGTTCTCCGTTGTTATTTATTGCTTTGGCCAAGTAGTAGGTAGTGACTCCAAGAGGGAACGTTATGCTTGATTGTGGGTTCATGCCCCTCGATGACTAGTTTGAGTGACAGAAACATGAGTCTAGGGGATGTGCTGTTGCCACAAGGGGGAAAAACGGTGCTTGTGCCCGCGGGTGCAAGGATTGTTTACTTTACGCAAAGTTCTTTTAATGCAGTTGTCTGTTGCATTGAGTTTACACTATGGGTGAGGCTCGCAACTTAATACCAGCGAGATGTTCTGGATAGATATCTCAAGGTGGATGATTAGTAGTAGATATTGATGGATTTCGGTCTACTTACTTTGGCGTACCGCCCATGCTTTGAACCTCAACCTTTCTTGCAATGTAGTCAGCATTGGTTTGCGTTCGTGGTCCTGTCAATTGCCCAGCTGTAATTCGTTTACCTCACATAGCTGTTTTATCGTCTTTTGGGAGAGAGACATCACTAGTGAACATCATGAGACTCCGGTCCATATTACCATCATTGATCACACCCGCTATTTACTTTTCGCTTTTATTTACTATTGCAAACATTATCTATCACTACTATCATTTGCGTTTAATCCTTTGTGAACTACAAGGCCGGAGGGATTGACAACCTCTCTGTACTCGTTGGGAGCAAAGTTATTTGTATCTGTGTGTAGGTCCACGTTGATTGCTAATATCTGGCGCCGTTAGCAGTTGACACCTTCTTGTTGAACCTAGGAGTCTCTGGGGATTCGATCCTTGGTATCTTTGCCAAGGGAAAAACTTCCGCAACACTACATCTCACACCTTCCACTTGGGGTAACCAACGAGGGACGAGAAGCCTAGCAGTTGCGAGGGTGTGGTTTTCCTCCAGGTCAAAGTTACTCTGGTGTGTATGCGTAAGTTACAACATACGCGGTGTGTATATTACCTTGCTATTACCAGATAAGTTACAAGGGGTATGGTTTCAACAACTATTTTTTCTCCGGGTCAAAGTTACCGCGATGTTTGTGCGTAAGTTACCTCGCCCGCTGTGCGTATATTACCATGCTATTTAGGTAGAAGTTACCGTGGTATGTATCCCAAAACTTCTTCACTCGGTTCAAAAAGTAAAGTTGGCATTTTTTATGTGCATTATCAACTCTATGATGCGTACAATAGCATGTTATTTACACAAAAGTTATCGAGATATGTTTTCAACTCTGTTGTGCGTATATAACATTTTAGTTGCACATGAGTTATCGTGGTTGTTTTTCAACAACTTTCCCATGGGGAAAGAAATTATCACGCTTTGGCTGAGTAAGTTATCAAGTCTATAGTGCGTATATTACCGAAAATGCTCTTTAGAGCTCGGGCTCCATGGAGCCCGAGTTTGATTTGATGAAAATTCAAATTTTTACGTTTCAAAAAATCTTGAAAAAAATACACGCGTACTTAGAGACATAAAGCATATGTGTGTAAATTTTCAGGATGAAACACCTTAAAATGAGTGCTACACAAAAAGAACAAACCTGAGGCTTTTTAGTAGATGCACTATTCATCCTCAAAGTCCATGAATTTGATTTTTTTGCACAGATCGCATTTTTGAGTATTTCATCCTCAAATTTTACATACATACACAAAACATCCTTGTTCACTTGTATGATTTTTTTCAGATTTTTTTGAAACTTAAAAGTGCGAATTTTGAATTTTTCAAAAAATCCGGCCTCCATGGAGGCCGAGCTCCAAAACGCCCATGTTCTTTACATGAAAGTTGTCAGGGTATTGTTTTCAGCAACTTTTTTTCTGGGGTCAAAAAGTTACCGTGGTTTTTGTGTGTGAGTTATCATGTTTGTTGTGTGTGTATTACCGTGCTATTTAATACGGAAGTTATCGAGGTATATTTTTAGTAACCCTCTCCCCGGTTTAAAGTTACCACGGTGTTTGTACGCAAATTATCAGGTCAACGGCTGTATATTACCATGTTATTTACACAAAATTTACCAGAGGCATGTTTTCAACTAGTTTTTTCCTTTTAATCAAAAGTTATTGCAGTGTTTGTACGTAATTTATCAGTTCCGTGTGCGCAAATTATCATGTTGTTAGACATAAGTTATCACGGATATGTTCTCAACAACTCCCCCTGCCTTCCTGGGTCAAAATATACTGAGGTGTTCATACATAGGTTATCAGCTACGTATGTGTAAATTATCATACTACTTACACATAAGTTATCGGGGTTATATTTTCAAGAACTTCCAGCCACCCCGCTTAGCGTGCACGCTGACATGCATAAGACAAGAAGTGGCTGCCAGATAGGGATCTCACATTGTTCGTAACTGTTACAAAAATGACGTGGTTCAAAATTAGCTTTCTCGATACTAGTAATATATGTTAATTTTCTTGTATTAAAAGGATAGTATTCATATACAAATGAACGCAAAAGCATAGTTGGCTAGACATTCAGGTTTAAATATAATACATCATGCACTCACGCGAGAATTTCTTCTATATTTTCTGGCCGGAGATCAAAACGTACACAAAAAACCAAACTAAATTTAATCACAAAACCAAGATAGCCTACGTGGTTATTGAGTTGTGAAATTGGCTATAGGTAGCAGTTTTGAATCCCAGCTTCTACAATAACTAAATGCTAATTTTACCTCCCCATTTGATCTTCAATGTACTCAAAATTCTTCAAGAAATATGTTTACCTCTCTTTCAATTCTTCGTCACTTCCTTTTGGTCAGTCTTGTGTATTGCATCTAAGCTAGGCTTAACAACTGGAGTCCTCAACTGTGCAATTGCTTCACTTTGTACAACTCTAAAACCTAAGTAAAGAATACTTAGTGAACTACTGCAAGACGATAAGGGTCAAATTCCTCAACTGGTTTATTTTGAAAAATCATTGAGAATGCATGTGACTCTTCCCAATTTCCTCGCAACAGTAATCTGTTTGCACGTACAATGTCTGTCGATGAATCTCTTGGTTCTCATCAAAGTAATTCATTTGCATCATTGCTTGAGAAAAATCTTCAAACTTCTTCAGAGATCTCATGAGTTCACAAACCTTAGTTGAAGAAAATGGCTGAAGGAAAAATTCCTTAGAAAGGAGGAAAGAGGAAAGAGGAATAGACTACTTTCGAGATACCCAATGACTTATATGCAGGGTATTGTACACCTGATGAAAATATTCATGGACCAGAAATAAAGAAGCAGCATAAGACTCAGACTCGGAAAATCAAGAGGTACTGGATGTATGAGTGGAGAGACTACATATACGTCACTCCCAAATATACGAAGGACTTTGCTATGAAGCCTCCATGTAATAGGTCACCGCTTGTTGAAGGAAGTTGCTCATCCCTCAAGTATCAACAGGGGTGAAGTATTCCCCAAGGAATGGGAAAAGCGTCAAGCCAAGTTGGCAAAACAAGCCAAGAAAGCCGTTGATGAATTCAACCGAGCCACAATGGCCTCAACTGAAGCTAGTTCTAGTGTCCCCAAGAAGTCTATGCAAAAGAAGCCTGCACACAAGCCCAAGCAGTTTGATTTTAAGCCCTCAGTGGCCAAGCTAACAAATTGAAAGGCCTCAACACCTAAGATGGCAAAATCTTCAGTTTCTCCTCCTGCCACCAGTTCCTCAGTGGTTGTAGCAAGAGCTTCAACACTGGTCGTGCTCGCATCTTGCCAGAGCACAGAGGGCTTTCCAAGAGCCTCAATTGCCGCATCAAGTGCCTCAGCTAGTGGGTAACCATCATCTTCACTACCCAAGCTAAAGAAAAAGGTCACTGCTCGCCGTGGCATCAAGCCCAATCCCAATAGAAAACCTTGAGTGTCGGTTGCTGAAGAACATGGGCTAGATGATGAACATGAGCTCACTGAGTTCCTCGGAAGCAAGCAAGAGCAAGCTGCGATTGCAAAGAATTCTTCAGTTCTAATGCTGCTGGACCCCAAGATGCTTCCGGACTTCGTTGATATCTGGTGCACTAAGCCAGATACACCACTTGATGATCTTGACCTACCTCCTAGTCCTAGTCATGTGCTCGGTGCCTTCATCATGGGGGAGAAGCACAAAATTGAGCAAGCCAAGCTGGTGCAGAAACAACAAATTCAGAAGGAAAAGGAGTTGAGGAACTCCTGAGCAGCGTCTGACTTTACAATATGAGATTCAACAGCTGCCTGAAGAATATGTATGCCAAGCCAATCACTGTTGTGGTGTCAAGCACATATTTATCACTGCCACCACTCAGGTAGTTGCTGACCATAACAAGCGTGAGGCAGCCAAGTTTGGCATGACACCACCTTCAAGTTATTCAGTTCCTCCACCAACTAGACAGGCTCGTGAGTCTGCACCTCCATCTCCTCCACAAGAGACTACCAGGGCAACTGAAGAAGTTGTGCGTGAAGAAACTGCCCCAACAAGTTCCTCAGCAGCAACATCTACAACGACTTCATATTTGAAGATCATCACCCTTCCTTCTACATCAGAATTGAAGAAGACTAAGGCTGCTGAGAAGGAAGCCAAGAAGAGAAAGGCTTCAGCTCCTCCAACTGCTTAGGAACTTGTGAAGAAATTGAAGACGATTCCATTGTTTTCAGTTATTCCAATTGACATAGTTCCCATTTCATTAGCGCCCCCAGCTCGTTCAAATGATGACCGCCAAATAGTTCCGTGTGGGGTGGAATATGAAATGCCTTAGGCTGTTGTTGATGATGATACCCACTCTGATGCTACCACAAAGCAAGTGCATGAAGAAATTGAAGTGGATGTAGATGCATCACTTCATGAAGAATCATCGCGGACTCCTCAACATGTCATGATGACCAAAGAAAATGAAGAGGATGTGGATATTGATGGGTCTACTACACCTTCAATCCATGATGATTTTTGGGAAGCAACTCACCCAAATTCGCCCCTCACCACTCCTTTGACGCAAGTGCCTCAGTCACCTGAGCGCACTGAAGAAATTCATACAGGATCTGAGCAAAGGCAACCTTCTCTTCAAACCATAAATGAAGAAATTCTAGCCGCAATGGCTGATGAGACAGCTCAAGATGACCTGATGCTAGATGTCGTCAATACAACTCCTTCATGCACAGATTCAATTCCTTCAGCAGACACATATGTTGTTCCAACTGCCACTGCCGTAGATGTTGCAAAATGATGTGACTAATTGATAACCCACAAGTGTAGGGGATCAGGTGTAGCCTCTTTCGATAAGTAAGAGTGTCGAACCCAACGAGGAGCTAAAGGTAGAATAAATATTCCCTCAAGTTCTATTGACCACCGATACAAGTCTACGAACGCTTGACGTTCGCTTTACCTAGAACAAGTATAAAACTAGAAGCACTTTGTAGGTGTAACGGGATAGGTTTGCAAGAATATAAAGAGTACGTAAATAAAAACTAGGGGTTGTTTAGGTAAAGAAGCAATAAAGTTAGTATAGCGAGTGTGGAAAAGTGGTGGTAGGAGTTGCGAAATTGTCCCTAAACAATTGACTATGTTACTAGACCGATAGCAAGTTTTATGTGGGAGAGGCCACTGCTAGCATGTCATCCGTGACTTGGAATTCTATGCACTTATGATTGGAACTATTAGTGTCGGTGTACAGAAAGAGGGGTGCACTTTTTGTACCCCTATAACTGTGCGCGGGCAGTCTGAGCCGCGGGCACCACCACACCAAGCAAGGCAAGGGAGGTGAGCCAGGGTGAGACCAAAGCTCGATGGAACTGGAGCAACACCAAAGCCAAGACCACGAAGAGCCAAGGGCCAAAACGGGCTCCCCCGGCAAGATCCTTGCCGGGGCCGGCTTTAGCAGCCCAGGCAAGACCCTTGCCGCGGCAACTCGCCCCATGCCTATGGAGCAAATCACCCTTGAGTCCACTGCCCCCATGGGGCAAGGATTCAGGAGACATCCCCGTAGTGGCATGCAGATCTTTGTGAAGACATTCAATATCAGATACGCACTAAGAAGACGACGACCCTTGGCAGGATCCTAGCCGAGGAAGATCACAAGACCTCCGGCAAGCACCTTGCCAGGGATGGCAGCAGGCGCCGCGGCAAGACCCTTGCCGGGGCCCCGGCAAGGCCCTTGCCAAGGACATCCACAGGGCCACCATCAGGCCCACGCCGACTAAACTTCCACTGCCTTATGCAGCTGCCGACCCAACCAGCTGGGCAGGCACTTGCGTGGCGGCATGCAGATCTTCGTGAAGACCCACCATTGCGCCACCTCAGCTGCCTGCCTACCTACATGGCATCTCAGGCATCGCTGGCCAGGGCGCGTGTCGACACAAGAAGGAGCGGCGACGAACAAGACATATCCCTCCCCCGTCCGCGATAAAGCAAGGACACCTAAGCAAGACGCATTAAATGCGCCTTGTCATGTAGCGAGGGATCAACTCGCATCACTGTACCCTTTCCACCTCCTGTGTGCCACTGTGGCAACCCCTTTTTCTATAAAAGGAGACCCGAGGCGACCAGGAGGAGGATTTGGCTTTTTGGAGCTCCTCACGCCCCATAGCTAGCTGAAGAACACAGATATACAATCCACCAAAGTAGGAGTAGGGTTTTACGCATCCTCGCGGCCCGAACCTGGATAAATGAACCGTGTGCTATATGTTTAATCCGCTCTTCTCTCAACCCCTCGCCCCGCTAACCGTAGTAGGGATTCTTGTGATCCCATAGGTGTCGTTCCCACCGACATCTTTGGCGCGCCAGGTAGGGGGCGCAATTGTAAGAATCGGCTTTAGCAGTTAGTTCGACGCTTCTTCATCATCATGGTACCCAAGAAGAAGATGACGGTGGCGGTTGGCCAGTCGGAAGCCGGACAGCCCGTCCCGACGCGGGCGAGCAGCGGACCGGTCGCGGAAAGGACCCGGGGCGCTGCTCGCGAACACCAAAGCCGTCCCAGCAGCCGGAGTTTGGGAGATGGCGATGTTTGTACGCCTGGTAATGGGCCACACACCGCCAAATCCAAAGACGTAGCCACGCCCTCCACGGGTGGCGCGGGGCCTTCCAAGATCGCTGCCGCATCACCCGAAGGCGTCGCAAGGGCCTCCAGGACTCCCACGCCGGCGCCAACAGCGCGCTCGTCCCAAGCAGCGCGCGACGAACGGCGTCATCACGCCGAAGATCCCGGGCGTCGCCGCGGGAAGAGCCCCGAGCGCCACTCCCGAGACGTAGAAGACCTGCCCGCCCGCCGAAGCGCTAGTGAAAACGGCATGCGACCGCGGGATCATGATAGAGCTCCTCCTGACATGGTCAGGAGTCGAAGCGCGTCGCGGTCCGTGCAGGTTTCGCTACCGCTAACCCCAGCAGAAGCCCTGGCGCACGTGCAATTGCTCCTCGACTTTCCTCCTGTAACAGGGAAACTCGACAAATGGAGAGCCACCATCCGAAGCCTTGTTGCGGTCGCCAACAAGGATGAACCAAGTCCAGCGAAGCCCCCGAGTCGACGCTCCTATGGGGTCCCACGCACCAGTGGCGGGAGGACCGGCAGCACCGTGGCCACGGTGCATTCGCCTCCTCCTCGCCCGGTACCGCGTGTGTCGAATCGTCGAGATGTCGCGGGTGACGATATATCCATAGCGTTGTTCGACCCACAGACCCACGGCGACCAGCGTCAAGTTCTTCAGGAGCGAGCTCATGAAGACGCTCGAACCACCATCGAGCGCCGGCGCGGAGCGCGCCACCAGTCAGACAGGCGAGCAGGGCCTGCTGTGAACCGCCCAGCACTGGAGATCCCTGGAGGTCTACCTTACCAGGTAGGCTGTCCGGCTTTTACCCGTGAGCTGCGACAGTTCCAGTGGCCCACTCACCGCACCTTCAAGCCTGACATTGGCGAGAAGTACAATGGCAAGACCCACCCGTCAGAGTTCCTCAGCATCTACACCATCACGATGCAAGCTGCCGGAGCCCGTGACGATAAGGTGCTTGCGAATTACTTTCCATTGGCTCTTAAACCCAACGCCATGTCGTGGTTGATGCACTTGCCGGTAGACTATATTTCCTCCTGGTCGGATTTGTGCCATGAGTTTGTTGGCGCCTTTACTGGAGGTCACCAAGCCCATGGCCAAGCAAGTGACCTGCACGTCATTCCCCAGAAGGGAGGCGAGAGTCTGCGCAAGTATATACAGAGGTTCAGCCGGGTACAGTACAATATCCCTGATGTTCACCCTGCCGCCATCATCAGCGCGTTTCATCAGAACGTGCGTAACCGCAAGATGCGCGAAGAGCTGGCGATGAACAAGGTGAAAGATGTGGCAGAACTCTATGTTCTTGCTGACAGATGTGCCCGGGCTGAAGAGGGAAGGAAATACCCCGGCGAAGATGCCGGCGCGGAAACCGACTCTTCAAATGAGGATGATGCCGCCCCGGCAAAGAAAGGCCGGCGCCGCAACAAGAAGCGCAAAGGTAAAGCCGTGCTTGCCGTCGAGGGATCTGATGACGCCAGCTCTGCCAAGAAAACCAAGGCGGATGACCCCGGCAAGGAAATTGCCGGGTGTGTCGCCTGCCGGGCCTTGGCGGCTGCCGAGAAGCCAGGAAACTCCGACAAGCAATACTGCAAGATCCATCGCACCAAAGGCCATGATCTCCAGAACTGCCGACAGGTTGAGCTCCTTGCTGAGAAGCAGAGGGCTGAATATGAGAGGCGGGACAGGGAGAAGGGCCAGGACGGTGCTGATGGGTCCGGCAAGAAGCGTGACGGCCAAGCAGGCCGTCGTGGCAAGGATAAACAGCAGGAGAGGCCCGCCCGGGGCCATGACAGAAAGCCAGAAGACGACGATCACGAAGAGGACGACGAGTCCAGCGACCAAGAGTTTCAGAAAGCCACGGGGGCCATGTGCGTCGATGACGGTGCCTCGCTGCATACTTCTCACCGCTAGCTTAAACAGTGGGCGTGTGAGATTACAGCGGCGGAGCCGTCGTCTGGTGCCCAAAAGCCACTGAAGTGGTCCAGCACGCCTATCATTTTTGACACTGAGGATCACCCCGACCGAACTACTGCGGTCGGGTGCTTGCCATTGTTGATTTCACCAACAATACGCAACCTCAAGGTGACAAAGATGCTAATCGATGGCGGGGCCGGTCTGAACTTAATCTCACCTACTGTGATCGAGAAGCTGCAGATTCCTGACGGAGACCTCGAGGAAACGGGCACGTTTCAGGGGGCCAACCCGGTAAGAAGTCAACCAAAGGGGAAGGTCACGCTGCCCGTGACTTTTGGAAGTGACATAAACTATAGGACATAAAGGATCGTGTTTGATGTCGCCAAGATCCCCTTGCCCTACAACGGGATCCTTGGCCGCCCAGTGCTGGCCAAGTTCATGGCGGCGTCACACTACGCCTACAACACCCTGAAGATGCCAGGACCTGTGACGATCATCACCATCCCCTCTGATAAGAAAGGTGTGCTGATTTGCACTGACCAACTATACCAACAAGCAGTTGCAGCAGCTGCCGCCACTAGGGCACTTGCTCCTGCCACTGGAGCCCCGGGGGGGAAGAAGAAGAAGAAGACCGGTGAGACCTCGGACACCCACTCCGGCAAGCGCACTGCTAGGCTTCTCGCCCCTCGTTGGTTACCCCAAGTGGAAGGTGTGAGATGTAGTGTTGCGGAAGTTTTTCCCTTGGCAAAAGATACCAAGGACCGAATCCCCAGAGACTCCTATGTTCAACAAGAAGGTGTCAACTGCTAACGGCGCCAGATATTAGCAATCAACGTGGACCTGCACACAGATACAAATAACTTTGCTCCCAACGAGTACAGAGAGGTTGTCAATCCCTCCGGCCTTGTAGTTCACAAAGGATTAAACGCAAATGATAGTAGTGATAGATAATGTTTGCAATAGTAAATAAAAGCGAAAAGAAAATAGCGGGTGTGATCAATGATGGTAATATGGACCGGAGTCTCATGATGTTCACTAGTGATGTCTCTCTTCCAAAAGACGATAAAACAGCTATGTGAGGTAAACGAATTACAGCTGGGCAATTAACAGGACCACGAACGCAAACCAATGCTGACTACATTGCAAGAAAGGTTGAGGTTCAAAGCATGGGCGGTACGCCAAAGTAAGTAGACCGAAATCCATCAGATCCCAGCAAACTCATCATAGCAACAGCATAAGGATTACATATGTGCCTCGATCATGTAGGGCAGCTCACGAGGACTAATTAGTGAAGCACAAAAACGGGAGGAGAACATCACATAGCTACTGGTCATGGACTCATGGTCCAAGGGAGACTACTCACAACTCATCCGGGAGGCGTCCATGGTGGTGGAGAGGCTCCCGGTGGTGATCCTCCCTTCCGGCAGGGTGCCGGGAAGAGTTCTCCTAGTGCTCCCGATCTTGGAAGCGGCAGCGGCGGCGGAACAGAGATGAGATCGCGAAAAAGAGTTCCTCTTTCGAGGGTTTCTCGAGACGCTTTAAATATATGCCAAAGGGGGGCATCGGGGGAGCCTCGGGGGGCCCAGGCGCTCCCCC
>LR738714.1:506329144-506366382 GCA_902687465.1 Secale cereale
GCTGTCCTTCGGGCGCACGGTAGTTTCTGGAACGCTGATTTTTTATATAATTTTTCTGGATTTTTCCTGGCAGTTCTCGTAATGTGAAAACCTAAAATACAAAAACAGCCGAAAACAGAAACTGGCACTGGGGTGCACTGAGTTAATAGGTTAGTCCAAATATGATCAAAAGTGTATGGAAGTGTATAAATATCATAGCAATATCACCCAAAAGAGGCATGGAGCAAGCAGAAATTATAGATACGTTTTGGACGTATCAACATCCCCAAGCTTAATTCATGCTCGTCCTCGAGTAGGTAAATGATAACAAGAATAATTTCTGTGGTGACATGCTATTAACCATATAGGACTTTTTCATAGTCATATGACAAAAGCTCACTGAGACAATGAATCTATAGTAATTAAGTTGCCTCATGAGAAAATCACAAAGAACTGAAAGTTTTACAATATAATATTGAAACATCAAATAGATTTGCAATGAACATGATGTGCAAATATGATAAAGTGATATCTAGCTTGCCCCCTTAGTGATGCAAAACATAAATGCTGGAGCACCTTCAAGGTTTAAGTGATGACTAGATACAATGATTTCTAAATAAACGATATCACAATCATGCAAAAGACAATGCTACTTTGGAACAATGCACATTACACTAAGAATGACAATCATGCTCTCAGTAGTTGGTGCTTTTAAACGAAGGTGGAGACTCAACATAAAAGTAAAAGAATGGCCCTTCACAGAGGGAAGCAGGGATTACTCATGTGCTAGAGCTTTTATTCTGAAAACATAGAAGCAATTTTGTCAACGGTAGTAGTACTTCATATGTGTTATGAATAAGACATCCTATAAGTTGCAAGCCTCATGCATCGAATACCAATAGTGCTCGCACCTTGTCCTAATTAGCTCGGATTTCCATGGATTGTCATTGCAATACATATGTTTCAACCGAGTGTCACAAAGGGGTACCTCTATGTCACCTGTACAAAGGTCCAAGGAGATAGATCGCATTTGATTTCTCATTTTTGATAGATCTCAACTTGAGGACATCCATACCGGGACAACATAGAAAATAGATAATGGACTCCTCTTTAATGCTTAAGCATATTCTCATAAGAGATTGAGGATTAATGTCCAAGCTAAAACTTCCACCATGATACATGGCTTTGGTTGGCGGCCCAATGTTCTTCTCTAACAATATGCATACTCAAACCATTCAACTCATGGCAAATCACCCTTACTTCAGACAAACGAACATGCATAGCAACTCACATGATATTCAACAAAAGTGTAACAGTTGATGACGTCCCCAGAAACATGGATACCGCTCAGCAAGCAACTTATAAGAATTAAGATACATAAGCGACATATTCTTTACCACAATAGTTTTTAAGCTACTTTCCCATGAGCTACATATTGCAAAAACTGAAGGTTTTAAAGGTAGCACATGTAAATTTACTTGGAGTGGCGGTGAAATACCACATATAGGTAGGTATGGTGGACTCATATGGCATAACTGGTTTAAAAGGATGTGGATGCACAAGCAGTCAGTCCGCTTAGTACAGGTGGAGGTTAGCAAAAGACTGGGAGCGACCAACTAAGAGAGCAATAACGGTCATAATCATGCAGAGCGACAAAGCAACATTGAATCAGGCATGGAAGTTATATCGCTACTCAGAAATAAAAGATCATCAAGGCTTGACAGACTTTCTTTACAGTCTTAAATATGCGTGAGCATACGCCAAGTCAATCAAAAAAAATTCTTGAGGGAAGATATTACTAAACCATACCACATCATTGGCAAACAAATCATGTTGGTACTCCAATAACACATTGGGAATCCCCCAGCTATTTGAGACTAACCATAAGAAAACATGAACTACTAAGCGCCATCATGCACGTAGCATCTTTATCATAGACATATTAACCACTGCAACGGAAGCAAACTCTCTTAATAAGGTGAGCATGGTAATTAAAGAGAGTTCAAGCAACCAACTAAAAAGCTCTTTGAAAAGATAAGCATGAATACTAAGAGCAGAGCATGATAGTAGCTATTAAAAGACAAAGAACACACACAGCAAAGATAGTCATGAAAATTCTATGTTATGTTCTAGGTAGAAGTGGAGCATGTTTCTCTCCCACATAAAGAAAGCTGAGTTCCGACTCGTTATGAAAAACTAAAAAGGAAACTAAAAGCAAGACGCTCCAAGCATAGCACATAACACATGAAGTGATTAAAATATAGTGGAACGAAAGACGAACTGATAATGTTGATGGAGAAGGGGATGCACGAGGGCATCCCCAAGCTTAGACGCTTGAGTCTCCTTGAATATTTCTTGGGGGTGCATGGGGGCATCCCCAAGCTTGAGCGCTTGACACTCCTGAATCTTTTTATCATCTTCCCTCGCACACTTGAAAACTCCCTTCATACATAACTCATCATAATCTGATTAGCGAGGTTAGTACCCATAATAAAATAATTGTACCTTGCTGGAAATAAAGATATTCTTGAAGGTCTACTGTTTCTCAAGATTGCCAAAAGGTTTTTGCAAAGAAAAAGCAAGCTCTTGGTTTGCAAAATGAAAGAAAGGCAAAACAGGACAGAATCTGTGAAAAACAGAACAGCAGGTAGTAAACGATTTGTTCGGGGCACTTATGCAACTCTAATCAAGAAACTCAGAACAGACGCACGGAATACAATTATATAGAGAACGCTGTCGAAAAAAATTCAGACCAAAAAGATGATCTGGTGATTTTATACGAATTTGTCTATCCAAGGACAGAATCTGTTTCCTGGACAGCACCTCACAACTTTTGAACTTTCTAGCAATCAGAAGCTATACTTGGCACAAATATGAAAAGCAAAGATACAATGATGATGCTACTGTAGTAAACAACATCAAGACACAACAAAAGCAAAATAAAATTTTATTCATGTGGGCTGCCTCCCAAAAGCGCTTTCTTTTATGCCTTTAAGCTAGGCATAATAGATCAAGTCTTATCAAGAGTAAAAGAATAGCTAGCCCGTACAACGGACTCAAAAGGTAACTTGATCTTCTTTCGAGGGAAGTGTTCCATCCCTTTCTTGAGAGGAAACTGAAATTTTATATTACCCTCTTTCATGTCAATGATAGCACCAACGGTGCGTAAAAAGGGACGTCCCAAAATAATTGGACACGAAGGATCACATTCAATATCCATAATAGTGAAATCAACGGGAACATAGTTGTCATTGACAATAATAAGAACATCGTCGATCCTCCCTAAAGGTTTCTTTATGGAAGAATCAACGAGACGAACACCAAAAGAACAAGAATCATAAGGTTTCAATTTAAGCATATCATATATTCTTTTGGGCATAACAGAGGTACTAGCTCCAACATCACATAATGCATAGCAAGAGAAGTCATTCAATTTAATTTTTATCATAGGATCGCAACCATCTTCTAGCTTTCTAGGTATGGAGGCTTCTACTCTAAGTTTCTCCTCCCTAGCTTTGATGAGAGCATTAGTGATATGCTCTGTGAAGGCAAGGTTAAGCGTGCTAGTGCGGGGATCTCTAGACATCTTGTGAAGGAAATCAATAACTTCGGTAAGAGTGCAATTATCAAAATCAAGATCACTAGCATCAAGTAAAGTGCTAGTGGTATCCTTAAGGTTCACTTGTTTGGTAGTTTCTATAGTCATAGCATCACCATTAATAGGTCCATCGGGACCAGGAGTACATTGGGTGCTAAGAGTTTGGATATCCTCAACAACTTGGATAGTAGCAACAGTGTGGTGGGTAGGAAGGCTCTTAATTCTATCTTCTTCCTCCCTTTCTCTAGCCCATCTTTCTTTAAGTTTAGCCATCATCCTAATGTTTTCATTAATTTGCACTTGAATAGCATTCATAGGAGTGACCTTCCTCTCCTCAAGAGGAGAAGTTTTAATTTTAAGCAACTCTATCTCATTGGCTAAATGGTCTACCTTAAAAGAGAGATCATCTAGTTTATGCAGTTTTTCTTCTATACTCTTATTAAAGGCTTTTTGGGTAGTGATGAAATCTTTAAGCATAATCTCTAGTTCAGTATTGGAGTTCTTGGTGCTAGGATAAGCATTGTTATTCCCGTAAGAGTTAGAGGGGAACGGTCTAGGACTGTTACCAAAATTACTCCTATAAGCATTGTTATTAAAATTGTTTCTAGAGATAAAGTTCACATCTACTTGTTCTTGAGCAATCAAAGAATTTAAAGGAACATCACGAGGATCAATAGAATATTTCTTCGAAAGTAGAGACATGATCAAGTCAACTTTTTCATTAAGGGAGGAAATCTCCTCGACAGAGTTTACCTTCCTACCTGTTGGAGCGCGTTCGGTGTGCCATTGGGAATAGTTGGTCATCATCTCAACGAGAACCTTCGTGGCAGCACCAAGTGTAGTTAACATAAAGGTTCCTCCCGCGACTGAATCTAACAAGTTCCGCGAGGTAAAGTTCAAGCCTGCATAAAAAGTTTGGATAACCATCCAAGTAGTCAAACCATGAGTAGGGTAGTTCTTGATAAGAGATTTCATACGTTCCCAAGCTTGGGCAACGTGTTCATTATCCAATTGTTTAAAATTCATTATGTTACTTCTTAGTTGGATAATTTTAGCAGGTGGATAGTATTTTCATATAAAAGCATCTTTGCACTTGTCCCATGAATCTATGCTATTTCTAGGCAAAGACTGAAACCAAATTTTAGCTCCTCCTCTCAAGGAGAAAGGAAAAAGCTTAAGCTTAACAATATTACCATCTATTTCTTGGTACTTTTGCATATCACAAAGTTCAACAAAGTTGTTCAAGTGTAAAGCAGCATCATCTTCAGCACTGGAGAATTGATCTTTCATGACTAAGTTCAGTAAAGCAGGTTTAATTTCATACGAAGGTGCTGAAGTGGCAGGTGTAGTGATAGGTGCACTGATAAAGTCATCGTTGTTGTGACTAGTGAAGTCACACAACTTGGTGTTCTCGGTGGAACCCATAGTAGCAAGCAGGCAAGATAACTATTTTTTGTATGATTTTCGATAAAAGGTACTAAAGCAAAACTGAAAGGTAAACTAACAAGACCAAAAGCAAAGGTAAAAGATAGCGTGCAACTCCCCTATCTTGAAGAGTGGAGTCCCCGGCAACGGCGCCAGAAAAACTCTTGCTAGGCTTCTCGCCCCTTGTTGGTTACCCCAAGTGGATGGTGTGAGATGTAGTGTTGCGGAAGTTTTTCCCTTGGCAAAAGATACCAAGGATCGAATCCCCAGAGACTCCTAGGTTCAACAAGAAGGTGTCAACTGCTAACGGCGCCAGATATTAGCAATCAACGTGGACCTACACACAGATACAAATAACTTTGCTCCCAACGAGTACAGAGAGGTTGTCAATCCCTCTGGCCTTGTAGTTCACAAAGGATTAAACGCAAATGATAGTAGTGATAGATAATGTTTGCAATAGTAAATAAAAGCAAAAAGTAAATAGCGGGTGTGATCAATGATGGTAATATGGACCAGAGTCTCATGATGTTCACTAGTGATGTCTCTCTCCCAAAAGACGATAAAACAGCTATGTGAGGTAAACGAATTATAGCTGGGCAATTGACAGGACCACGAACGCAAACCAATGCTGACTACATTGCAAGAAAGGTTGAGGTTCAAAGCATGGGCGGTACGCCAAAGTAAGTAGACCGAAATCCATCGGATCCCAGCAAACTCATCATAGCAACAACATAAGGATTACATATGTGCCTCGATCATGTAGGGCAGCTCACGAGGACTAATTAGTGAAGCACAAGAACGGGTGGAGAACATCACATAGCTACTGGTCATGGACTCATGGTCCAAGGGAGACTACTCACAACTCATCCGGGAGGCGTCCATGGTGGTGGAGAGGCTCCCGGTGGTGATCCTCCCCTCCGGCAGGGTGCCAGGAAGAGTTCTCCTGGTGCTCCCGATCTTGGAAGCGGCGGCGGCGGCGGAACAGAGATGAGATCATGAAAAAGAGTTCCTCTTTCGAGGGTTTCTCGAGACGCTTTAAATATATGCCAAAGGGGGCATCGGGGGAGCCTCGGGGGGCCCAGGCGCCCCCCTGGCGCGGCCCAGGGGGGGGGGGCGCCGCCAGGGCTCCTGGAGCCCTGGTGGCCCCCCCAGGCTGTCCTTCGGGCGCACGGTAGTTTCTGGAACGCTGATTTTTTATATAATTTTTCTGGATTTTTCCTGGCAGTTCTCGTAATGTGAAAACCTGAAATACAAAAACAGCCGAAAACAGAAACTGGCACTGGGGTGCACTGAGTTAATAGGTTAGTCCAAATATGATCAAAAGTGTATGGAAGTGTATAAATATCATAGAAATATCACCCAAAAGAGGCATGGAGCAAGCAGAAATTATAGATACGTTTTGGACGTATCACGCACCTCTTCAGAGTGTAGTGCTCCCGTCGAGGACGTGCCAGAGAGCTCCACCGACAGAAACAAGAAGTCCACGGCCACACCGCCGGGAACCAAGAAGGTTTCTGTCAAGGAGGACGGCACAGGAGGGGCTTTCACCATAAGCTCCATCCTTGACGACAAATAGGAAGACGCGCTCGTCACCTTCCTGCGGGCAAATGTCGATGTGTTTGCATGCCAAGCATCCGACATCCCCGGCGTTCCCAGGGAGGCGATTGAGCACCACCTTGCTGTTTGTCCTCATGCGCGGCCCGTCAAGCAGAAGGTCAGGAAGCAAGCTTTGGAACGACAAGAGTTCATCACAGAGGAGATCCGGAAACTGGAAGCAGCGGGTTTGGTAAGAGGACTGCTCCATCCAACGTGGTTGGCCAATCCAGTGGTAGTGCGCAAGGTGAATGGGAAGTGGAGGCTGTGTATTGATTACACAGATATCAATAAGGCTTGTCCCAAAGACCCCTTCCCGTTGCCGCGCATCGACCAGATTGTTGACTCCACGGCTGGGTGTGACCTGTTGTCATCCCCGGCAAGGTGCCTACTCCGGCTACCACCAGATCTTCATGACAAGAGAAGACGAACAGAAGACAGCATTCATCACACCATGTGGTACGTATTGTTTCGTACGAATGCCTTTCAGGTTGAAGAGTGCTGTCTCAACGTTTGCAAGGGCAGTCCAGATTAGTTTTGAACCCCAGCTCCATAGAAATATGGAGGATTATATGGATGATATAGTGGTCAAAACCAAGAACAGGGCAACCCTTATACCGGATTTACAAGAAACATTTGCAAACCTACGCAAGATCAATCTCAAGCTGAACCCTGAGAAGTGCTTCTTCGGCGTCCCGTTCGGCAAGCTTCTCGGGTTCTTTGTGTCACAGCGTGGGATAGAGGCCAATCCGGACAAGATCAAAGCTATAGAACAGATTGAAGCACCCAAACGGGTCAAGGATGTGCGTCGGCTTGCTGGGTGCGTTGCCGCCATGAGCAGATTCATTTCCAAGTCTACCGAGTGCGCCCTCCCCTTTTTCAAGATTTTGAAAAAGGCGGGCCCAATGGAGTGGACGCCAGAAGCCGAAGCAACATTGCAAGATTTGAAGAGGTATCTTTCCTCCACGCCAGTACTAGTTGCGCCTAGGCCACAAGAACCGTTGCTGCTATACCTGGCGGCAACGAACCAGGTGGTCAGCGCCGCACCAGTGGCACAGAGAGAAATTGATGACGAGGTGATAGCAGCGACAGAGCCTGATGCCGTTGGTGCAGAGACGACACGGCCGGTTGGAGTGCCGCCAAGGAAGAAAATGATGCAGCACCCGTTCTACTTTGTTAGCTCCCTTTTGCAAGGGGCTAGATCAAGGTACTCCGGTGTGCAGAAATTGCTCTTCGGCCTTCTTATAGCCTCGAGGAAGCTGCATCACTACTTCTAGGAACACGAGATCACTGTCGTCACTCGCCTCCCTCTTCAAAGGATATTTCACAATCCAGATTTAACGGGAAGAATTGTAGAGTGGGCACTGGAGCTATCCAGCTTTGGCCTCAAGTTTGAAAGTACCTCGACGATTCAAAGCCGAGTCCTGGCGGAGTTCGTTGCAGAATGGACCGCGACGCCTGATGAAGAAGCCCAGGAAACTGCTCTCCCCGGCAAAGAGGCGAGTTGCAACTGGATCATGTACTTTGATTGAGCTTTCTCCTTACAGGGCGCCGGGGCTGGCGTACTGCTTGTCGCGCCCACCGGAGAGCACGTCAAGTACGTGGTCCAGATGCACTTCCCCAGGGAGGTATCAATGAACAATACTGCCAAATACGAGGGGCTGCTTGCTGGTCTTAGGATCGCGGCAGACCTCGGAATCAAGAAACTCATTGTCAGGGGCGATTTGCAGCTTGTCGTCAAACAAGTCAACAAAGATTACCAGAGCCCGTTGATGAAGGCCTACGTCGATGAAGTGAGAAAGCTAGAAGAGCGTTTTGATGGTATACAGGCGGAGCACGCTCCCCGAGCAGAGAACGACATCACCGATTACCCGTCAAAGCGCGCTGCCCTCAAGTTACCTGTGGAACCAGGTACCTTTGTGCTTCAGCTTTCTTAGCCATCCGTTGATCCATCAACAAAGCAAAACAAGAGGAGGAAATCAGGGCCCGACAAGTACTTTCCCGCCGAGCTCCCCGGAGCCGCCGGCAAGGATGTTGCCGGGGACACTGAGCCCGCCACGGGACGGCTAGCTCCGGCGGAGCGTCAAGCTCTTGCCATCGAGGCAGCCGCTCCTATAGCGGAGGAAATGCCTTTAGTCCTCGCCGTTGAGCCCCAGGCTCCAGCGTGGGCACAACATACCGTCCGATTCCTCCAAACCGGGGAACTTCCTGAGGAGCAGGAAGAAGCAGAAAAAGTAGCCCGTCGATCTGTTATGTACCAGTTCGTCGATGACGTCGTGTACAGAAAGAGACCGAACGGCGTGAAATTGAAGTGTATCCCTCGAGAGGAAGGACTGGGGCTGTTGGCAGAGATACATGGAGGCATATGTCGATCCCACATAGGGTCAAGAGCCCTTGCCGGCAAGGCATTTCGGCAAGGCTTCTTCTGGCCCACTGCCCTCCAGGATGCAAAGACACTGGTCACCAGGTGTGAAGCGTGTCAGTTCCATTCAAAGAAACTTCATCAACCAGCTCAAGCCCTTCAAACCATTCCTCTCTCCTGGCCCTTCTCGGGGGCTTTGAGTACTTGTACGTCACAATCGACAAGTTCACAAAGTGGCCAGAGGTGGAGGCAGTGAGGAAGGTCACAGCCCTGTCAGCCGTCAAATTCTTCAAGGGACTAGTGTGTCATTTTGGTGTACCCAACAGGGTCATCACCGACAACGGCACACAGTTCACAAGCCGCACCTTCATGCAATATACCCAAGACCTCGGCAGCAAAGTCTGTTTCGCTTCCGTTGCTCACCCACGAAGCAATGGTCAAGCTGAGAGAGCAAATGCTGAAGTACTGCGAGGCTTAAGGACAAAGACCTTTGACAGGCTGCGCAAGAGTGGAAGGCGTTGGATTGATGAGTTGCCGACGGTTCTTTGGTCGATCAGAACGACGCCAAATCGAGCCACCGGCCAGACACCCTTTGTCCTAGTATACGGGGCAGAAGTAGTTCTCCCCACTGAACTCATATACGGGTCACCTCGAGTGCTCGCTTATGATGAGCTTGAGAAAGAGCAACTGCGGCAAGATGACGCAACGCTCCTTGAGGAAGATCGTCTTCGGGCGGCTGTGAGAGCAGCACGCTACCAGCAAGCCTTGCGCCGCTACCATAGCCACAAGGTCCGTGCCCGAAGCTTTGAGGAAGGCGACCTTGTTCTTCAATGCGTTCAATCGGCCAAGAATACCAACAAGTTGATGCCGAAGTGGGAAGGCCCTTATCGGGTAATACGAGTCACCAGGCCTGGCGCAGTCCGCCTGGAGACCAAAAATGCCGTTCCGGTGAGCAACTCCTGGAACATTGAGCATCTTCGCAAGTTTTACCCGTGAGGCGCGGCTTGCCGGGCCCCCCGGCAAGCCACCTTTTGTACAAGCCTTGCCGACAAGGCATGCAACCCTTTGTACAAAGCCAGGAGCAGACCCTGAGCATAAATAAATGAAGCGCTGGCGCCCTAAGTTATAGCATGCATGCTAGGTCGAGTCTCGTCCTTGGTTAGGGTTGATAGTGCTTAGCGGCGGCTAACCCCTAGCTTAGAGGTCGAGTTTGTATCTCTTTGTCTTTCTTTTATCTTCTTTGGTTCACAGGACACACATATATCCTTGCCGAAACTACTTGGGAGAAAAAAAAGGAACAGACCAGCATCTAGGCCCCGGCAAGCCAGTATTCCTGGGGGCTGCAAGAGCAAAGATTCACCCACGGCAAACCAGGGTTGCCGGGGGCTGCAGCTTCAGATAAGTTCTTCATCCCTTATCATGCATTCCATTATGGACTGAGGTATGTGAAACCTCGTTTTTCCCTTAAACTACCGTGCTCCCCTAACTCTAGGCCCCAGGGCTCGTTCCGGGGACCAAGTTTGGTCGTAGTCGCTGCAGCAAAAGGATGAAACAAGGAGCCTGAACCCGCCTCATCCCTGCCTCCGCCAAAGGTGTGAGAAAGGTAGAGCGAAGTGGGGAAACGGCAAGGACTATTGCCGGGCGAGAAAGTGTTTATCTTAGAGATATCAGGGATTTATTCCCTGTTGTGGGTTCTACCTGCGAACAAATGACCCGGCAAACATCCCTTTTTCATTAAAAACATCCCGCCCAGGTACAGTCCATAGGGAATGAAAAACATGAACAAGGGGATTACAAGTTCTAAATTTAACAGACGCCCGAAGGCTTACAAACTAAAAAGAGATAAGATGGCCGTAATCCCTTTCTTGTCCCTCTCCTCAGGAGGTAGGTCAAGGAGGCGAGAAGGGCAAAAGGAGCGCCTAGGCAAGCTACGAGTGGCAGAAGACACCGAGAGAACATCTTGGTGGCCGCCCAAAGGCTGGATGGTGATGGCGGCGCCGAAAGCAGAGCTCGAAGACGAGGCGGCAGGACGTCAGTACGCGTCGAAGGCGTTGGTGCCCGTGTACTCCGACTTGACGGCCTTGCCACCCACCCTCTTCCTCTTCTGCACCCCCCCAACGCTAGCCACCCAAGGGGACGGCCCCGAGAAGTTCAAGGAGACGGCGACACGGATGATGGGGTCGCCGGTGCCACAAGGAGCGACGCCCGACAACTAGTCGGACCCGTCATCCTGCCGCCTACCGCCCTCGTCATCGCTGCCGCTGTCCTCCTCGTCACTCTCGCTCGAGAAGGAACCTTCACTATCAGAAGAGCTCTCCACGCAGCACCTTGTACGAGTCCCAAAGTGCCCGAAGACCTTGACGGAGAGAAGACCACCCTCCATTAGCTTAAAATGGAGAGTGAGCCCCTCCGTCAAGCTGTGGATATGAGCAAACGTCTTCCATCCCCGACGAAGATACATCACATGAGGAGCAGGGAAGTCGACGCGGACCCGCGTGCCACTGATCCCGCAGCCCCTCATGTGCAGCTGCAATGACTCCGGCGGATCCATCTCCATCTCCCGCGCAAATGGAGTCGGGAGACGAAGGCGACGGCGCGGCGGCCGGCGCAACCTGACGAAGAACTCACAAGGGTCATCCCCAACATGGCCCTCCATTGGAGGAGGAGCTGCTGGCGGGGGCGAGGCCGGCGGGCCACCCCGTCCTCCTCTTCCCTGAGCGCCCCGGCCTCGCCCACGGCCTCGCCCCCTCCCCCTTCCGCACGCGGCCGGCTCTGCCACCGCAGGCACAGGAGAAGGAGGGACGCGTTGTCGAGCGGCGACCCTCGCCGCCACCGTTGAAGGGCCGGGATTTCCTCTCTCCATGACGAATGGAAGAGAGGAGCAGAAGCCGAAGGAGGAAGAAGATGGAAGAATGCGGGACGCCGTCCCTTCCCTCCTGCTCTTTATAAAGGAACGGGGTTGGGGCTCGACCGCCCCGCTCGGCCAATCAAGACACGGAAGGCACAGGGAGCCAGGACCGACCCGCTGCCCCAACCAGCGACGGCCTGGTTTTCCGCCTCCACCGTTTGCCACCCCAAGCGCATGGGAGACACGTGGCAGACATGCAGAACCGAGGGGACGGGTGAGGCAACCTCTCCCCACCCCGTCATTGTGGGGAGTGGACGCCTTGAGGACCGCGACTCAGCCCCATTCAGTAAATGGGCCGCGCCTCCACGCCTCCCTCCGTTTATGGGGAAGGCGCGAACCACCCCTTTACTACGACGTGACGCATGCGTGCAAAGACCAACCCCACGCATGCCGCTCACGTCACACGCACTTCCCCACACCGCCCCACGCGCGGGAATCGTGGGAAGCGCAGCGCGTGAAAAATCTTACCGCAGTAAAAACCGCCCCGCCAGCGCGTGCACCGTTTTCTGGGCCTGGCCCAACAACGCGTTGCGCTTATGTGTGGCCCAGGCCAGGGGGCTCCTGTCCGTGTACAAAAAGAGGGGTACACTTTTTGTACCCCTATAACTGTGCACGGGCAGTCTGAGCTGCGGGCACCACCACACCAAGCAAGGAAAGGGAGGTGAGCCAGGGTGAGACCGAAGCTCGATGGAACTGGAGCAACACCAAAGCTAAGATCACGAAGAGCCAAGGGACGAGACGGGCTTCCCCGGTAAGATCCTTGCCGGGGCCGGCTTTAGCAGCCCCGGCAAGACCCTTGCCGCGGCAACTCGCCCCACGCCTACGGAGCAAATCACTCTTGAGTCCACTGCCCCATGGGGCAAGGATTCGGGAGACATTCCCGTAGTGGCATGCAGATCTTTGTGAAGACATTCAAGATCAGATACACACTAAGAAGATGACGACCCTTGGCAGGATCCTAGCCGAGGAAGATCACAAGACCTCCGGCAAGCACCTTGCCGGGGATGGCAGCAGGCGCCGCGGCAAGACCCTTGCCGGGGCCCCGGCAAGGCCCTTGCCAAGGACATCCGCGGGGCCACCATCAGGCCCACGCTGACTAAACTTCCACCGCCTTATGTAGCTGCCGACCCAACCAGCTGGGCAGGCACCTGCGTGGCGGCATGCAGATCTTCGTGAAGACCCACCATTGTGCCACCTCAGCTGCCTGCCTACCTACATGGCATCTCAGGCATCGCTGGCCAGGGCGCGTGTTGACACAAGAAGGAGCGGCGACGGACAAGACAGATCTCTCCCCGTCCCCGATAAAGCAAGGACACCTAAGCAAGACGCATTAAATGCGCCTTGTCATGTAATGCGAGGGATAAACTCGCATCACTGTACCCTTTCCACCTCGTGTGTGCCACTGTGGCAACCCCTTTTTCTATAAAAGGAGGCCCGAGGCGACCAGGAGGAGGATTCGGCTTTTTGGAGCTCCTCACGCCCCATAGCTAGCTGAAGAACATAGATATACAATCCACCTAAGCAGGAGTAGGGTTTTACGCATCCTCGCGGCCCGAACCTGGATAAATGAACCGTGTGCTATCTGTTTGATCCGCTCTTCTCTCAACCCCGCGCCCCGCTAACCGTAGTAGGGATTCTTGTGATCCCATAGGCGTCGTTCCCACCGACAATTAGCAAGCATCCGCAACTACTAACGTTCATTAAGGTAAAACCTAACCATAGAATTAAGATATATTGGTCCCCCTTCAATCCCGTATGCATCAATTTCTATGCTAAGTTGAAGCTTCTGTCACTCTTGCCCTCCAATACATAGTCCTATAAACATACAACTAACCCTAAGGTGTGATCCACGCGCGCGCTCATATGATGGGAACCAAAGGACATCAACATAACCACAAACAAACTAAACCAATCTTAGCAATTCACCAATTACCGATAGGATAACGAAAATCTACTAAGACATCATAGGATGGCAACACATCATTGGATAATAATATGAAGCATAAAGCACCATGTTCAAGTAGATGGTACAGTGGGTTGCGGGAGAGTAGACTGCCGTAGATAGATGGGGGAAGGTGATGAAGATGTTGGTGAAGATGACGGAGGTGTTGGTGTAGATCGTCGTCGCACGATGATGCGCCCAATGGCACTCCGGCGCCACCGGAAGCGAGGGGGAGAGAGCCCCCTCCTTCTCCTTCTTCCTTGGCCTTCTCCCTAGGTGGGAGAAGGGTTCTCCCTCTGGTCCTTGGCCTCCATGGCGGCGGAGGGGCGAGAGCCCCTCTGAGATTGGATCTGTCTCTCTCTGTTTCTGCGTTCCCAGATTCTGGCCTTTCACCTTTTCTTATATTTCCGGAGATCCGTAACTCCGATTGGGATGAATTTTGGACACGATCTCTATCCAGATATTAGCTTTCTTTCGGCGAAAGAAGGGCACCAACTGCCTTACGGGGTGGCCACGAGGGCCCAGGGAATGCCTGACCCCCTGGGGCGCGCCCCCTGCCTCGTGGCCCCCTCGGGCATCATCTTGCGTTGATTCTTCTTCCCAAAATTCATAAATATTCCAAAAAAATATCCGTCAGTTTTTATCCCGTTTGGACTCCGTTTGATATGGATTTTCTGCGAAACAAAAAACATGCAACAAACAGGAACTGACACTGGGCACTGGATCAATATGTTAGTCCCAAAAATATTATAAAAAGTTGCCAAAAGTATATGAAAGTTGTATAATATTGGCATGGAACAATAAAAAATTGTAGATACGATGGTGACGTATCACTAATCCTAATGATTCCACTAGGTCTCTAGGACTAGTGTTTGATGTTTGTCCCAAGAAGCATAATCTTCAACCTATTCCTGTCATGCCCAAGATTGGCAAAGTCCTCAGGCGACCTCAATTCGACAATGTAAAATTCTTCGAAGAGTAGAATTTCTTCATTGGCGAGTCCCTATATGAGTCATCCAAGATAAGGTGCCTGCGCTTTTGGACGGATAATCAGATGAACTATTATGCCTCTCTTTTGTTTGACAAGAACAAAGTATTCCCGCATCGCCATATTCCGCATCTCGTTATGGACTCTATTCTTGCTTCCGGCCTGTATTGGTTGTTCTTCATGATGCCGGATGACTCAGCTTCTGCTCTGACATCTGCAATTGGAATGAAGCGCTAATTCTTAAGTTCTATACAATTGTATGTTTCTCTAGCAACGCTGACAACATTACTACATGGGCTCTAGATTGGATGAGTGAAGATACTCATTACAAAGCACTTGTTGACGAAATTCTTCGTGCTCTACCAGTTGATCCACCCCATGAAGTCTTTGAAAATATCAATTCTAAAGAACGTTATCCCTACAAAATCATATAGTCTTATATGCTCCCTTTTCTTAACACAAGGTACCCCTCATGCCCATCCCGGTGTCAGCCAAGCAATTGTTTTCATACTTTACTTTTTTGAACCTTTTCAACTCTTCACGCAATACATGAGCGTGAGCCATGGACATATCACTATGGGTGGAATAGAAGGTGGTGATAGACAAAAGTAGGGAGAAAGTCTCACATCGCCTAGGCAAATCAATGGACTATGGAGATGTCCATCAATTGATATCAATGTGAGTGAGTAGGGATTGCCATGTAATGGATGCACTAGAGCTATAAGTGTATGAAAGCTCAAAGGAAAACTAGTGGGTGTACATCAACTTGCTTGCTCATGAAGACCTAGGGCAATTTGAGGAAGCCCATCGTTGGAATATACAAGCCAAGTTCTATAATGAAAATTCTCACTAGTATATGGAAGTGACAATATAGGAGACTCTCTATCATGAAGAACACAGTGCTATGAGGAAGCACAAGTGTGGAAAAAAGATTGTAACATTGTCCCCTTTTTTCTTTTTTCTTTTTTTGGGCCTTCCTTTTTTTGGCCTTTTTTTGGCCTTTCTTCCCTGTTTTTGGCCTTTTTTTTCTTTTTTCTTTTTTTTGGGACAATGCTCTAATAATGATGATCATCACACTTTTACAACTCGATATTACAACTCGATGCTAGAACAAAAAAAATGACTCTATATGAATGCCTTCGGTGGTGTACCGAGATGTGCAATGATCTAGCGTAGCAATGACATCAAAAAATGGACAAGCCATGGAAACATCATGCTAGCTATCTTACGATCATGCAAGGCAATATGACAATGATGGTGCGTGTCATAACAAACGGCATGGTGGAGTTACATGGCAATATATCTTGGAATGGCTATGGAAATGCCATAATAGGTAGGTATGGTGGCTGTTTTGAGGAAGGGTATAAGGTGGTTTGATGCACCGGCGAAAATTGCGCGGTACTAGAGTGGCTAGCAAGGTGGAAGGGTGAGAGTGCGTATAATCCATGGACTTGACATTAGTCATAAAGAACTCACATACTTATTGCGAAAAATCTATTAGACCTCGAAGCAAAATACTACGACGCATGCTCCTAGGGGGGAGGTTGGTAGGAGTTAACCATCGCGCGCCCCCGACCTTCACACAAAGATAAACAATCAAAATACAATGCACGCCAATTTGGTTACATAGTTAGGAGACCATACATGCATGCTTCGGGAATTACAAACCTTAACACCAATATTTTTACTAAACCAAAATCATTCAATAGTACCTCCCACATATTAGCATCTCTATATCGCAAAACTATTGCAAGGAATCAAACATATCATATTCAACGATCTACAAGTTTATGTAGGATTTTATGACTAACCATGTGAATGGCCAATTCCCGTCAACTCTCTAAATAGATATAAGTGAAGCAAGAGAGTATTAATTCTTTCTACAAAAGATATGCCCACGCTCTAACAAATATAAGTGAAGCAAAAGAGCATTCTACAAATGGCGGTTTTTTATGTGAGGAGAAACAGGCAATAAAAACTTCAAATGATAAAAGTGAAGCACATGAAGCATTCTATAAAGCCATACTCAAAAGATATAAGTGAAGTGCAAAGAGCATTCTATAAATCAACCAAGGACTATCTCATACTAGCATGGTGCATTTATTAAAAGGGAAAATAAAAAGCACACTACGCTCCAAGAGTTTACGCATATCATGTGAACGAAACGAATCTGAAAACATACCGATACTTGTTGAAGAAATATGGGATGCCTTCCGGGGCATCCCCAAGCTTAGACGCTTGAGTCTCCTTGAATATTTACTTGGGGTGCCTTGGGAATCCCCAAGCTTGAGCTCTTGCCTCTCCTCCTTATTCTCACATCGAGACCTCCTCGATCTTCAAACAATTCATCCACACAAAACTTAATCGAACTTTTAGTGACGAGGTTAGTGCATATGATCAATGAAATCCCATCATGTACTGCTCTAACATTATTGTATAATTACGAACAAACATTACCCACTATATGATATCACAATTCTATGGCCCCAAGTCAAGGAGGCTTCAACAAGAATTCAAACATATGCAAATAATGAAGCTATAACAGCAATCCGTGAAAATAGGATAGTCTATAAAGATTTGAACATCCACCATACTTGCGCAACTCTAAAAATTCTGGAAAAATTTGGAAAAATCCAAAATTTCTGTAGAAAGACAGTGCAAAAAGTTTCAGATCCTTTCGACATTCCAGTAAAAAAATGTAAAATTGCGCACTACAGCCAAAGTTTCTGTTTTTGGACCGCACAAACCAACAAGCAGTTTAATCATCCTAAAGGAAACTCTTGGCACATTATTTTTACAATACAATGGAATTGTACAAGGGGATTTTTTTTGAAAAGTTTCTGTAATCAAGGTTCACAAAGTTTCTATGGGCATGAACAAAGTTCAAGGCTAGCTCCCCCTTTAACAATGCTCGTCTTTCTCACTTTCGCTTTTCTTTTTCAAAAAGTTTTAGGTTCCCCTCTTTATTTTTTTGTTTTTGAACTTTATAAAAGCACACAACACAAATAAATGGCTCTCTAAAACTTTCGGGTTGTCTCCTTGGCAGCGCTTTCTTTAAAGCCATTAAGCTAGGCATATAGTGCTCAAGTAATGGATCCACCCGGATCCCAATGTATATCAAAGCCAATGTTAATTAACAATGATTTGTGATTTAGTAGTGAGCACAAAGTAACATATATCATGCAACAACGAAGTCTAACTCTCTTCCTATGCATCGGCATGTCATAAAAGAACAATTCATGCACACATAGTAAAGGCCAATGCATAGCATAAACAGTTTCTTGCAATTTTATTGTATTGGAGACATAGAGAGACGGATATGTAGTTCCTCTCTAATAATAATTGCAAGTAGGAGCAGCAAGGACATGCATATTATAACTATTAAAATCATCATGTGTAGTAGTAGAACGCAACCCATCAATATAATCCTTAATAAGGGCAAACTTCTCCAATATAGTGTAGTCGGGAGAATTCAATAAGATAATAGGACTATCATGCGTGGGTGCAATAGCAACAATTTCATTCATAACATAAGGAACTATAGCAAGTTCATCTCCATAAGCATAATTCATATTGGCATCTTGGCCACAAGCATACCAAGCATCAAGTTCATCAAAAAGGGATATTTCAAACGCATCCAAGGGATCATAGCAAGCATCATAGCATTCATCCTTCAGTAAGCACGAAGGGAAATTAAACAATGTATGAGTTGAAGAGTTACCCTCATTAGAAGGGGGCACGGGTAGCTAATCCGCTCTTCCTCCTTTTGTTCTTCGCTCTCCTCCTCATCTTTTTCATCTAATGAGCTCACAGTGTCATCAATTCCTTCTCCCATAGTTTCCTGCAAAATATTAGTCTCTTCTTGGACAGCGGAGGAGTCTTCAATATATGGTTTAATATAAGGATTAGAAACATAATTATCATAGAAATATTTAAGTATGGCCAATTTTTTAGATTTGTAAAGAGCAGTATCACACTCTTCAATAAAAGAAGCAATTTCACAAGTACCCCTAAAAGCAACAAATTCTTCAATTTGTTGAACATCATAGTAATTATAAACCCCCTCAGTATACGAAGATACGATTCAATTATCACTAAACTCACATTTGTAAGGAAGGTGTTTCTTAGGGTCTTTAGAACAACAAGTACAATCATATATTTCACATAAATTCCAAGCATAGCACTGCAAACTATGAATTTGATCCAGTAAAAGTTTCCTTTTTCAGATATACGATGTCACACATAACAAGCATGCTCATCTAAAGATTTTCCCTCAACTAAGCTAGTTGGGGTTTCAGCCCGAGCACAAATGAATCGAAGATGATCCAAGTAAAAAGCTTCAGCAGTATGATAGATTTTGAGCGGTTCTTCAACCATTGGTTTAGTAGGTACAACTATTTTTTTGGTGTTTTGCGTTTTCTACCCATAACTATAGATAGAAAACAACTTAGAATAGAAAATAAAAACTACTTAGTGATAAAGCAAACAAGCACACACGAGAATATTCACCCCACGCTATTGCTCCCCTGCAACGGCGCCAGAAAAAGCTCTTGATAACCCACAAGTGTAGGGGATTAGTTGTAGCCTCTTTCGATAAGTAAGAGTGTCGAACCCAACGAGGAGCTAAAGGTAGAATAAATATTCCCTCAAGTTCTATCGACCACCGATACAACTCTACGCACGCTTGACATTTGCTTTACCTAGAACAAGTATAAAACTAGAAGCACTTTGTAGGTGTAACGGGATAGGTTTGCAAGAATATAAAGAGTACGTAAATAAAAACTAGGGGCTGTTTAGGTATTTAGTAATTTCTCAAGTCTTTTACAGGGAATGTGCAGAGGTTTTAATGGAATGCGTGGCAATAGTCAACCACAAACGCGTCATTTACTGGGTTATCAACTATATAACAATGAAATATGTGCTTGAAAAACATGACGCCTGGCATGGTGCCATGGTATGGCCTCATCGTGCCCTGGTTAAAAGCTGAGAAGGTTTGATTTATGTCGTCATGCATGCCCTCCATAAATCGAACCATCACCGAGGAAGTTCAATGATTTGAGAGGGAAATCACCAAGATTGAAGGGGAATCCAGATTTCCGTCCTAGTTTGTCATTCAGTTTTTTTCCAACGATCAACATACTGCCTCAAATGCAACGTGTTCAAATTTGACATTTTTCCGAACTCATTTATCATATTTAGGGGATTCTGTGTATTTTCTAGCCATTAATTATGCACATAATTCAAATTCGAACAATCGATGCATGAAAAGGTGCACAAGAACGGTCTGGAAAACCATGCTTGTGCTATTTATTACATTCTCATGCCTTTTATAAGGAATGGGAAGATATTTCAAGGAAATGTGTGGCAATAGTCAACCATAAACACGTCGTTTACTGGGTTAACAACTATACAAAAATGAAATACATGCTTGGAAAACATGATGCCTGGTGTGGTGCCATGGTATGGCCTCACCGTGCCGTAGTAAAAATGTCGTCATGCACGCCTTTCATAAAACGAACCATCACCAAGGAAGTTCTATGGTTTCGAGGGGGAAATCACCAAGATTGAAGGAGGATCCAAATTTTCTTTGTCCATGAGTTTTTTCTATGATGAACATACAACCTGCAAATCACCGTGTTCAAATTTGGCACTTTTCCGGCTTCATTTGGAATATTTAGGGGATTATGTGCATTTCCTAGGCATTAATGCACATAATTCAAGTTCAAACAATCGGTGCATAAAAGGGTCCACAAGAACGGCCTGGAAAACCATGCTCGTGCCATTTAGTAAATTCTCATGCCTTTTACAAGGAATGGACAGATATTTCGATGAAATGTGTGGCAATAGTCAGCCACAAATGTTTGTTTTTTGGGTTTTCAACTATAGAAAAAATGAAATAAATGCTTAAAAACATGACGCCTGGCATAGTGCCATGGTATGAACTCACCATGCCCTGGTAAAAATTTGAGAAGGTTTGGCTTAGGTCGTCATGCACGCCCTTCATAAATAGAACCATCACCGAGGAAGTTCCATGCTTCCGAGAGGGAAATCCCCAAGATTGTAGGGGAATCCAAATTCCCGTCCTAGTTTGTCATTTAGCTTTTTTTTCCAACGATCAACACACCGCGTCAAATGCAGCGTGTTCAAATTGGACATCTGGGCTCATTTACCATATTTATGGGATTATGTGCATTTTCTAGGCATTAATGGACATAATTCAAATTCAAACAATCGGTGCATGAAAAGCTGCACAAGAACGGTCTAGAAAACCATGCTCGTATTATTTTAGTACATTCTCATGCCTTTTACAAGGAATGGGCAGATATTTCAAGGAAATTTGTGGCAATAGTCAACCATAAACACGTCGTTTACTGGGTTAACAACAATACAAACAATAAAACACATGGTTGGAAAACATGACGCCTGGCGTGGTGCCATGGTATGGCCTCACCATGCTGTGGTAAAAATTGGAGAATGTTTTCCTTATGTTGTGATGCACGCCTTTCATAAATTGAACCATCACCGAGGAATTTTCATGGTTTCGAGGGGGAAATCACCAAGATTGAAGGGGGATCCAAAGAACCAAATTTCCTTTGTCCTTTGTCCACGAGTTTTTTTTCTACGATGAATATACAACCTTCAAATCACTGTGTTCAAATTTGGCACTTTTCCGGGTTCATTTGCCATATTTAGGGGATTATGTGCATTTCCTAGGCATTAATGCACATAATTAAAGTTCAAACAATCGGTGCATGAAAGGGTGCACAAGAATGGCCTGGAAAACCATGCTCGTGCCATTTAGTAAATTCTCATGCCTTTTACAAGGAAGGGATAGATATTTCGATGAAATGTGTGGCAATAGTCAACCCCAAACGCTTGTTTATTGGGTTTTCAACTATAAAAAATGAAATAAATGCTTGAAAAAGATGACGCCTCGCATGGTGTCCCATGGTATAACCTCACCATGCACTGGTAAAAATTACAGAAGGTTTGGCATATGTCGTCATGCACGGCCTTCATAAATCGAACCATCACCAAAGAAGTTCCATGCTTTCGAGGGGGAAATCACCAAGATTGAAGGGGAATCCAAATCTTCTTCGTTGCCCTAGAGTTTTTTTCTACGACGAACATACACCCTGCACATCACCGTGTTCGAATTTGGCATTTTTTGGGGCTCATTTACCATATTTAGGGGATTATGTGCATTTTCTAGGCATTTAGTGCATATAAATCAATCCAGCTATAGGTGCACGGGTGTGATGTGTGGGACGTAGATTGCCGTTCGATCACGGCGCATCCTACGGTGCACACGCGTGATCCGCATGGCTGGGGTTCTGGCCAATCATAATGCAACACACAATAGGCTCAGTGCACACTGTTTTCGGAAGCGGCGGAGATGAACCGTGTGCGATAATGAACGAGCAAAATTGTAAGGGAAGCCAAATTTCTATTGTCCTTTGTCGTTGAGCTCTTGAATATCACCGCACTGTACGGCTGCCCGGCCCCTCCGTCCCAGAGCTCTCTCCAGGCGTCGTCCATTGCACCGTGGCGCATAGTAACTGGTAAGGAAGCGATGGCATCCCGCCGCGCCGCGTTCCTCGCTGCCCGCAACCGCACACATGGTAAGGAAGCGATGGCATCTTGCCGCGCTGAGTTCATCGCCGCCAGCGGCCAGACAGTTCATGGGCGGACTTTGAGGCTGCCATGGCCAAATGGTAGGTGGATCTAGAGGCGGCCAAAGCCGCACAGAAGGAGCGGAAAAGGCATAAAGCAATCAAGAAAAGAGAGTCCCGCCGCCACAGGAAAAAATACGCTGCACGCCGTGGTGAGGAGAGCTTGGCGGAGATCGAAGCACGGTGGGCTGCCGCCTACAAGGTCAGGAAGGAGAACGCCGGCGTCTGGCCAGCATGCCCCGATGGCAGCATGTGAGAAGTAGTTTAAATTTGTAGTATTAGAGCAAATTACCAGTAGTACTTTAATTTGTAGTATTAACGTACAATGTCGGTAAGAGCATACTTTGAGGGCTTTGAGCGTTAATTAGCATGTGTTCCGGTGTGCATTTTTTTTGCGTTAATCATTAGAAGATCACAAAACACACGGTTTCTTTGCCGTACCCGTCTATGTTTTTTTGCGTTAATGACCCATAAGTCAGTTACTTGTGCGATGTTTCCTAATAAACCAGACGTACCATTGACCGAAAAAATCAAGTACACGTGTACATTTTTTTGGAGACGGGATCTGCCAACTTTCTTTTTTCTCGCACACGAGTATTTTACGTGCTTCGTCTGCGTTGTGTGTTTCCCCCACCCAAGTTTCAAGGTTCGCAACGAAATTTTCATTAGGCGCACAATTTCAGAATTTATTCCTCCAACCACATCCCCACCCTCAGTATCCTCCCTCGCGCCTCCCCTACCGGCATCTCAAACCGCCACCGCCGCAACCACAGCTTCAACCACTTCTAAGTTTTGCTCGGATCCAGTCAAGTAACCCACCAATCTCTATCACGGCCCCGGCCTGATTGCTTAAATGCCTGCAAAACATCCTCATGCCTCGAAATCCCCACCGCCAGGAGCTGATGGTGGTCCATGGCGCGATGGCCGATGTGCGTGTTGACCTGGAGGAACACCTCGCCTCTTCCGCCGCCGCCGACATGGTGCATGCTCTGGCCCAGATGAAGTGCCCCAACGACTACCCCCTCAGACTTAACAGATAAGATCTGACTAGCTAAATCTTACCAATACCACTTGCAACGGCTATGATTTGTACGGTTGATGTATTAAGCATGTTTGTGCCTTGTTTATTTCAGTACTACACACTATGTGATGTTCAAATATTACCGTGTCCAGCTCAATTCCACCAATACCAGTAACAAACTTACAATACATGACTCAGGATATCACTAGAGATGTTGCCCATTTGCTATTTCTAGTGGATGCTAACCCCATTGTACTTAACATGCATGTCCATGTACTTACGCAGGTTCATAACGGCCGATGATATTGTTTGCCGTCGAGGTTAGATGCATCCCATGTCCTACAGTATTTCACATCATTTGTGCAATTGCAGTTTAACTTTTACCATTTACTGGTTGCCTGTAGGTACACATGTCAGTGGCACTAATCCATGCTTTGACCCAAAGGAACAGCTCGCCTCCGCCATCGCTGACTTTGGGCGGGCTCTCGCCAAGGTGAAGTGCCCCAGCAACTACCTCTCACGACTTACCAAGTATGTACTCACCAGCTCAATCTTACCAATACCGGTAGCATTTAGTGGCTATGTTCTGTACGGTCGATGTATTAAACATGTCCTAGTAAACATGCCTAACATGTTTTTGCTACTTTACCTACCTTTTTATAGACATATGGGCCATTCTCTGCTCTGGCAGCACCTGCCTTGTGATGTTTAACTATGCCAATTGCATTTTTATCAGTACTGGTTTGAATGTCTATTAAGCCTGTTGCAATTAATAGTTGAATCCATTTTAAACAGTTGTATTTCAATGGCTACAAACTTACAAAACATGACCTAGGATGTTGTTAAGCCTGTTGCAATTAACTGCTGTATCCATTTTTTAACCTGTCCATTTGCTACCATGCTACTCTCTGCAATGAAGATATACTAGAGATGCTGCCCATTTGCTATTTTTGGTGGATGCTAACCCTGTTCTACTTAACATGCATGTCCATGTACTTACGCTGGGTCATAACAGTCGATGCTGTTGTTTGCCGTCGAGGTTAGCTGCATCCCAGATCTTACAGTATTTCACATCATTTGTGCAATTGCAGTTTAACTTCTACCATTTACTGGTTGCCTGTAGGTACACATGTCAGTGGCACTGATCCACGCTTCGACCCGGAGGAACAGCTAGCCTCCGCCGCCGCTGACTTTGGGCGGGCTCTGGCCAAGATGAAGTGCCCCAGCAACTACCTCTCAGGACTTACCAAGTATGTACTCACCAGTTCAATCTTACCAATACCAGTTGCAATAAATGGCTATGTTATGTACGGTCGATGTATTAAGCATGTTCTAGTAAACATGCCTAACATGCTTTTGCTACTTTCCCTACCTTTTTATAGACATTTGGGCCATTCACTGCTCTGGCAGCACCTGCCTTGTGATGTTTAACTATGCCAATTGCATTTTTATTAGTACCGGTTTCAATGTCTATTAAGCATGTTGCAATTAACAGTTGAATCCATTTTTAAAGAGTTGTATTTCAATGGCTACAAATTTACAAAACATGACTTAGGATGCTATTAAGCCTGTTGCAATTAACAATTGTATCCATTTTTTAATCTGTGCCTTTGCTACCGTGTTACTCTTTCGCGATGAAGATATCACTACATATGCTGCCGTTTTATTACCATTTGCTATTTTTGGTGGATGTTAACCCCGTTGTAGATAACATTGGCTTTCCATGTACTTACATAGGGCTACAATGGGCGATACTGTTGTTTGCCATTGAGGTTATCTGCATCCCAGGTCTTATACACCATCTATTCCTAAATATAAGTATTTTTAAGATTCCAATATAGACTACATAAGGAGCAAAATGAGTGAATCTTGATTCTAATCTAAACTATATCTATAATTCTATATACATCAGTATGTAGTTCATATTGAAATCTAAAAAAAATACTTGTACTTAGGAACATAGGTAGTTGTATTTTACATCATTTGTGCAATCTCAGTTTAGCTTCTAACATTTACTGGCTGCTTGTAGGTACATATATGAGCGGTACTGATCCATGCTTCGATCCCTTTTGCGTATGGGCAATGAGATATTCATGAACAAGCGTCAAGTGAGGAAACTAAGAAAGATTGTTAGGCGAAAGAAACAAGTGATTGGAATAAAGCTCTTTATTTCCACTTTGTCGAAGACGACAGTGAGCTGTAGGATGGTAAGTAATGTGTTGCCTTTTCCCCCTGCCCACAACAAGTTACTCTATTAGACCTCAATATCTGATATTTTTCTCTTTTCAGTGATTTCCAAAGCTATTTACTGATGATTACCTTGCAAACTACATGAGCGGAGTGGAGGCAACTAAGGTTAAAGTATATAATTCATGCTACCATGATAATGCTCTAGAATTCTTCCTGTAGGCGGTGAAGGATGGGTGGGCGATCGTCACAAGGGGTTGAACAAAAGTGGTTCGTGCCTATGGCATGCAGGAAGCCACATTATGGTCATTCCAATTCTTCAACACCGTCGGCAGTCAAAATGATTTACACTTGTCTCTTCACCTTTACCGCCTATAAATATTGTGGTTCATCATAGTTAATTGATGTATAATCCTGTAATTACTGAACATATTGTATTGGCAATTTTATTTATGGATTCGTTGTTGAACCATTGTGCTGAGAATTGAATGGCACATTTCATATTTCAAAATTTCCAATTTGAATAATAAATTACAGGCAAAAATAAAAAGAGAACAGACGGCCATGGAACTTTGCAAACGTTTCTGACAGTAAAAGCGCTTGTGATGGATAGCCCAATGCCACACAATTTTCTACATCAAATCATGTGTGATGTAGTTCATAAAAGCAAACAGTTAACCAAGGGAGAGCGTGTGTGATAGTTACACCTTTCACACACGAGCGTATACATAAAACTATGTGGGATGTACATACAAACGAAAACATTTTCCCTGGATTGACTGTGTGGGATGTACATAAGAACGAAAACGTATTCCTTGGATTGACTCTGTGTGATATACATACCTACGGAAATGTTTTTCTGGGATTCACCGTGTGGGATGTACATACCTACGGAAATTTTTTTCTGGGATTCACCGTGTGGGATGTACATACTACGGAAATGATTGGGTTTCGATGCCTCGCTCGATCGCACACGAGCTCATTTGGTGTCCCAGGAGGGCCTATCCCCGATGGTTTCTAGGTCGTGTGGGAAGGACCCACTCTAACGTCCACACTCACTTGGCGACGGTTCCAAATGCCATCGCGGAAAGGGGCTAAAAACCGTTTGTATAACACCGACGCGTACTAGTGACTAAAGAGATTTATTTGTGTGATTCGACACCTATTACCTTTGAAGACTGTCATTCTTCCAGATGGTTAGGCGTCAAGTACTGAGCACAACAAGAGTCATTGTGGTGTGCTGGTGAACAAGTCCGTGAAGGTTTCAGAAGTCTACCTTGAAGACCTACCACGAGTGATTGGGCGAGGACTAAGTGACCTTAGCTCAAGAGGAATACGATGAGGACTATGTGTCCTCTAAGTTCGTCTCAGCCGCATCAACCAGGCGTATAGTTCATACAGCAACTGGAACTGAGCTACCAAACCATTATGTCTTCACCGAGCCAACCTGGTTTCAAATTCTTCACCCCCCTTACATTATTACGCTGCTAAAGAATTTGTGATCTATCTTCTGATGATTTTAACTGAAGACTTTCATCATGCTGTCTTTCATTTTTTCAGTTTATATTCTTCATGCTTATATGTTTGAATGATTGCATGTTCATCACCCTTATGTATCTTGTATGCATGTACTCTAATTATGTGATGATTTTAGTTCCCTCGCGTTTCTATTTCTTCACTCTGATCTTCGTCAAATTCTTCAAGTTTGATGAATTTCTAAAAATATCCCATTCACCCCCTCTGGGAGTAAACCCGTGCTTTCAAGTCCACTACATCTGCCTATGGATTGAATAAGATCCATCAAGTAAGTTTTCATCGGTGCATAAAGCAATAAGAATTGATCCCAATTCCTAAATATGTATGATCTTTTATTGTAAGGGAAAATAAGCTTCGTATGATCTTGTGACGGTAAAAATAAATAAAAGCGATAGACTGCACAAGTGGCAACATAAAATACAGAAAAGTAAAAGATAGGCTCTTCGCAGAGGAAAGTAGAGGTTGTCATGCGATTTTTATGTTTGGATGTGCAAACTCTTAATGTAAAGGAACGCCACTATTAAAAGTTTGCACATAAAGTGGCGTTCCTTTATATTAAGAGTTTGCACATCCAAAAATAAAAAGCGCCTGACAACCTCTGCTTCCCTCTGCGAAGAGCCTATCTTTTACTTTTTTGTATTTATTTTCTATGCAAGAGTCAATAGTGTTCTTTTCCATTCCTTTTTTCATATTTTACTCTTTGCAAACATCATGTGGTGGACAAAGATCTAGGCACATATATCTAGTTGGATAAGAGTAATCATGATTTATTTTTATTGAAATTACCCTTAAGGTAAATAAGTTGGGAGGCGAAACTATAAGCCCCTATCTTTCTTTGTGTCCGACTAAAACTTTTGCTCCATATTTATGACGTGAGTGTCAGCAATCATATAAGACTAAATGATAGTTGAGTATGTGGACTTTCTAAACAAAAGCTCTTACATAAGATTCTTCCTGGGAATACGATGAATTGTAATTGTTTCCTTGACTAAGAACATAGTTTGTTGGTTTTCAAGAAAGTTTGTACTTTATACTTTATTATTGTGATGAATTTTAACTTGCTCATGAGAAGTTTTATGGTGATATATTGCTTCTATGATAATTATCATGATGCTACTATATCTTTTTTTATCGACACCTCTCTCTCTCTAAACATGTGGTCATGATTATCGAGTTCAACTTTCGCTTGAGGACATGCAAGGTCTAAGCTTGGGGGAGTAGATACATCCATTTACATCATGTTTTCCTACTGATATTTATAATGTTTTCGATCATTATAAAACTTTGTGATGCAATTCCAATGCATTTTCTCTCTTAATTTGCAAGATTTGCACAAAGAGGGAGATTGCTGGTAGCTAGAATTTTGGACATGGAAAAGCTACATCATAGATAGCTATTCCGCAGAGCTCTAAATTACCTAAAATTTGACAGAGTGTTTTTATGGAATAGATAAAAAATACTGGAGAAAATAAATATCAAAGGGGGCCACTAGTTGCTCACAACGCAATAGGGTGCGGCCACCCCCAAACACACCCTAATGCCTTGTGGGTCTCACGGCTAGCCCCCGGTGCCCATCTTTTGGTATATGAAGGGTTTTGACCTAGAAAAAAAAATCAAGGGAGGACTTTCGGGATGAAGCACCGCCGTCTCGAGGCGGAATCTGGGCAGGAGAACTTTTGCTCTTCGGTGGAGTGGCTCTGCCGGGGACACTTCCCTCCGAGAGGGGGAAGTCGAAGCCATCGACATCACCAATGATCCTCTCATCATGGGAGGACCAATCTTCATCAACATCTTCACCGGCACCATCTCATATCAGACCCTAGTTAATCTCTTGTATTCAATCTTTGTCTCAAAACCGTAGATTGGTACCCGTGGGTTACTAGTAGTGTTGATTACATATCATAGTTGATCCTAATTGGTTTAATTGGTGGAATATTATATGTTCAGATCCTAAATGATATTCAATACCCCTCTAATCTTGAACATGAATATTATTTTTGAGTAGTTACTTTTGTTCTTGAGGACATGCGATAAGTCTTGTTATAAGTAATCATGTGAATTTGGTATTCTTTCGATATTTTGATGATATGTATGTTGTTTCTTCCTTTAGTGGTGTCATGTGAACGTCTACTACATGAAAATTCACCATACTTGGGCCTAAGGGAAGGCATTGTGGAGTAATAAGTAGACGATTGGTTGCTAGAGTGACAGAAGCTTAAACCTTAGTTTATGTGTTATTCCATAAGGGGCCGATTTGTATCCATATGTTTCATGTTATGGTTAGATTTATCTTAATTCTTCTTTCGTAGTTGCGGATGCTTGCGGAAGGGGGTAATCATAAGTGGGAGGCTTGTTCAAGTAAGAACAACACCCAATCACCGGTCCACCCACATATCAAATTATTAAAGTAACGAATGTGAATCAAGGAAACATGATGTAAGTAACTAGTACCTCCGTCCTAGTTTATTAGCCCCCATTGTAATCTATGCCAAATTTTGACCACGAATTTAACTAACAAAATGTTTATGCATGTTATCAAAAAATTATATCATTGAAAACTATGTTCAAATACAAATCCAATGATATAATTTTTGTTGACATGCACTAACATTTTGTTAGTTAAAACTTTGGTCAAAACTTAGCACGAATTACAAAGGGGACCAATAAACCCGGACGGAGGTAGTAGATGATAATTACATGTGTTCTCAAGAACGCTATCTTACAATAAGAGATTGTCCTGACTTGTCCTTTGCTATAAAAAAGGATTAGGCCACCTTGCTGCACCTTTGTTACCATTGCTACTTGTTGCTCATTACAAATTACCTTGCTATCAAACTGTACCGATAATTTCGGTGCTTGCAGAGAATACCTTGCGGAAAACTGCTCGTAATTTCCTTCTACTCCTTGTTGGGTTCGACACTCTTACTTATCAAAAGGACAACGATTGACCCCCTATACTTGTGGGTCATCAGTACTCACCATACGCTCGCGGTGTCTTGCGTCACTACAAAAAATACACTTCCGTGATGATACGTGTTTGTCACAGTAGGTCACGTTTTCTGTCATGCATGTACATCCATGACAAATTTATGACAGAATCAAGATAGTCATACCTGTGCTGTCATAGAAGTGCTCCATGACATTACCCAAATTATAATCACGGAAGTGTCCACTTCCATGACGAGTAATCGCGCGTCACAGAAGTGCTTTCGTCAAGGGTGACCGACACGTGGCATCCACCGTAACGGAACGTCATTAAGCTACCGGGTCTGGTTTTGGATCGGATAACCCGTTAACAACCCCGACCAATGGAGATTTTCCACGTGTAAAATCATCATTGGCTGGGGGAAACACGTGTCGGCTCACCGTTGGGACAGATGTCATCCACTCATTGAACACAAAGGCCTATGATACGTTGACGCGTGGCACGGCCCAACAGAGGCCCATTCCTGTGAAAAGGCCGGTCTGTTTGACTTGGTCAAAACATGGCGGGCCGGCCCACGGCAAGCCTGTTAACGACATGTTCGCATACAGCCCATTTACAGCCCGCTAACCCAGGGCCCATTTACGGCCTATCCGAATTAGGCCCAGTAGCGTCATCTAGGCCATCCAATATAATTCAAGCCCGTTTTAACTTCCGACCCATGTGTGGCCCATGACGTCTTTCGGCCCATATGAGGCCCTTATTACTCTCGGCCCATTAACGTCACGTGGCAAAACTGGCCCGTAATGAACAGTGTATCACTTTATACCCATTAACAACACATGGTGAAACTGGCCGTAATGAACAGTGTATCACTTTATACCCATTAACGGCCCATTATTCCATTGGGCCATTTCCAGCCCATGTTATCTTTCAGCCTTCTCGGGGCCCATTTATTCTTGGGCTCATTTCCACATTCGTTTACTTACGGCCCGTTAATGTCATTTTCTGCTTGTGGGCCAAATTCAGCCTGTGGTTACAGTCGGCCCGTTTCTTGCCCGTTAGTACGTTGGGCCGTTTTCATAGCGTCATCAAAATATGACCGATTGACGATGGCCCGTTATGGTCGGCCCATGAACGGACGATTTCAACTCTAGCCCATTTACAACCATATTGTGGTCCGTTATTGGCCCATGTTTTGCCAACCGATCATACGGCCCGTAGAAGGCCCATTGATGATACGTCCCATAGAAGGCCCATTGTGTCTACAGCCCGTATAAGGCCCATTGTTTCTATGCCACATAGAAGGCCCATTGTTTTTTTGAAAGAAAGAAGGCCCATTGTTTCTACGGCCCTTAGAAGGCCCATTGTTTCTACGGCCCGTAGGAGGCCCATGTTAATTACAGCCGGTGGGCATCAAAGTTTGCCACCAGTGCAAATATAGGGAACACCCTACACTATACAAAAATGGCTTGCTGTTTTCTTCAACCGGTGGCTGCACGTTATGAAAAAAAATTGTATCGCACCAAAACAAATTACAACTATAAAACAAAAGGAACATAAAAGTTAACAGTCTAGCAGATAAATGCACAACCAGAAGTTTAGAAGCTCAGTTCATTTGACCTGACTGTTACGTTTTCATGTTGTATTGTCCAATGGAGCACCATAAACTTCGCCTTCAGTTCTCCTAGGCTCCTGAACAACATATCAAATGTCTGATAGTCTGGTTTCAAAACCATGCATATCTTGACAACATCGAACAATGTCTCTCCTTGTTTCACAAAGGGTCTCTGTTAAGGAATGGAATTGTGTCTGGAGCGCAGATACAACATTGTTTTGAGCTTACATATCTTGATCATGAGGCAGTTTGGATGAGATTACCTTAACAACCAAGCCAGTATTACATAGGAACGTGCTTTTGGCACTGTTAGTGAACAGGTACCGACCCACTGCAGCAAGAGCTGACATTGCAGTTATAGTTGCCTCGCCACCTTCAGAAATTGGCGGTTCCACCATTTTTTCCATAGCTCGCTGAAAAGTTGAGGTTTTGCATTAGTAGTACCAGAACAGAAGATATTAAGGAGGCAGCCAAACCAAACAAAATAGCTTTGGTATATATACAAAACTTATTCTGGTGAACCCATGTAAAATAACAGTTGTATTTTATTGCAAAGTACATAATAAAACCAGGTTCCAAACATATGACCATGTACCATCGCTAATGTATTGTCTATTTCTTCACATTGTATTGAGGGCTAAGGATAAAGAGACGAAGTTTATAATACGGTAAGCATAGTATGACGTCATTCATATCACAAAACAACTGAGAACAGACAAACAGGCAATTGTAACATTGTGTGGGCAAGTCCAGCATGGAACTAGATTACATGTCAAGATCAAAGGAACATCACTCCTCTCTTTTAAACATTGTAAGGTGCAATGATGCGCTAAGACAATTGTGTATAAAATTGAAAAGAGTAATAGACATTGGCTGCAAACCGTGCAGTTCAAGGCACAAGTCAGAGTAAGTAGTAGTTAAAAGGCAAGAGGATTAAGGACTTACAACATCGGCTTTGACTGGTGTAGTCATGCCCTTCTTCTTGCTGGTGTGACAGTCCTTGAAGATTTCCACAACTTTTGGTTCAGGTACTTTTTGGTCCTTGTGGGCTTTCCTTTGCATTTGGAACAAGTCAATATAGATATGATAATGTGGTACAGCGAAAAGGGTGAAACAACAGGTAATTACAAGAGCCTCGCAGTGTGCAATATAGCTACGAGATCCTGTCGTCTGTTGGAATTTCACTTTCGTACGGTTGGCCTTGTTCTTTGAACAGTTCACCTACAAGAAGATATATTTGTGTGGCACATGCGTAAATAGGACTTCAACATGTGATCTGATCACATATATATAATGTACCTGATACTTCGGATCGGACCAGTGTTTAGCGAGGCCTCTCCAGTCTTCATCAGATATATTTTCCACTTGAGATGTTTGGGCAAATTCATTGTTAGCCTTGCCTTCATAGTGAGTTTTCCTCAAGGTATACCGATACTGTCATAGAGCAGACTTGAAAACATGGGTGCAAGCTTGTCTGGTTGCATCATCATCGCTATCCAACATGAACCTCATCTGTTGAAAATTATGGGAGTCTCATTATCAGCAACCTAGAAAGTATTGGACAGAGCAAGACGATATTACTAGTTTCCATACATAACCATACTTACAGATAAATGGTCGAGGAAGGTGTTGAACTGGGTTTGGTCTTTGTCATTCCTGTACTGAATCCATGTTGGGAGGTTACGTACATGACACCTAACAACAACCGCTGCCTCTGATACTAACTTGGCTGACTCTGTAGCATCACGTGGCCTGTTTGAACTTGCCTCAAAACCGATCTCCATTCTTCCTCCTCTAGATTTAGTTAACCTATCAAGCATTATCCCTGATGTTTGTTTCCTCTTGCGCCTAGGTGCTAGTCCAACAACAAACATAGGAAGTGTTAGTGTACATCAGACTGTGAGACCACATATAAAGAAGCATGCAACTATAACTTGACTCCAGCAACTACCTTCTTGTTGTTGAAGCTCACAAAGTTCATTTGATCTTGCCAATTCATCTTGTGTCAAGAGTGTTTCGGAAGTAGTGTCAGGTGGCAAGGGAGCTTGGGAACGTGCTACTAGCAGAGTTGACCAACAAGTAAATCGTGCAGCTGGTGGTACTGTGGAAGATGTTGCAAGAACTAGGGTTATCTCTGCTTGTTTGGTGACAACTATTTGTTTCTGTTTCGCTTGTTCCGCAGCTCGTGTAGCACGGGATACCTTGTCGGTACAATTTTCCACTGGACTTTGACCTTCTATTGCACCATCAATACCAGCAAAATCTGCAGGATTGTTCTGCTTCCCTTTCCCTGTCGTTCTGTCTTGCTTCCTATTGCTCTGTGCCATGTTAAGTCAAGATGACAAGAAAAACGAATATCAATTTAGTTCTTCAGAACAAATGTATTTTGATGTACGAACATGGTGTGATTGACAGATATTGTATGTTCTAGAAACAGGAATGCGTGTCTTACTCACAAGTATAATGTGTAAAGTAAGCAGATGCAATTCAACAAAATTAGAAGCAATACAAGCTAGACATCATACATAACATGCAACCACATATAACAGTGCCAAGTTAGAGGGGGCACCTGTGATGGTGCACTAGGGGAGACGTGCTCATCACCAACACAGCTATGTTGAGTGTCTATGCATGTGTTGTCTTGGAAATCATCTTGGGGGGATGGAGGAGTAGAATCTGTAGAGGCCCTCCATTTGGAAGGAGAACCTTCATCCGCTGCCTTGCTAACTTCCTTCCACTTTATTGATTTTGAATTGTCAAGTAAAACCGACAAGAAAAAGCAATAAAATTCACTCTTCAGAACTCATTCGTGCATGATATTGACAATCACTACTTTGATGTAAGGCAAACACATGATTCCAGGATGGAATAATACAAAAAACAGGATGGCATGGCATATTCACAACTGTTTGTGTAAACTAAGCAGAAACCATTTCACCAAATAAGAAGCAATGCAAGCTAGACACCACGTGAAAGATGCAACCAATATGACTCTGCCAAGTTAAAAGTGTCCCATCATAAATGGCATTTCAACAAATTAGAAGCAGCGCATGCTACAAATCATATCAAAGATGCAACTAATATCACACTGCATATACTGAAGGTGTCTCGTCATATCGATTTATGCGGGATACAAAAAACAATAGTTTTATGTGAGGACATGCTTAATAGACAGATGTACTATGTACTAAATACAAGAAGGCATGTCACATTAACAGGTATAATGTACTCCCTCCGTCCCAAAATAAGTGTCTCAACTTTATACTAGCTGTAGTGCAACGTTGTACTAAGCTTGAGACACTTATTTTGAGACGGAGGGAGTATAAGCTAAGCAGAATAACACATGTAGTTTAACCAGATTGGAAAAATTACAATCTAGACACCATATGCAACATGCAACCACATATCACGCTGCCAAGTTAGAGCAAGCACCTGCGATGCTAGTGTAGGGGAAATGCGGCAATCAACTACAGAGCTGCGTTCACTATCTTCATCTAGCCTTGTTGTTTCTTGAGAATCATGTCGGGAGGCTGACACTGCATTCTTTAAATGAGGAGTAATCGACTTGCATGACTACCTCATCATAAGTGATTGATGAGGGATACACAAGAACATTAGTTTGATGTAAGAATATGGTTAATACACAGATGTACTAGTATGTACCAAAAAATTAGAAAGGCATGTTCAAAGGTATAATGTGTAAGCTAAGCAGATGCAATTTAACCAAATTGGAAGGAATACAAGCTAGACTTCCGGCTAGAGTGGTGAGCATGATCATCTAGGACCTGAGAGCCTGGTGGGAGGCGGGCTGCTTCACCACCATCGCGGCTTTTTAGTTGGCTTCCAGCTGATGCCTCACTTTGATGGGCTTGTCACTGGCTCGGCCAGTGCCCTGACTAGCTATTTGTCTTCTGGTGCTCACGGGATGGTGGTTCATGTAAAAAATATCTTTCCTTATCTTAATAAAGACCTACTTTGGCCTTTCAAATACAAGCTAGACACCATATGGAACATGCAACCACATATGACACCGCGAAGTTAAAGCAAGCACCTGGGATGGTGGTTCATTGCGAGCGAGGTCATCAACTTCAGAGCTATGTTTACCGTCTCCATCTGCTGACACTGCACCTATTATAAGGCTTAAACATGTCTGGCCTATCCGCATACGATGCTGGAGCGACTTCTCTCTTTTCTTTTTTGCTTCTCTCATAGCAGCAGAGTCAGAAATACCCTTGCGTAGAAACACAATAGTGAGAGTATGGGTGAAGTGTGTGCAGAACTAGTGCACTGTAAAAGTAGCACATAGCAGGTGGCTGAAAAATAAATGACAGGAGACATATGTTAGCTCTACAACATTGCATGGCAAACAAAATTAGATTCTACTTCGTATGATTTTGTAATATATGAGCACAGGAAATGCAAGTACTCCTCCAGCACACCACCACATGTGGTCATATCAAGATAACAGTTGACTAAAAATAAATAGGTCAGTCGATTTTTTAATGAACCGTCCGAACTATAAGGAACTTGCAGATGGCCTTCGTCTACCTCCCGTCAGTCACTTTTGACGATCTTTCTCGAACCGCCAGCGACCACCGGCCCAGACCCCTACCTCCGCCGCCCCGCCCTCCCCTCGACCTCACACCACCGCCATGCTTGGCAGCGCCCCAGGCCATCCCTTTAATCCCGGCCGAACTCCAGATCGGTCGCTAGTAGCTCTAGGCCCCACATGCCCCTAAGATAAACATCGAGGCGCTGCTTCCTCGGCGTAATAGGCGGACTAGCGCCTGTTACGCCAGGGAATGCTTCCGTTAATTGGGAATCAACTGACCAGGAATTGAAATTCAGGGGGGCGACGGACCTCTAGCTCAGGTGAAATAGTATATGAGGAGAAACCTTGTGCATCACGAGTTACTAGGAACATCTAGTATCAAGAAGAAGCGGTCAACTAGTGTCTTCTATGGGATGAATACCGTGCAAGCAGACACGTAAGATTTGCACGAATAAGGCAAGATGAGTACCATTTTTGGTTGCTGGTGTGGTCACCTCCACATGTCACGCTGATCTTCTACTTTTTGCCGGGGAAACCGATGCTCTGGAGGAGGGTGCGGGCTTGGACGAACCCATGGCCAAATTGTTGACTGTGTTACCGTGGCTGTATGTCGGCGGAGGGGAAGCAGATCCGAAGTGGCGAAGGACGGCGTAGCAGGAACAACTCCGGTGCGGTGGAGGGTGGCGAAGTTGGAGCGGCAGCGGTGAGGCACAGGATGGCGTGGTTGAATTGGCTCGGGTACGGACGGCTCGGCCTCGGCTTCAACTACTAGCCGTGGAGGGCGTTGTGGTTGAGGTTGCGGTGGACGATGACGTCGGGGTATCGGCTCCGTCGTGATGGAGGAGGGAGGCGGTTGATGGGTGGAATGGGGTGGCGGGTGGATGACGTCGGGGTTTCGCGACTGGTGGAGAGGTAGTTTTTGCGCCCATGGAG
>LR738714.1:506375550-506396535 GCA_902687465.1 Secale cereale
TCTCTTTCCCTTTAGGCCCACTATGGACCATCCCCTCTCGTAGGGGGTTCCGGTAACCCCCTCCGGCATTCCCGATAAATCCGAAACTTTTCCGGTATACTTCCGGTGTCCGAATATAGCCGTCCAATATATCAATCTTTATGTCTCGGACATTCCGAGACTCCTCGTCATGTCCGTGATCTCATCCGGGACTCCGAACTACCTTCGGTACATCAATACTCATAAACTCATAATACCGATCGTCATCAAATGTTAAGCATGCGGACCCTACGGGTTCGAGAACTATGTAGACATGACCGAGACTCATCTCCGGTCAATAACCAATAGCGGAACCTGGATGTTCATATTGGCTCCAACATATTCTACGAAGATCTTTTATCGGTCAGAACCGCATAACAACATACGTTGTTCCTTTTGTCAAACGGTATGTTACTTGCCCGAAATTCGATCGTCGGTATCTCTATACCTAGTTCAATCTCGTTACCGGAAAGTCTCTTTACTCGTTCCGTAACACATCATCTCATGACTAACTTATTAGTCTTTTGCTTGCAAGGCTTATTATGATGTGTGTCACCGAGAGGGCCCAGAGATACCTCTCCGACACTCGGAGTGACAAATCCTAATCTTGATCTATGCCAACACCACGAATAATTTCGGAGATACCTATAGAGCATCTTTATGATCACCCAGTTACGTTGTGACGTTTGATAGCACACAAGGTGTTCCTACGGTATTCGGGAGTTGCATAATCTCATAGTCATAGGAACATGTATAAGTCATGAAGAAAGCAATAGCAGTTAAACTAAACGATCATAGTGCTATGCTAACGGATGGGTCTTGTCCATCACATCATTCTCCTAATGATGTGATCCCATTGATCAAATGACAACTCATGTCTATGGCTAGGAAACATAACCATCTTTGATCAACGAGCTAGTCTAGTAGAGGCATACTAGGGACACACTGTTTTGTCTATGTATCCACACATGTACTAAGTTTCCGGTTAATACAATTCTAGCATGAATAAAAGACATTTATCATGATATAAGGAAATACAAATAACATCTTTATTATTTCCTCTAGGGCATATTTCCTTCAGTCTCCCACTTGAACTAGAGTCAATAATCTAGATTACAAAGTGATGATCCTCACACCCATGGAGTCTTGGTGCTGATCATGTTTTGCCCGTGGAAGAGGCTTAGTCAACGGGTCTACAACATTCAGATCCGTATGTATTTTGCAAATCTCTATGTCTCCCTCCTTGACTAGATCGCGGATGGAATTGAAGCGTCTTTTGATGTGCTTTGTTCTCTTGTGAAACCTGGATTCCTTCGCCAAGGCTATGGCTCCTGTGTTGTCACAAAAGATTTTCATTGGACCCGATGCACTAGGTACTACACCTAGATCGGATATGAACTCCTTCATCCAGACTCCTTCATATGCTGCTTCGGAAGCAGCTATGTATTCCGCTTCACACGTAGATCCCGCCACGACGCTCTGCTTGGAACTGCACCAACTGACAGCTCCACCGTTCAATAAAAATACATATCCGGTTTGTGACTGAGTCATCCGGATCAGTGTCAAAGCTAGAATCGACGTAACCGTTTACGACGAGCTCTTTGTCACCTCCATATACGAGAAACATATCCTTTGTTCTTTTCAGATACTTTAGGATGTTTTTGACCGCTGTCCAGTGATCCACTCCTGGATTACTTTGGTACCTCCCTGCTAGACTTATAGCAAGGCACACATCAGGTCTGGTACACAGCATTGCATACATGATAGATCCTATGGCTGAGGCATAGGGAATGACTTTCATTTTCTCTCTATCTTCTGCAGTGGTCGGGCATTGAGTCTTACTCTACTTCATACCTTGTAAAACAGGCAAGAACCCTTTCTTTGACTGATGCATTTTGAACTTCTTCAAAATCTTATCAAGGTATGTGCTTTGTGAAAGTCCAATTAAGCGTCTTGATCTATCTCTATAGATTTTGATACCTAATATATAAGCAGCTTCACCGAGGTCTTTCATTGAAAAACTTTTATTCAAGTATCCTTTTATGCTATCCAGAAATTCTATATCATTTCCAATCAACAATATGTCATCTACATATAATATTAGAAATGCTACAGAGCTCCCACTCACTTTCTTGTAAATACAGGCTTCTCCAAAAGTCTGTATAAAACCATATGCTTTGATCACCTCATCAAAGCGTATATTCCAACTCCGAGATGCTTGCACCAGTCCATAGATGGATCGTTGGAGCTTGCATACTTTGTTAGCACCTTTTGGATCGACAAAACCTTCCGGTTCCATCATATACAACTCTTCTTTGAGATATCCATTTAGGAATGCAGTTTTGACATCCATTTGCCAGATTTCATAATCATAAAATGCGGCAATTGCTAACATGATTCGGACAGACTTAAGCATCGCTACAGGTGAGAAAGTCTCATCGTAGTCAACTCCTTGAACTTGTCGAAAACCTTTCGCAACAAGTCGAGCTTTGTAAACAGTAATATTACCGTCTGCGTCGGTCTTCCTCTTGAAGATCCATTTATTTTCGATGGCTTGCCGATCATCGGGCAAGTCAACCAAAGTCCATACTTTGTTCTCATACATGGATCCCATCTCAGATTTCATGGCTTCAAGCCATTTTGCGGAATCTGGGCTCATCATCGCTTCCTCATAGTTCGTAGGTTCATCATGGTCTAGTAACATGATTTCCAGAACTGGGTTGCCGTACCACTCTGGTGCGGAACGTACTCTGGTTGATCTACGACGTTCAGTGGAAACTTGATCCGAAGTTTCATGATCTTTATCATTAACTTCCTCACTAATTGGTGTAGGAATCACTGAAACAATTTCCTGTGATGTACTACTTTCCAATCCGGGAGAAGGTACAGTTACCTCATCAAGTTCTACTTTCCTCCCACTCACTTCTTTCGAGAGAAACTCTTTTTCTAGAAAGGATCCGTTCTTAGCAACGAATATTTTGCCTTCGGATCTGTGATAGAAGGTGTACCCAATAGTCTCTTTTGGGTATCCTATGAAGACACATTTTTTCGATTTGGGATCGAGCTTATCAGGTTGAAGTGTTTTCACATAAGCATCGCAGCCCCAAATTTTAAGAAACGACAACTTTGGTTTCTTGCCAAACCATAGTTCATAAGGTGTCGTATCAACGGATTTAGATGGTGCCCTATTTAACGTGAATGCAGCTATCTCAAAAGCATAACCCCAAAATGATAGTGGTAAATCGGTAAGAGACATCATAGATCGCACCATATCCAATAAAGTACGGTTACGACGTTCGGACACACCATTACGCTGTGGTGTTCCAGGTGGCGTGAGTTGTGAAACTATTCCACATTGTTTCAAATGAAGACCAAACTCGTAACTCAAATATTCTCCTCCACGATCAGATCGTAGGAACTTTATTTTCTTGTTACGATGATTCTCTACTTCACTCTGAAATTCTTTGAACTTTTCAAATGTTTCAGACTTGTGTTTCATTAAGTAGATATACCCATATCTGCTCAAATCATCAGTGAAGGTCAGAAAATAACGATACCCGCCGCGAGCATCAACGCTCATTGGTCCACATACATCAGTATGTATGATTTCCAACAAATCTATTGCTCGCTCCATGGTTCCGGAGAACGGAGTTTTAGTCATCTTGCCCATGAGGCATGGTTCGCAAGCACCAAGTGATTCATAATCAAGTGATTCCAAAAGTCCATCTTTATGGAGTTTCTTCATGCGTTTTACACCAATATGACCTAAACGGCAGTGCCACAAATAAGTTGCACTATCATTATTAACCTTGCATCTTTTGGTTTCAATATTATGAATATGTGTATCACTACAATCAAGATCCAATAAGAATAGACCACTCTTCAAGGGTGCATGACCATAAAAGATATTATTCATAAAAATGGAACAACCATTATTCTCTGATTTAAATGAATAACCGTCTCGCAATAAACAAGATCCAGATATAATGTTCATGCTTAACGCTGGCACCAAATAACAATTATTTAGGTCTAAAACTAATCCCGAAGGTAGATGTAGAGGTAGCGTGCCGACGGCGATCACATCGACTTTGGAACCGTTTCCCACGCGCATCGTCACCTCGTCCTTAGCTAATCTTCGTTTAATCCGTAGTCCCTGTTTCGAGTTACAAATATTAGCAACCGAACCGGTATCAAATACCCAGGTACTACTACGAGCATTAGTAAGGTATACATCAATAACATGTATATCACATATACCTTTGTTCATCTTGCCATCCTTCTTATCCGCCAAATATTTGGGGCAGTTCCGCTTCCAGTGTCCAGTCCCCTTGCAGTAGAAGCACTCAGTTTCAGGCTTGGCTCCAGATTTGGGTTTCTTCGTTGAAGTAGCAACTGACTTGCTATTCTTTTTGAAGTTCCCTTTCTTTCCCTTGCCCTTTTTCTTGAAACTAGTGGTCTTGTTAACCATCAACACTTGATGCTCCTTTTTGATTTCTACCTCCGCAGCTTTGAGCATAGCGAAGAGCTCGGGAATTGTCTTTTGCATCCCTTGCATGTTATAGTTCATCACGAAGCCTTTATAGCTTGGTGGCAGTGATTGAAGAACTCTATCAATAACACTATCCTCGTCAACTTTGCAACCAAGTTGAGTCATATGATTGTAGTACCCAGACATTCTGAGCAAGTGTTCACTGATAGAACTATTCTCCTCCATTTTGCAGCTGTAGAACTTATTGGAAATCTCATATTTCTCAATTCGGGCATTTGCTTGAAATATTAACTTCAACTCCTGGAACATCTCATATGGTCCATGACGTTCAAAACGTCGTTGAAGTCCCGGTTCTAAGCCGTAAAGCATGGCACACTGAACTATCGTGTAGTCATCAGACCGTGATTGCCAGACGTTCAAAGCGTCTGCATCAGCGGAAGGGAGCTTGTCACCTAGCGGTGCTTCAAGGACATAATTCTTCTGTGCAGCAATGAGGATAACCCTCAGGTTATGGACCCAGTCCGTGTAATTGCTACCATCATCTTTCAACTTAGCTTTCTCTAGGAATGCATTAAAATTCAAAGGAATGGTAGCACGGGCCATTGATCTACAATGACATAGATATGCAAAACTATCAGGACTAAGTTCATGATAAATTAAAGTTCAATTTAATCATATTAATTTAAAGAACTCCCACTTAGATAGACATCCCTCTGGTCATCTAAATGATCACGTGATCCAAATCAACTAAACCATGTCCGATCATCACGTGAGATGGAGTAGTTTTCAATGGTGAACATCTTATGTTGATCATATCTACTATATGATTCACGCTCGACCTTTCGGTCTCCAGTGTTCCGAGGCCATATCTGTATATGCTAGGCTCGTCAAGTTTAACCCGAGTATTCTGCGTGTGCAAAACTGGCTTACACCCGTTGTATTTGAACGTAGAGCTTATCACACCCGATCATCACGTGGTGTCTCGGCACGACGAACTTTCGCAACGGTGCATACTTAGGGAGAACACTTATACCTTGAAATTTACTAAGGGATCATCTTATAATGCTAGCGTCGTTCTAAGCAAAATAAGAAGCATAATAAGATAAACATCACATGCAATCAAAATCTGTGACATGATATGTCCATCATCATCTTGTGCTTTTGATCTCCATCTTCAAAGCACCGTCATGATCACCTTCGTCACCGGCTTGACACCTTGATCTTCATCATAGCATCGTTGTCGTCTCGCCAACTATTGCTTCCACGACTATCGCTACCGCTTAGTGATAAAGTAAAGCAATTACATGGCGATTGCACTTCATACAATAAAGCGACAACCATATGGCTCCTGCCAGTTGCCGATAACTTTACAAAACATGATCATCTCATACAAAACCGTATAACTCATCATGTCTTGACCATATCACATCACAACATGCCCTGCAAAAACAAGTTAGACGTCCTCTACTTTGTTTGTTGCAAGTTTTACGTGGCTGCTACGGGCTTAGCAAGAACCGTTCTTACCTACGCATACAAAACCACAACGATGTTTCGTCAAGTATGTGCTGTTTTAACCTTCACAAGGACCGGGCGTAGCCACACTTGATTCAGCTAAAGTGAGAGAGACAGACACCCGCCAGTCACCTTTAAGCAACGAGTGCTCGTAACGGTGAAACCACTCTCGCGTAAGCGTACGCGTAATGTCGGTCCGGGCCGCTTCATCTCACAATACCGCCGAAGCAAAGTATTACATGCTGGTAAGCAGTATGACTAGTATCGCCCACAACTCATTGTGTTCTACTCGTGCATATCATCTACGCATAGACCTGGCTCATGATGCCACTGTTGGGGAACGTAGTATTTTAAAATTTTCCTATGATCACGCAAGATCTATCTACCAGATGCATAGCAACGAGAGGGAAGAGTGTGTCTACGTACCCTCGTAGACCGGGAGCGGAAGCGTCAAGTGACGCGGTTGATGTTGTTGAACTTCTTCGCGATCCAACCGATCAAGCACCGAACGTACGGCACCTCCGCGTTCAGCACACGTTCAGCTTGATGACGTCCCACGAGCTCTTGATCCAGTTGAGCTTCACGGGAGAGTTTCGTCAGCACGACGGCGTGGTGACGGATATGATGTGTTCACCGGCGCAGGGCTTCGCCTAAGCTCCGCGACGGTATGACCGAGGTGTGATTCTGTGGAGGGGGGCACCGCACACGGCTAAAACAATTCAACTTGTGTGTCTTTGGGTGCCCCCCTGCCTCCGTATATAAAGGAGCAAGGGAGGGAGGCCGGCCGGCCCTTCCTGGTGCGGCTAGGGAGTGGACTCCTACTAGGAATAGGATTGCAATCCTATTCCTAGTAGGATTCACCAAAAGAAGGAAGAGGGAAAGGAATAGGAGAGGTGGCGCCCCCCCCCCAATCCTAGTCCAACTAGGAATCCTAGGTGGGGGCGCCGGCCAGCCCTATGGGCTGCCTCTCTCTTTCCCTTTAGGCCCACTATGGACCATCCCCTCTCGTAGGGGGTTCCGGTAACCCCCTCCGGCATTCCCGATAAATCCGAAACTTTTCCGGAACACTTCCGGTATCCGAATATAGTCGTCCAATATATCAATCTTTATGTCTCGGACATTCCGAGACTCCTCGTCATGTCCGTGATCTCATCCGGGACTCCGAACTACCTTCGGTACATCAATACTCATAAACTCATAATACCGATCGTCATCAAACGTTAAGCGTGCGGACCCTACGGGTTCGAGAACTATGTAGACATGACCGAGACTCATCTCCGGTCAATAACCAATAGCGGAACCTGGATGTTCATATTGGCTCCTACATATTCTACGAAGATCTTTTATCGGTCAGAACCGCATAACAACATACGTTGTTCCTTTTGTCAAATGGTATGTTACTTGCCCGAGATTCGATCGTCGGTATCTTTATACCTAGTTCAATCTCGTTACCGGCAAGTCTCTTTACTCGTTCCGTAACACATCATCTCGTGACTAACTCATTAGTCTTTTGCTTGCAAGGCTTATTGTGATGTGTGTTACCGAGAGGGCCCAGAGATACCTCTCCGACACTCGGAGTAACAAATCCTAATCTTGATCTATGCCAACACCACGAATACTTTCGGAGACACCTGTAGAGCATCTTTATGATCACCCAGTTACGTTGTGACGTTTGATAGCACACAAGGTGTTCCTACGGTATTCGGGAGTTGCATAATCTCATAGTCATAGGAACATGTATAAGTCATGAAGAAAGCAATAGCAGTTAAACTAAACGATCATAGTGCTATGCTAACGGATGGGTCTTGTCCATCACATCATTCTCCTAATGATGTGATCCCATTGATCAAATGACAACTCATGTCTATGGCTAGGAAACATAACCATCTTTGATCAACGAGCTAGTCTAGTAGAGGCATACTAGGGACACACTGTTTTGTCTATGTATCCACACATGTACTAAGTTTCCGGTTAATACAATTCTAGCATGAATAAAAGACATTTATCATGATATAAGGAAATACAAATAACATCTTTATTATTGCCTCTAGGGCATATTTCCTTCAAACGGTACACAATTTACTAGTCGCACCTTCATGCAGTACGTCCAAGACCTTGCGCCAAGGTCTGTTTCGCTTCTGTTGCTCACCCGAGGAGCAATGGTCAAGCGGAGAGGGCCAATGCTGAAGTGCTGCGCGGACTCAAGACAAGAACCTTCGACAGGCTGCGCAAGTGCGGAAGAAACTGGATAGAGGAGCTACCGGCGGCTCTTTGGTCAATCAGGACGACACCAAGTCGAGCCACCGGACAGACACCCTTTGCTCTAGTCTATGGAGCAGAGGAAGTTCTCCCCACGGAACTCGTATACGGATCTCCTCGAGTGCTCGCTTATGATGAGCTCGAGCAAGAGCAACTGCGACAAGATGATGCATTGCTCCTTGAGGAGGAACGTCTCCAGGCTGCTGTACGAGCTGCTCGATACCAGCAAGCCTTGCGCCGCTACCATAGCCACAAGGTTAGGGCGAGGAGTCTCGAGGAAGGCGACCTTGTTCTTCGGCGTGTTCAGTCCGCCAAGAATTCCAACAAGTTGACGCCGAGGTGGGAAGGCCCTTATCGGGTGAGACAAGTCACAAGGCCCGGCGCTGTCCGCCTTGAGACCGAAGAAGGCTTACCGGTGAGCAATTCCTGGAACATAGAGCATCTTCGCAAGTTTCACCCATAAGGCGCGGTTTCCGTGATCCGCTCCGGCAACCACCTTTTGTACGAGTCTTGCCGCTGTTGCATGTAAACCTTTGTACAAAGCCGGGCGCAGATCCCGTGCATCAGTAAAGTTTTTGTGCTTCGCGCCTATTTGCCACTTTTCGTGCTTTTCTTTGGTTATTAGCATGCATTACTTGGCACTATGTGCAAAGCACATCCCCGGTAAGCGAAAGCAAGCCGTAAGGCCCTATGTTTGTTTTTCCTCCACTTTTTCTCTTCCTCTTAAGCAGAAGGAAACTTCCTCGCGCACAAGTTTGCCGGGGGGGAAGGAGATGGAGGATGAACCAAGTGATGTTCAAGAAAGAGAAGCCTTGTCGGGGGAACAAGCAATATATGAAAGCTAAGTTACCAGAATTTGAGCAGTTCAAATTTTTAAAATTTTAGTTATCTTCCTTGAACAACCACACTTTGTATGGAAAACCTATGCGCGGAGGAACCTACCCGTGACTAGCCGCACCCTTACTTTGTTTTCGAGTACGCTCAACGACTTAAGTGAGCTGCGACAAGTGTCGCGCCCTTGCTTCATTTTCGAGTTCGCTCAGCAAGCTAAGTGTGTTGCGACTAGCTGCGGCAAGGTTACTTGCCGGTAAGGCCCTTTGCCAGCAGGCTGCTCAGAGTCCAGCACTCAGCGCTCGCGGCGAGGGCCCCTTGCCGGCAAGTTTCCTAAAAGCGTAGGGTAAAAAGCATACGAAGTAAAGGACCAAATCGAGGGAGATAACACCGCATTAATTGCTCAAAGATAAGATAATATATTACAGATATAACTTGTCGCAATGACTAATTGATTCATGTTCATGACACACTTTTCAGCAGCAAAGGAAATAGAAAGAAAGAGGCCTAATCTACGCGATCGCCTTCACGCCTGGAGATCTTGTTCACCTTGGCGATGATGTGGGCGACCTGCGCCTTCAGTGCCTCCTGATCTGCGTCGGCCAGCAAGCTGCGGAGGACGTTGACAAGATTAATACCAGGGTTGCGGTAGACAATCTTCGTCAAGACGCGCTCCAAGGTACCCGCGCAGAGCTGACGCGACTCCTCGGCCAGCTGCGCGGGGAGCTTCTCCTGTAGACGTGCGAGCGCCGGCGCGATCCCCCTGAAGAAGAGACTTAGCTTGGCGCTGTGGGGGAGATTCGGGTCCGGAGAGTACACGAGGTGCTCCACCCTCAGCGCCATCAGCTCCTTATCAATATTGGCGGTGGAAGTGACCAAGTCCTCCGTCCATTGCTCCACCGCCCGGCTGAAGATGTTTGCAGAGGTGGCAGCGCTCTCCACCAGCTCCCGCTCCTTGCGGAGCTCCTCCTTCAGTTTGGTCTCGCGGTCCCGGGCGGCGTCGAGTGAATCTTTCAAAGTGGAGACCTTCAACTCCAAGTCAGCGATTGAGTCTTTGGCGGCGGTAAGCTCGTCACCCTTCTTGGAGAGGCGTACCTGGAGGTCTGAGTTGGTATGGGCGTCTTTCTCGCGCTCTATGTTGAGCGCGGTGACCCTGTCCTCGCTCGCCTTCAGGTACTGCTCCAGTTGCTGCACCTTGAGCTCCAAGTCCCTCTTGGCGGTTTCCGCGGCGGCAGCCGCTTCCTTCGCCTCCTTCAGGGCCCCGCCAAGAGTCTGCTCCCGGGCGGTGAGCTCGTCGTCGTGGGCGTCGAGCTCAACCTTCCGCTGGTTGAGCGCTCCTTCTCGCCGGGACAGCTCTTCGCCAGCCAAGCGCTGCTGCTCCTCGGCCTCAGCCTTCTCAAGAAGAAACTCTTGGTGCTCTCCGGCAAGCCTTTCGCGCTCCTCCGCCAAGTCGCGGAGGGCCGCCTGGTTGGCGGCGCGGAGCTCCGCGGCGCGCTTCTCCAAGTCTGCTCCAGCCTTGGCGGCGAGGGCTTCTCGGGAGTCCAACTTCGCCTGCCTGGCCCGGTAAAGGGCCAGGAGCCGGCGAAGCAGCTTCTCCTCCTCGGGCTCATCGCTCCCGCCAGGCGCTTCGACGATCTTCAACCCCGCGGAGGCGAGGACCTCTCCATCAAAGGTCTCTCCCTCCACGGGGGCTCGCGACGAGGACCCCCACGGCACTTGTATGAAGACGCCATTGGGGGCCTCAAGGTAGATGCCCGACTGCTCCTTGCCGACGGAGGGGTCGGCGGCCGGCGCAGCGCTTGACGCTCCTGCCGCCTCCGGGCCGGCAGTATGGTCGCCGTCCCCCTCCCTAGCCGCGGCGTCTGCGGTCGGGGCAGTCTCCTCAGCGGCAGGCTCGTCGGCTCCTGCCATGTCTTCAACGACAGTGGCATTGCCGGCGTCGCCTTGCGTGCCCTCCTCCTCGATGATGACCTCCGTCTCCATCCGCACCGGGGGAGGAGGATCTAACAGAAGAAAAAGAAAAGAAAAGATCAAGCAAATATCCAAAAAGACAAGTTCAAGAAGAAGAAGCTACAAGACTTACCTTCGCGGACTTCGTCGACGACAGGCTCCCTCGCCGGGGAGTCCTCCCTTGGCGGTGGAGCGGTGGCCCCTGCTGGCGGAGGGCCGCCCGCGCCCTCCCTTGGCGGGGTGGCCACCCTTATCGGGCTACCCGCCCTTGGCGGGGAGCCCGTCCTTGGCGGAACGTCCTCCCTCGCCGGGGAGTTCGCCCTTGGCGGGGAGGGTGGAATCTGCAGCTCCTCGGGAGTGACCTCCGGTTGCTCCTGCGGCTGCGGCTCCACTTCTGCACAAGACAAACAAAACAAACAAGGCAACAAGGCATTAGTACAAAGCAAAAACCTCGAGCGCGCCCGACGAGCAAACAGCTCAAGACCAGACTTACGCTGGGGGCTGCGCTGGGGGCTGCTCCTCGGAGCAGCGGTTGGATCTGGCAAGTTCGTCGTCGGCGCGTCCCCTATCGCCGTGACGGGCGAGTCTTCCTCGACCTCAACCACGGGGATTTTGGCCCGCTTCGCCATCCGCTGGGCCAGGGACCTGAAAGCAAAACAAGAACAAGATTAGAATCACGAAGAAAGACCAAGTCAGAATTGAAGAAGCTATAAGTTACAAGTGCTTACTCCTCTTCCTCGTCGTCGTCGCTAAGGGCGGAGAAATCGAACTCCACCTGAGGTGCTCCCACGCGAGGAGCAGGAGGAGAAGGCTCCCTCGGGCGCTTGGCGGTCCCCAGGGCTGGGGGCTGCGAAGACCCAGCCTCCGCTGACGCCGAGGCCCGAGGAGCAGGCGGAGCGGCCGCTCCGCTCTGGGAGGATCCCCCTCCGCTTGGCGCTGGTGCGCGGGGCGCCTCCGTCGCGGTTTGGCTCGGCCTGGTGGCGCGCGCCGCCCGGCGAGCAGGCTGCTGTCGAGGCGCCTGCGTCCTCGTCGCTGTGGCCGCCTTGCGGAGACGTTTCCCCGGCGCTTGCTTGGGACTTGCCGGAGGTGGGGAGTTCTCCGACGACGAGGAGGCGTCGTCGTCGAGTCCTAGAGATCCGCCGGTGTCTTCATCGACCTCGACGTCTTCCTCCTCTTCCCCAGCAGGCCCGCTGGGTCCAGCATCCTGCCCGGCGGCCTCGCTCCCTCCGGCGGCTCCGCTCCCTCCGGCACCTCTGCTCCCTCCGGCAACCTCGCCTGCTGCGGCGGCCTCGCTCACGACCCCGGGAATCCCGGCATGCCTCAGGGAAGGAACCCCGGCAAGCTCGTCGGGCGGAAGCTTGAGCAGTCTGCGGATCTCTGCCTCCTCTGCTTGGCACACCTCATCCGCGGCCTGCGCCTCGTCAACGGTGAATCCGAAGTCTCCCGCTGCTTCATCTGCGGCGGCCTCTTCCATCCGGGAAGCAATATAGGCTATGTCTCGCTCTGTGGTGGCCCGGGTAAGACCCTTGTTCTCCTCGGTGTTCTTCGGCACCTCGACCAAGTTGTCAAAGAAACTCAGAATTGCGTCCGACGGAGGCTCTATCCAGGTGGGGTCGACGCCGTGAGAGTCACACGCGGGCATTATTGCGCGCAAGGTGTCCCAGGCAGTGCTGTTGCACAGCGGCACCACTCCCCGGGGAGATCTAAACCACTCCGGATGGGCCGGGTCGTGCTTGAAAAGCTCCCGGACCATCCCCTTCAGCTCCAAAGCCGTGAAGTTGAAGTTCAATCCCGGGCGCAGCCTCATAATATCCGCCGCATTGCCAAATTCCCATGCTGGCCTTTTCCTCTCTTGTAAAGGGGCAATGCGGCGGCGGAGGAAATCTACCCCTACTTCTCCGATGGTCAATTTGGCTACCCGGAGGCGGAGTATCCGGATAAGGGCGATGTTGAGCTTGCCGTCCTCCGGGGCCAACTCGCTCCAGTCTCTGCCGCGCACTATAGCTGTTGTGCGCGGCGCGGTAAACGGCTCCGGATGGTCCTCCACTACCCAACACCAGTCTGCGCGCCATTCTTCCCACTTGCCGCGGAGTTCTCCTTTCAGATATGAATCCTTCTTGTTCAATCGGAAGATCCAGGAGATGCCGCCGGAGAGGGGAGCGCCAGCCTCTACTCTAGGCATAAAGAAATGGCGAAAGAGCGCTACATTGGGATGGATCCCTACATAGTTTTCGCACAGATGTGCGAAAACCGCCATCGTAAGGATGGCATTGGGGGTGAAGTCTAGAAGGTGGAGGCCGTATGTGTTCATAATATCACAGAAAAACTCCGAGAACGGAGGACACAAGCCGCAGTGGAAGAAGACAGCAAAGAAGAAATACCCGCCGGGAACTAGATCTTTGGCGACGGCGGGGTAGACTCTGGTGCGGGGATGAGCCTTGGTCTCCTTGGACCAGAAGAGGTAGAACTTGTTCCACAGCTCCCTCGCGCTAAGCCTCGGCGCGAAGACCACGTTCCTCTTCCGCAGGAGGGCAAGCTTCGCCGCCTGTTCGGACTTCTCCCTCTTGGCCTTCTCCGCTTTCGCCTTCTCGCTCTTCGGAGCCATGGCGGAGGCGGCGGGGAAAGGGGCGAGGAGCTCGACGGCGCTGCGGATGCGGAAGACGGCGGAGGAGAGGTGGAGGCAATGAGCAGCGGAGGTTTTCTGGAGGTGGAAGACGCAATGAAGACGAAGGAGGGAAACTGCCCCTGCTTCCTCTGCTTTTAAGGGGGGAGTGGGGGACGCTCCGCATTTCCCATTAAAGAACGAGGCCACGATCTCTCCCACGACGCCGCAATCGACGCGTGCCGTTAGGGAGGGGCGCGGCGGAAGCGGAAGGGAATCTACGGCTTGCCGTGGGCCGCGCGTGCTCGTGCACTGTTTTCGGCCTGGCCCAACAGCGCTCGGCACCGTGTATAGCCCAGGCCCGGGGGCTCCTGTCGGTGTACTAAGGTAGGGGTACCTCAGTACCCCAACTTGTGCACGGGCAGTAGCAGCTTCCCGCGGCAGGGTCTACCACGTGCTTGCCGGAAACCTTTCCGATCCTTATTAAGCCATTCAAAAACAAAGTATACAAGACAGAAGATCAAGACCCCGGCAAATGGAGCTTGCCGGGAAGGCCGTCCCAGGCTCAAGATTATCACATTAACACAAGACCCTGGCAAGAGGAGCTTGCCAGGAAAACCAGAAGAGTGCATCTCAGAAGACACGCCTCGGCGCACCTTGCGCTCCGGCAGGACCCATGGAGCGACAAGCTTCCAGGCCCGGCAAGATCAAGACCCCGGCAAGGTGCTTGCCGGGGGAAGCCTGCGCTGTGTGCCCGCGCTCCAGCTCATCGGCCCACGCGTCGCCCTGGGGCCCTTCCAGGGACGCGTGGCGGATGGCTGTGCAGCCTGGGGTACACGGTGGCGATCCACGGTGACGAGGCTACCGCCGTGTCGAACGGAGACGCATGGACGGGTGCTTTTGGGGTCGACGGTGACGGGCATTTAATGCCCTTGTCCCCCACTGTCAAAGTTAGGTGATGACCACTGTTCATCCACTGTTCCCGCACTATTACAACTACCACCAAAGTTACATTTTTGCCCTCCTCTACGTTGACACCTGTCGGTGACCCCTTGAGCTATAAAAGGAGGCCCATGCACAACGTAGAGGGGGTTCGGAACCTAGACAACTTTCTTGCTCGGTGTAGCTAGTTCTTCAAGCTCCCGAGCCCAAAAACTCAATACAACCCAAGCAGGAGTAGGGTTTTACGCGTCCGCGCGGCCCGAACCTAGGTAAACTGCCCGCGTGCTCTCCTCGATCTACTCTTCGTGCTCCCTCCGCTCCCTTACCGCAACGTAAAAAGGGGCTCCGGTCCCATAGGTGTTCGCGGTGGACAGTTTCCCCCGACACACACTCTCTCTCCCGAGGTTTCTTTCTCGCACACATGCTCTCGATATAACACTCCATCCCTGTCGTAACCATTTACGACTGTTTTCACTAACCTTTATCAGAAGCACTTACCCTCTCGCAAGCATACACACGCACAATCCCCATCAACCCTTTCTATATACATAGACATGCCTACGTGTCTCCTGTACGCACATTATCTTTATGCCTGTCTCTCACTCATTGTCTCACACCTCTCTTCCTAATCGACGAGTATGATTCTAGCAGAGCATTATGTAGGATGCCCCTTAAAGTTAGGTTGGATGAATATTAATATCAGAGATAAAGGGGTTACCTTAGTCCGAGAACCTAGGGTTACAAATCCTAGCCGGCTTTGTCAGTGGACATAGAGTCCTTCTCAATTATGCTATCTTTATATTGTGCGACTAGTCATCCATGGGTCTCCCTAAATGTGTCACGGGCCGACCAATGTGGCGCAGGACGGAACCGAACGGAGGGCCTCACCTCGACCCACCGGACCTCACGCAGTGATACACCCTCTGCCCCCACGTCTCGTTATCTTCTCACACCCACACATACCAACACAGACACCACACACAAAAAATATATTCTCCTGGTGCCTCTATCCACTCCCCCTTGCATATACACACTCAAGGGAATCTCTCGCCGTGATGTCATATTCGTCTCTCTCTCTCTCTAGACCACTCTCATTTTTCATGCTATCTCTCCCACGCCTCCCCGCCGGCCCCTCTATCCATGCCTCTCTCGAATACGTAATACACACACATACCTCTCTAGGCCCTGCCAAATGCATCAACTACACATTCAGACATGTTACATCACGTACCCCATTGATCTAGAAAGCCCTCTCTTCATGTTTATTTCGCATACAACATTCCTTTTGAATAAAGTGTGGCCAAAAAAATATTTTAGAATTTCTACATATATACAACATTACAAAGTTATATGGAGGAGTATGAACGCTTGCATTGCATGGTGCCCACAATGATATTTATTCCGCACTGTGAATTTGTATATTTTTATACTATATATAAAGTTAGTCATAATAAAGAGAAACGAAGAGCATCTCTCTCTCCATCGCATACCCTCCTCTACACCCCTTTCATGTACGCACACAAACTATCTCCAGGTCCTCTAAAAGTAAGCCCCCAGCACATTCACACATGTTTCATCTTTCTCTCGCGATATATACAGTGATGATCATTGTATTTGAAGCGAAAGCACGATACATACATTGAACTTCAGAATCCACTCATTACGGTCACCATTTATATTTTGTGGTTATTATACAGTCATGGGATCACCATACAACTATGTATTTGCTCAAGACATGACTAGTTGACCAGTTAAACGCTCCACGTGGCGCCTCTAGTGTTGCATCACATTATCTCACTACCATCGGGCTCACCTGTCGGCTTGTATCTACTCTACATCTACACTCTTATAAAATACTAGCAAGATGCCCATGCATTGCACGGAACATCAAGATGCATTTGTATGAGTAGTTAACCTTGTGGGAGAAAAGTATGAACAAGGGAAGGCCTTATTTGCAAGTGTGGAGAGGGGCGTGGGTATCTTTTTGTAAAATTGCCATAGTTTCCTTCATATCCGTCAGATATAGATCGGATGGCCTATATTGCAGGATGGCAGGCACACGATCATCACTGACTATGCTTTTTATAAGAGTAGGGATAAAATACACTCTTATAAAAAACATAGTTGGTGATGATGGTGTGCCTACCATCCTGCAATATAGGCCGTCCGATTTATATCTGACGGATAGGAAAGAAACTATGACAATTTTGCAAAAAGGTACACACACACCTCTCCATATTTGCAAATAAGGCCTTCCCTCGTTCATCATTTTCTCTCACAAGATAAACTAGCCATACAAATGCATCTTGATGTTACGTGCAACGCACGGGCATCTTGCTAGTAAGAATGAAAACAAACGACAAAAATATATTGAACGGTTGTTCGAAGTCATGACCGCGGGCACAGCGGACAAGGTGGCCTTGTATTGGTATGCTGAGCCGTCTATTTTAACACACAGGAGCTGGTGTGGTGATTACACACACACACACACACACATGCACACGAACTGCATGCACGCAACACTCACACGAACACATGCACCCACGCACACACGCAACACTCACACGTACACACGCAGCCACGCACGCACGTAACACTCACACGCACACACGCACGCATGCATGCACACACCAGTACACCACACGACCAACACACACTCTCACACTCAAGTGCTCAACCTACATGTGCATGCGCACACATCAGGCCCCGACAGACACATACACAACCAGGTGATTCCCGCGCACGGGGTGGAGTCTTATCGCGCCTGCATAAATTTGTGTTTATCTCACCTTTTCCCTATGCGAACTGACAGGTAGAACCCACTAGGAACGTGGTCAATTTAACTAGTCAACATGGTGCCACGCAGACTATTTGGCCGGTTAATAGAGTGCAATCCGATGCTGAACCATGAACAGTGGCCGTATAATCACCGCAAAACGTATATAGTGACTGTAATCAGCTTATTCTGAAGTTCAGTGAACATATTACACTTTTCTCTCTGTAGGCCCTCCAAAACTACATCTCTACACGTTCTCGCATGTTACAGCACTACTACTACACTCTAACACAATAAATCATATGTGTTTTTAGTTTTACTAGATATCATATTGTTACTTAATTATTCAGTTTGCATACATTAAAATTGCCTTTGAAATGTATGGCCAGTATCATATACCGCGCGGGAAAAATCCCGCCCTTTCCTGTTTAATCGGGTTTGTATCGATGGATTGTGCGAAATAGCAAAACTATAGTACTATATACAGTACAAGTAACAGTTCACTGGGCCGTCGTGTCGTGTACTCCTCCGTCGTAAGAGTGGAGTGCTCGCTTTCATAAATCTTCTAGTCCCTTTCGCCTACATGTGGGGCATCAAGCTACGGGGTCCACGTGCCATACCGGAATACAGTGCGGAGCAGCCGGGGTGAAGCACCCAGTCATGGCGCCGGCATAGTAATGAGCAATGAGGCGTCAAATCACAAAGATGCACCTTTCCCGTAGTTAAGTTGGAGGGACGAAGAAGCCATCATTTCACTTGTTGCTGAATCTGCTTCTCCCTCATCTTCTTCAAGTTAACCACGTGTTGCTTCTGCCATTGTTCCACCTCATGTGGGAAGCGGATCGGCTTGGTGAAGCACTGACACGTGGGACCGCATATTAGCAAACCGCCAGGACAACGTCCTCTAAAAATAAGAAACCTCCCCCACCATCTGCGCGGCAAAATCAGCTCCTTTTTACTAATCTTGATTCTATAATTTTTTAGATCAATATAATTGAGATTTGTATAGATAGAACACAGGAGCAAAACCAAGTGGTACGGTTAAGGGCATCCGCAATGTGTAGCCAAATGTGAAAATAGCTTTTGGCATCGTGGGAATCATTGTGGACGGTGTTGCCAAAGCCAAAAGGATGGAACCGAAGCTCCCCGATTGATTGATTGAAGGAATAGAAAAATACAACGTCTCTTCTCTTTCTCCTGTGCATGGACGCTTGTACAGTATAGAGGATAGAGTCTACCCCCTTGTCCCTTCTATCACAAATCACAAAGTAGTGAGGCGTCAAATCACAAAGCACGGATGAAGCAACCATCATTTCACTCTTCGCTGACTCCGCTTCTCCATCGTCTTCTTCGAGAAACCATCTCGCCGCACTAAGCTGGACGGATGACACTATTGTGTACGAGTAGTACTAGTACATTTATGCGTCCTTTGGTTCAACAGACTTCCGGGATGCAAATAAGGCGGTTGTCTCGGCTTGTAGGCGGCACTTGCGAACGACTTACCGTGGTCTCCCTCAATGGTGTTCTCCGTCGAACGCACTTCGCCAAACCACAACATTCGAGATATCGTCGACGTCACCGCAATGGGGAAGGAAGTAAAATATAGTTACTACCTCAATTTTTTTGTATACAAGGCCAGTATATCAAAATTACAATTTGCAAAAGGCCACTAACACTAATCGAGGCAAAATTGATGGGGTTTGCCTCGTACTAGCAACCAAGGACATTTAATATCCCATGCATGGATGCGGAAGTGAGAAGGTTGGTTTGCATGGCGCTGCATTAATCAAGCGATGAGGAGTGAGATGGTTAGCTCTTTGGGCTTTGGAGAAAAAATACGCATTAATTGACACGTGAAACGAGGATTTGAATTGATTAATCCCGCCTTTCTTTTTTAACGCTAGTACTCCTAGTACGCAGTACTACGTACTTATCCTGTTTGGGTCTAGGCCTTGCATTGCCATACTTCGCCATACATTTTTGCCAAGCTTGCCTAAAGTTTTCAAAATGGAAAGGAGGTACACTTGCGCACGGCTGTCGCAGTCGCTCCTGCACGCCGCGGTCGCACCGCACCCTCACATGCACAGTCGCTCCTACACGCCGCAAACCCAACCAAGAGAACACACCCTCACTGACACGTGCTGTCGCATGTGAACAGACCAAACTCAGCCATTCTACCGCTGACACATAATTTTCGTTCATAGAGTATGTTTATCCAACCGCATGTTGGGGAGTATCCATACGGCATGTGCGGTGGTCTGTTGGGGAAGAAGAAGAGGTGAGGAAGAAGGGTTAGGAGACGTAGGATATTCATCCAACCGCCTAAAATGGTAGACTGACCCAAGTCAGGTGACTTGCATAACAATATATGTTTTTACACAGCAAAAGATCCATAAAAACAACAACATAAAGAAAAACAATCACTGCTCGTGGAACGAGACGGCCTCGTCGTCATTGGCTGCTGGCGTGAACCAGCCGTAGCTGCCGACATGTGTCTCTGCACTGTGGTTGTCCTCGGCCTCCAGCTACTCGTTCACGCGGAGCGTGCGGGCGCTCTGCACGGACGAGATCACCGCCCGGTTCAAGTCGAGGACGTTTGGTTCCGTCTGGAGGAGGGCCTCGATGGCAGCGGCATCCGCGCGCTCCACGTCGCGTCGAGCCGCCGCCGCCCGGTTCAAGTCCAAGACGTCTGGTTCCGCCTGCATGAGGTCCTCGATGAGAGTGGCATCCACGCGCTCTGCATCGAGTTGAGCCTTTGCCGCCCGGTTCAAGTCCAGGACGTCTGGTTCCGCCTGCAGGAGGGCCTCGATGGCAGCGGCATCCGTGCGCTCCGCCTCAAGTTGAGCCTCCACCGCCTGGTTCACATCCACGACATCTGGTTCCGCCTGCAGGAGAGCCTCGATGGCAGCGACATGCGTGCGCTCCGCGTCGAGTTGAGCCTCTGCCTCCCGGTCCTCCTTTAGTATCGCTAGGTTGAACCGCTGGTCCGCCTGCACCATGGGGGACTCGGACGCCGGCACAAAGTCGACGTCCAATTTCTCATACCCATCCGGGGCCTTCTGCGCCGCGACCTCCGCCATGAACATTGGATCGGCTTCCTCCTCCTCGTAGCTTGGCTCCAGAGAATTCGGGGATTGGCCTGCCGCAAAGCGAGCTTGGGAACGGAGGTCTCTGGCGCCAACCGCCGTCGTGATTTCTGCGCGGCGCTCCGGCGTCAACATCTTGTAGTACGTGATCTTGCGGTGCACCATGGCTTTCCGGCGAACTAGGGGACTGATATGTCTCCAACGTATCTATAATTTTTTATTGTTCCATGCTATTCTATTATCCTTCTAGGATGTTTTATGGGCTTTATTATACACTTTTATATTATTTTGGGGACTAACCTATTAACCCAGAGCCCAGTGTCAGTTTCTGTTTTTCTCTTGTTTTAGGGTTTTACAGAAAAGGAATTTCAAACGGAGCCCAATTGACCTGAAAATCAACGGAGGCTGTTTTTGGACCTAAAGAAGCCCAGGAAGTGTCAGAGGGGGACGAGAGGACCACGGGCTGCCCACGAGGGTGGGGGGCGCGTGCCCCCTAGGGCGTGTGCCCCCCCCCCCCCTC
>LR738714.1:506413682-506446983 GCA_902687465.1 Secale cereale
TAACAATTCATTCACAATATCGAGCATGAATCATAAACTTCATTGAAAACCAACAAACTTATGATCTCGGTCATTGAAGCAGTTTCAATTTATCGTAACATCGGAAAGAGTCAATATAAGAGCTTTTCAGCAAGCCTACATACTCAACTATCATATAGTCTTTCACAATTGCTCACACTCACGCGATATTTATGTTTATGGAGTTATAATCGGACACAGAGAAAGATAGGGGCTTATGGTATTGCCTCCCAACCTTTTACCTCAAGGGTAATGTCAACAGTAATAGACCATGATAACTTACATCCAAGTGGGTATATATGCCAGGATCTTTCCAACACAATGTTCTTGCCAAACGATAAAATGTAAAAAGGAAAGGTGATTTCCACCTTGACTCTTAAGGAAGAATAATAGATAGGCCCTTCGCAGAGGGAAGCAGAGGTTTTCATGTGCTTTTATGGTTGGATGCACAAAGTCTTGGCACAGAAGAACATCACTTTATATTGCCACTTGTGATAAGGACCTTTATTATGCAGTCTGTTGCTTTTATTACTTCCATATCACAAGATCGTATAAAGCTTGTTTCCTCCACACTAATAAATCATACATATTTTAGCCAGTTTGCAACATGCCAACTTAATTGGAAGGATCTTTCTCAATCCATAGGTAGGTATGGTGGACTCTCATGGCAAAACTGGGTTTAAGGATGTATGGAAGCACAAGTAGTATCTCTACTTAGTGCAAGGGGTTTTGGCTAGAATGAGGGGGAAAGGCAAGCTCAACATGTTGGATGATCCATGACAATATACTTTATTTTAGATATAAGAAAACATAACCCATTATGTTGTCTTCCTTGTCCAACATCAACTCTTTAGCATGTCATATTTTGATGAGTGCTCACAATCATAAAAGATGTCCAAGATAGTATATTTGTATGTGAAGCCTCTCTTTCTTTATTTCTTCCTATGAATTACAACGATGACCAAAACTATGTTTGTCAACTCCCAACAACTTTTATTCATCATACTCTTTATATGTGAAGTCATTACTTCCCATAAGATTAATATGATCTCTTGGATACTCTTTATGTTTTCTTTCTTTTTGTCATGACCAAAGTGAGGAAATCAAGCCCTTGACTCAACACTAATCTTTATTATATAGCTCACGGACTCGATTACAAAGGGTAAAGATCATAAAGCAAAATCTCACAACTAGATCATGCTAACTTTATTCTACTAGATCAAGATACTACCAAAAAGATCGAACTAAGGAAAACGGTAAAGATAGGAGTGAAGGTGATACGATACCGGGGTCACTCCCCCAAGCTTGGAAGTTGCCAAGGGGAGTGCCCATACCCATATGATTAGGTCTCCTTCTTCGGTGGTGGTGATGCTGGAGTTGAAAGTAGTGACGTCGGATCATCATATATCGAGCGTAGGAGATGCTCTAGCTTGCGGATAATACCTTTGAGTGCAGCTATATACTCCTTCAACAAAATATTTTCACTTGTGAGATACTTGTTTTGAATTTGAGCTAACTCAATCATCTTGAAAGCTTCACTCTCAGTTGAAGTAATAAGGTTGGGAAGAGGTTGATGGATGTCTTCTTCTCCCAGTGACGGAGCTGGATCTTCCACCTCCTTCTTGATCTTCTTCTCCTTGTTGGTCTCCTCGGGTCCTTCCCTCTTCAGATCTATCTTCATTAGCCAAGCATCATTGCCTTCATTGTTGGAGGAAGGAGACGACATGGTGCCTGGCTTCGTCAACCCTGGCAGAAAATAGCTAGAAACAAGAATAGATGATTTTTGCGTGATACAGAGGTCAAAACCTTCGGAAGTATATATAATGAAAATTTACCGACCAAAAGGAGTAACGTACCAAAAACCGAAGTCTGGGGGGCACACGAGGTGCCCACGAGGCAAGGGGCACGCCCAGGGGAAGGGGGCGCCCTCCACCCTCGTGGGCGCCTCGTGTCTCTTCCGGACTACCACTTATTTTTCTATTTTTCTAAATATTCCAAAACGGTGAAAATTTGCCTTTAGAACTGTTTTGGAGTCGGTTTACTTAGCGTACCACGCACCTCTTCCTTTTCGGAGTTTGAATCGTTCTGGAAAGTGTCCCTTATGTAATCCTCCGGGGTTACGGTTTCAATAACATTGGTTTCAACATTTATAGGATTACCTGATATATAATGTTTGATTCTTTGACCGTTCACCACCTTCGGATTTGTGCCTTCGAAGTTGTTGATTTTTATGGCACCGGAACGATAAACCTCCTCGATAACGTAAGGTCCTTCCCACTTAGAGAGAAGTTTTCCTGCAAAAAATTTTAAACGGGAGTTGTATAGCAAGACATAATCACCTACGTTAAACTCACGCTTTTGTATTCTTTTGTCATGCCATCTTTTGACATTTTCTTTAAACAGCTTGGCATTCTCATAGGCCTGGGTTCTCCATTATCAAGAGAGCTAATGTCAAATAACCTCTTCTCACCGGCAAGTTTGAAATCATAATTGAGCTCTTTAATAGCCCAATATGCCTTATGTTCTAGCTCAAGAGGTAAGTGACAAGCTTTTCCATAAACCATCTTATATGGAGACATACCCATAGGATTTTTGTATGCAGTTCTATAGGCCCATAATGCATCATCAAGTTTCTTGGACCAACTCTTTCTAGACCTATTATTTGTCTTTTGCAAAATTAATTTAAACGCTCTATTACTTAGTGCTACTTGACCACTAGTCTGTGGGTGATAAGGGGATGCAATTCTATGATTTACATCATACTTAGGCCTTGCTTGGATCCAAGGGACTTATTTTAGTCTGACTAAAAATAGTCTCTTTAAGAGGCTAAAGTTCCAAGCACCCCTGACTAAAGACAGGCTAAAACTAGTCTTGAGACTAAAATCTTTTACTTAGGGGTACCCATACTAAAATGTGAATTAGTCCTCTCTCTCCTCATTTAACTCCTCTTCTTTAACACATGCAAGTTCTGGATTGGAGGGTTTGGAGGATAATAAATGCTCATTAACTTGATTTTAGTCTCCTTAGTATTTGGATCCAAGCATGGGTGAGGCTAGCAAGTTTTAGTCCCACTACTTTTAGTCACGGGACTAAAATGTATCCTTAGCAAGCATTTTACGGAAAGCACCATGAATAAAGTGTGAACCCCCATCAGTCATTAAGTATCTAGGGACTCAAAACCTCGAGAAAATAACTTCTTTAAGCATCTTAATAGAGGTGTTGTGATCAGCACTACTAGTTGGAATAGCTTCTACCCACTTAGTAATGTAATCAACAACAACTAAAATATGCGTATACCCATTAGAGGAAGGAAACGGTCCCATATAATCAAAGTCCCAAACATCAAATGGTTCAATAACAAGTGAATAATTCATAGGCATTTCTTGACGTCTACTGATATTACCAATTCTTTGACAATCATCCCAAGATAAGACAAACTTACGGGCATCCTTGAAGAGAGTAGGCCAATAATAAACTAGATTGCAATACCTTATGTGCAGTTATATCTCCGGCATGGTGTCCTCCATAAGCTTCGGAGTGGCACTTGCGTAGGATCTGTTCCTGTTCATGCTCAGGTACACAACATCTAATGATACCATCTACTCCTTCATAATAAAGATGTGGGTCATCCCAGAAGTAATGTCTCAAATCATAGAAGAACTTTTTCTTTTGCCGGTATGTGAAGCTAGGAGGTATAAACTTAGCAACAATATAATTAGCATAATCAGCATACCATGGAGCAGTACGAGAAGTATTTATGACAGCTAATTGTTCATCAGGAAAGCTATCATCAATAGGTTGTGGGTCATCAAGTATATTCTCTAACCTAGACAAGTTATCTGCAACGGGGTTCTCACCTACCTTTCTATCAGTAATATGCAAGTCAAATTTGTCGGATTACGGGATCCGCAAACCCAAGAAGTTCGAACACAGGGGCGTGAACGAAGATCTCTCCCACTCACATCTACCTAGCGTCTCGCCCTCGTCCGATGAAGAGATTCAAGTGAACAACAAGTAAAGCACACAAGAATTTACCCAGGTTCAGGCTACCTTGCGATGTAAAACCCTACTTCCTGCTTTGCTGGATTGGCCTCGGGAGGGCTTGAATATGGATGAGTACAATGGTTCCTGAGCTCACGAGGAGAGCTCAGGAGGGTCAGGAGGCAAGGATTCTTGCTCCTTTGTGCGAGGGCAGAGTTTCTGGATCTGATCGACTTGAGTCCCCCTCCATAGTGGAGATCCTAGCTACTTATATAGGCGGCCAGGGTCCTCTTCCCCCGAAAAGTTTAGGCGGGAAGGGATCCCACAACGGCCATTTTGATCGGGAACACAAGGACGTTCTTGTCCTGACAAAAGCGGTCTTCGCCTGCAAAAGGATCAGGCCGTGACGCGGTGGTGGGCTCGGTGGTGACATCCTCTCTGTCGTCCTTGCGGTCTTCGGTCTTGTTGCACCTAAGGGGAAACATTTGTCCCGCTCCTCGGAACCTGCACCTGCGCTGTCTCCTTTGCACCAAAATGGAAACTACGCCGCTGGCACCCGCTGGCGCGGTGCGTCACTGCTTGCGTCACTGCCTCCTCCTGAGGCAGGCTTGGCCTTGGATTCTCCGCCCCACCGGAGCAACCTAGCTGAGGCCGCTCCTGAGGGGATCTCGATGTCGTTCTCCTCGCGAGGCCTAGCCCCCTCGCGAGGGTCTTGGGCAGCTGGTCGATCAGTTGGGCCGTACCAGGTCGTGATAGGAGCGCGCTACCGCCCGCAGACAGGAAAGTCTGGGTACCCTGGTTCCCAGGACGCCGACAGTAGCCCCCGGGCCCAAGGCGCGCACGGAGTTGGCTTCGGGGCGAAGCCTTATTCAAGGACGGAGCACCACGGCCCCAAAAAGGCTGCAGGCCAGGCTGGCGCGCGACGGTTGGATAGGACGTGGGCGACTCTGCTTCCCACGCAGTCTCGGCAACTATGTAACTTGACAAAAGGGTTATCGTCTCCCTTGCTTCCTCCTTAGATCCCCTTCTCCTTCGCCTCCGGCCTTCCTAAATTGCCTGCATCCTCCGGCACCTCAGCAATGGCGAAGAAAAGCAAGGGTGCCGCGCATGCGTCTGGATCTGCTTCTTCCCTTGAGGCAGCGCTCGAGGAGTCCACCATCACCAAGGAGGGGGACTACTCGGGGGTCCAGTCTTTCTTGTCGAGCGTCCACAATGAGCATGGCCCGACGATGATTTAGGTCGGATCCACCGCGGCACGGATCTTGCCGAAGTCCTGCTACCCCTTCTTCCTCCACAGCATCTCCGTCGGGCTCGTGCCGCCCTTCTCGGAGTTCTTCTACGCCATCCTGGACCATTACGAGTTGCACGCTCTCCACATCCAGCCTCGCTCCATCTTCGTCCTGTCGCTCTTTGCCTTTTATTGCGAGACGCTTGTGGGGGTGAAACCGACTGTCGCCCTCTTGCGCCACTTCTTCTCCATGCAGCGGTACGACGAGGGTCCGTGCTCGGGCTGTGTCTCCTTTGTCTTCCAGCGCCAGGGCTGCCGGCTGATGACAGCCGGGAAGAAGATAGACTCCCACCGGAAGAGGTGGGTCTATCTGGATGCCCAGCGCGTTCATCCGCTGCTGGCGCTGCCTACCGCCCGTCTGGCGAAATGCGCCGGCTGGAGCTACGCGAAGCTCACCGATCCCCTTGCTGAGCCTGTCTTGGCTAGGATCAAAGTCGACCTGGGCTCGAGGCTTGAAGGGGCCCAGATCATGAAGGTGTTCCTGAGGCAGCGTCTGGCGCTGCTCCAGGCACACTCGCGCCCCATGTGGGAGCTGATGGGGAATGACGACACGCTCCGGCTGCGCTCAGGCATGCTGGACGAGGCCGACCTAGACCTTGCCACGGTCACTCTCCTAGGGATGGTTCCTGAGGACCTCTCGGGGGCCCACCTGCCGCTGTACAGTCACCCTGACAAGGCCAATCTGCTGAAGGCCGTGTCAGGTTTTGGGGTGCCCGTGGCTGCTCCGCCCACGGTTGACGTGTCCTGTCGTGCCGACGATGGGAGCGACGAGGAGGACTCGGAGGAGACCCTGGGTGGCGAGGACAGGGTTGACGAGGGGGACTCCTCCGAGGCGTCCGCTGAAGAAGTGGCATCAGGCGGAGGTGCTGCCGGACGGCCCCAGGCGACCACTCTGCATCGATCCGGACGCGTTGCGTCCAGGGGCAGCAATGCGGCGACCCCACCGAGGAGCGCCGTGCTAGCGAAACTGGTGACCACGGTTGCGCCCGAGTCCGTGGCCTCGCGCCTTGCCAAGATCCGGACTGCTGGTACGCCCGTAGCGCCAGCGGTCGCGGCCGACCTGCTGATGAAGAGGAGGGCGCGCCTCGCCTCAGATGAGTAAGTTTGCAATCTCCTGTTATCCCTCGGCCGCTGTGTTCCTGACGTACTTCTCTTGGCGCAGCAGCCTACGTGGCATGATGAAGAAGGTGAAGGGGGAGGTCACGTCGTGGTACCCCGCTCCACCTGCCGCTGCTTTGGCCACGGAGAAGGGTGCCACAGCTTTGCGTGCCTCGGCCAGCTGGGCCACCAAGAACGCGGCGGCGGCGTCGCCTGAGGGCGTCGTTGCTGTTTGCGAGGCCGCGGCAGCTCCCGCTCCGGCTGCTCCAGCGAGGGGAGCCGGAGCCCCCGAGCCCCTGGTCGAGCAGCCGGTCTCGTTGGCGCCCATCTGCGAGCCGATGCAGCTTGGCCCTGAGACCTTCGAGGCCGCCTCCGCTGCGCTGGGTCGGCTCCTTGCCGAACTTCAGGGTGGTGATAGCCGTGCGATGGAAGGATGCTTGGGCCTGATCTCTGGGTGGCTCCTGGCAGACGAGTCTGCGCGGGCCTCCTAGAGCCAGGCCTCAGCGGTTGCCGCCAAGGGTCAAGAGGAAGCCGCGGCAGCCACGCGGGCATGCGACGCCGTGTGAGCCTATGCTGCGTCCTTCGAGAAGCGCTACCACAAGGCGGAGAGCGAGCTGGAGGCCCTTCGTGAGGAAGGCGCTAGGCGCGCCCTGGAGCTTGAAAGGTTGGAGAAGGAGCTCAAGGCGCAGAAGGCTGAGACATCCCGGCTGCAGCAGGAGCAGCTCGCTGATCGCGCGAGCTTGGAGAAGCTGAAGGCCGAGGCCGAGTAGGCCAGGGCGACCTAAGCTGCGCGCGAGAAGGAAGACGCCCTTGTGGCCTCGGCGGCGGTGAGTTGCGAGGCCCTCACCGCCTTCGAGCTCGAGGCCCGTACGGCGCTGCATGCTGCTTATGGGAAGGGTTCGAGAAGCCACTGTCCGCCCCGGAGGGTGGCCCAGCCGGGCTCCTTGCTGCTCTTATGAAGTCCCTGCGCGAGGTTGCGACCGCAATTGGCCAGTTAGCAGACGTCGAAAGCCGCACGCTCCTTTCCTTGGCCCTGATGCAGGTGTGCGGCCACCTAAGTCTCCGTGATCCCACTCTTGACCTGGCCTCGCTATCCAAGCCCGTGACCGCGAGCATAGAGAGCGCGACTGCTAAGGCCCTGGAAACGAAGGTCAAGGAACTGGTGGAGGCGTTCCTCCAGGTCGCTGCTGCCGCGGCCGAGGAGGCGGAGACTGGTGATGACACGCTTGGTGATGCCTGACCTGTTCCTGTCCAGATGAGAGAAGTGCAAGTGCCTGGGGGAGGCATAAGAACTCGCTTGAATTTGGAGAGCTTGGTACTATTGTAATAACTAAATTGAACTTGCTGATTTCCATGCTTTCTTCCTTTCATGTTCGCTTAGGTGCTCTGCGTCGGCAGGGCCCAACCCCGTGCATACCTCGATCGCCATTGAGCCCTCCGGGTGACCGGGGTTATCGTAATAACTAGACTCAATGAATGAGGGGCTACGTGGCTAGTGAGGCCCCTGGGTCGCGATGCCCAGGGGTCCCCCTTGATGTTCAAGCGATCCCATTTGTGTTCTGCGTCGGCAGGGGCCAGCCATGCGCATACCTCGACCGCCGTTGAGCACCGGGCTCAAGGAGTGAGGGGCTATGTGACTAGTGAGGCCCCTGGGTCGCGATGCCCAGGGGTCCCCCTTGACGTACGAACGGCTCTCATGAGGGAGAACGAGCACCATACCTTGCTCACGAGCCTTCGCCTAGGATGGGGGCGCGAGAAAGCCAGGTGTCTGGGAACCTGGTAGGGTGGCGTCTGCCAGGCGTGACCTGAGCATAGCCCCCGTGCCGAGCCCCCCTCACGACACCTATCCAAGGGGAAGCTGTGAGCGTCGTGAGCTAAAAAGCTCCCTGAGGTTGGTGTGACCGCTGGGGGCCGCCCTCAGTTGTTTATAACTAGCGCGGAGCATAGAGCTACCACACTTGCGCGGAGTGTGGGCATAACCGTGCCTCGGTCGTAGCGGCCAGCGTGGAGCTTGGTGCTTCCACTGGTTCGTGGGCATAACCTCTCCTCGGTTGGTTCTGCCAGCGCGGAGCATGGTACTTCCACTGGACTGTGGGAGGGAGCCTCCCACCGGGAGAGACTTCGGGGCGTGTACAGCCCCGTCCTGACACATGGCTTGCACGGTAGGACAGCCAAGGTGTATATGGGCCCTCCTCAGGACGAGCTGAATGACTCTGAGGAAGTTTTCGTGAGCTTACGCATCACTCACGAGACCTACCCTGAGGCGGGTTGCGCCTGAGTCTTCTTCTGCAAAATGTGAAAAGAGAGGTGTTGTGTCAACCTGCGCCAAGTGCATCTCTAGAGGGCATCGCCTGAGAAGGCCGCAACACCAACAACCCCAGGAGGTGACGTTAGCGGGACCGGCCCGTAAGACAGAGCTCAGCCGCTGGATTTATCGACGCTGCATGGGATGGACCCGAGAACAAACGCCGTGCCCAGTCTTCTCATGCAATAGTCCAAAATAAAAACAACCGGCGCGCGGTTCCCACGTGAGCGAGGCACCTGCCACGGGCCCCTACTTACCCATCCATGATTAGCCCATGCGAGAACAAGGCACCAAGGACCACGGGAGGTGACGTCACAGGAATGGCTTGCGAGACAGAGCTCAGCCCTTGGATTTAGCGACACTATAGGGACGGACCCGAGCACAGACGCCGTGCCAGTCCTTAATCATGGGGCGGTCGCGAATGGGCTTGCAAGGGCTCATGACCTTAGTGGCGGTGAGAACGCCAAGCATGTAGATAATGCAAATAGGAAGAAGCAACTAGCCTTGATTCATGTGCAAAAAGAGACGGTTGCGGGGGGATAGCCCCCAGCATCTCGAGGATGATGCAGCCCGGGGGGCGCCCTCGATTGAATACGTGAAACGTCACCTGACACTTGTCAGAGAAGAGTTGGGGTAGCTGAAGGTGCGAGCCGTGCGGGTTGCCCCTGAGGATCGTTGGGTTCCTGAGGCCCAGGGGCTCCGGAGGCCCTCAGTGGTCGCGGGGCTCCGGCTCTCGCTCCATCTGGACCGCCTGCCACTGAGCCTCCCGAGCCCCCAAAGCCTGCCGCGCGAGGCGCTGGAATGTGGCATCTGCGTTGCGGAAGCCGAAGAGCGTGCAGACGTAGCTGCAAGAGAGAGCCCTCCTCCGGCCGACCGCCCTCGGCCAGAAGGGCCCCAAAGAAGCGGCTCAGTTGAGACCCGTGACGTCGATGCAAACGCGGAATTGGTCGCTCGGGTTGCGGGTAGGTGAGCTTGGCATCGTGCGGTTACGCCCACCGCGTATGAGCCATGCATACTGAAGTTCGTCGGTAACCTGGTCGATGAAGTCCTGATCCCCCAGCGCTGTACGGCTCACGCTGGGCTCACAAAAACTCGCGTCGAGACACGCTTGCAGGTGGTGCTCTAACACCTCCCTCGAGACGCTGGTCAGGCCGGAGACACTCCAGAGGAGAGCCCCCGAGCCCGTCCTGAGAGGGGCGTCGAGCACGCCTCCCTATGCGAGGGTGGAGGGTGCCTCGTCGGGAGGTGCGAGTCCTGAGGCGGAACCGTCAGGAGCCCCTGCGTCCTGAGATCCGTTGGCGGGCAGGTTCTTCTTGTTCTTGGGGGCGGTCTGCAGGGCGAAGACGGCTCCATCCTCGTCGGAGCTCTCGACCGCCGTGGTCTGGTAGGCGCGCTCCAGGGAATCCACTACTTCCTTCTCGTCGGAGGCGATCGTGATGACTCCGCTACTCCCGGGCATTTTGAGGACGTTGTAGCCGTGATGGGTCGCTGCCATGAACTTGGCGAGGGCAGGATACACAAGGATGACGTTGTACAGGAGGTGGATGTTGGTGACGTCGAAGTCGATGAGCTCGGTGTGATAGTTGTCGCGGTCACCGAAGGTGACGGGGAGGCGGACCTGCCCCATAGGGAGTGAGGAGCCATCCGTGACTCCGTAGAATGGCTTGGTCGGGTGGAGCTGATTGTAGGGGACCTGGAGCGTCTCGAAGGTCTGGACAGAGAGGACGTTGAGCCCCGCTCCGCCATCGATGAGGGTCTTGGTCACGAGGACGTTGCCGATGGTTGGAGTGCAGAGCATCGGAAGAGCACCTGGGGCTGCGGTGCACTTGAGCTGGTATTTGGGGTCGAAGGTGATGACCTGCTTGGTCCACCTGAGGTTGCGCGCGGCATCAGGCCTGGGAAGCGCCACGTTCACCTCGTGAGCGAACTGCTTGAAGTTGCGATGGGAAGCCGGAGCATGGGCTCCTCCCAAGATGCATGCAATCGCACGCGGCTCCTGAAAGCCCCCTGCTCCATCTCCCTGGCGGTCGTCTTCGTTCCTTCTTGGCGGTGGTGGCAGCGGAGGCAGACCTCCGTTGCCTTGAGGGCGACCCTCACGAGGCTGGTCGCGCCAAGGGGCGTCACGAGGCTGCTCCTGCCAGTGGTCTTCACGAGGCTGCTCACGCCATCCTTGGCGCGAGTTCCTGCCGTCCCAACGTCCACCACCACGGCCTACTCCGCGGTCGTAGCCGTGGTTGTCGCGCTCAGGGCGCTGCCCGACGCGCCCTCCACGTGTCGCCCTGAGCTCCTGACAGTCGTTGGTGTTGTGGTTGTGGACATCGTGGAAGACGCAGTACGAACGGTTGTCTCTGGGGGGTCGTTGTAGCCGCAGCCACGCTTCACTTCTGGCTCTGCAGCCAACACGGTGGCCCCCTTGCGCTTTGCTTCTTTGGCCTTGGCTTTCTTGTTGTCAGCCTCCACTTCTGGCAGCTCCTGGAGGGCGAGGCGTCCTTTCTCCTCCCTGGCGCACTTTGCCGCGAGCTTGAACATCTCGAGGGCTGTGCACAGATCCTCGTGGATGGCGGGCTCCTCCCTCATCCTGACGTCGCGGACACCGTCGGAGAACACCGAGATGATGGCCTCGTCCGAGAACCTGGGGATCCTGAGGCGCATGGTGTTGAAACGCTGGATGTACTTCTGCAGGGTCTCCCTTGGCTGCTGCTTCACTCGGCGCAGATCCGCGGCCGCCGGGGCTGGGTCGCGGGTGCCCTGGAAGTTGGCGACAAAACGCTCACGCAGTTCCCCCCCAGGAGGAGATAGATCCCACGGGGAGGTTCAGGAGCCGTGAGTGGGCGCCATCCTTGAGGGCCATGGGGAACCAGTTCGCCATGACCTGCTCGGTGCCATTGGACGCCTCGATGCTCAGCTCGTAGAGTTGGAGGAACTCTGTGGGGTCGGTGGTGCCATCGTAGCGCGGAGGCAGATCCGGCTTGAACTAGCCGGCCCAGACGAGGCACCGTAGCTCGGGAGCTAAGGCGCAACATCTAGCCACACTCATGATTGCAGGCCCCCCCTTTACCTGCAGTGCTGGTTCTTGGGGCGTTGGTGCCACCACCTCCAGTGGTGCGCGGTCTTGGTGCTGCGGGACAGGGGGCCTGCGAGCTCCTGCCTGGAGATGTAGGATCACCTAGCAGCTCTCCTCGTCGCGCGCAGGGGCCTTGCGGGGCGGCTCATGCCGCGGAGCCTCGCGCCTGACCTCCTGGTCGGTGCTGTAGAGTGTAGGTGGAGCCGGGACACCGTGGCCCTCGTTCCCCGCCATGGGCGACGCGGGACGGGAGGAGTGAGTTGGTGCAGGTACCTCACCGACGGCGTTGACGAGCTCGGTGATGTGGTGGAGCCACTCGCCGTAGAGGTCGTCCGTCGGGTGGTAGCGCAGGAGCTCCCACGCCACAATAGTGCAAGCTGCTGGTAGACCGGCCCGCGGCGGATCAGCGAGGACGACACCGCGACCGGCGAGGGTGACGGCGTCGCCGTGCGGCCATCACGCCGCACGGACAGCGGCGGCGACAAGTGCTGCTGCTCGTGGACGGCCGGGTCAGTGGCGGCGTTGGCGACCGGCGAATTGGGGCGGAGCGGCGCACCGTTGCCCACGGGCGCCGTCTGAGCGACGTTCGCGACGCGGCGGGCGGCGTGTGCTTGGCGTGTGTCCACCATGGCAGTGGAGCAAAGTCGACGACGAGAGCGGGACGAGGTCCTCGGAGAGGCGAGATCTCGACACGCCCCCTACCTGGCGCGCCAAATGTCGGATTACGGGCTCCGCAAACCCAAGAAGTTTGAACACAGGGGCGTGAACGAAGATCTCTCCCACTCACGTCTACCTAGCGTCTCGCCCTTGTCCGATGAAGAGATTCAAGTGAACAACAAGTAAAGCACACAAGAATTTACCCAGGTTCAGGCCACCTTGCGGTGTAAAACCCTACTTCCTGCTTTGGTGGATTGGCCTCGGGAGGGCTTGAATATGGATGAGTACAGTGGTTCCTGAGCTCTGGAGGAGAGCTCAGGAGGGTCAGGAGGCAAGGGTTCTTGCTCCTTTGTGCGAGGGCAGAGTTTCTGGATCTGATTGACTTGAGTCCCTCTCCATAGTGGAGATCCTAGCTACTTATATAGGTGGCCAGGGTCCTCTTCCCCCGAAATGTTTAGGCGGGAAGGGATCCCACAACGGCCATTTTGAGCGGGAACACCAGGGCGTTCTTGTCCTGACAAAAGCGGTCTTCGCCTGCAAAAGGATCAGGCGGTGACGCGGTGGTGGGCTCGGTGGTGACATCCTCCCTGTCGTCCTTGCGGTCTTCGGTCTTGTTGCACCAAAGGGGAAACCTTTGTCCCGCTCCTCGGGAACCTGCGCCTGCGTTGTCTCCTTTGCACCAAAATGGCAACTGCGTCGCTGGCACGCGCTGGCACGCGCTGGCGTGGTGCGTCACTGCTTGCGTCACTGCCTCCTCTTGAGGTAGGCTTGGCCTTGGATTCTCTGCCCCTCCGGAGCAACCTAGCCGAGGCCGCTCCTGAGGGGGTCTCCATGTCATTCTGCTCGCGAGGCCTAGCCCCCTCGCGAGGGTCTTGGGCAGCTGCTCGATCAGCTGGCCCGTACCAGGCCGTGATAGGAGCGCGCTGCGGCCCGCAGACAGGCAAGTCTGGGTACCCTGGTTCCCAGGACACCGACAAAATTCTTGGAGCAAGAGAACCCATCTAATAATTCTAGGTTTAGCATCTTTCTTTTCCATAAGGTATTTGATAGCAGCATGATCAGTGTGAATAGTTACTTTAGAATCAACAATATAAGGTCTAAACTTATCACAAGCAAATACAACTGCTAAAAATTCTTTCTCAGTAGTAGCATAATTTTTGTGGGCATTGTCTAGAGTTTTACTAGCATATTGGATAACATTCAATTTCTTATCAACTCTTTGCCCTAGAACAGCACCTACAGCATAATCACTAGCATCACACATAAGTGCAGAGATCAATGCTTTCTTAAGTATTTCAAATGCTTCTAGACAATCATCATCAAAGACAAAAGGAATATCTTTTTGTAAGAGATTAGTCAGAGGCCTGGAGATTTTGGATAAGTCCTTTATGAACCTCCTATAAAACCCGGCATGACCAAGGAAACTTCGTATACCTTTGATGTCCTTGGGGCACGACATCTTTTCAATAGCATCAACTTTAGCCTTGTCAACTTCAATACCTCTTTCAGAAATTTTATGCCCCAAGACAATGCCTTCATTAACCATAAAGTGGCACTTCTCCCAATTCAAGACAAGGTTAGTGTCTTCACATATCTACAAAACTCGATCAAGGTTGCTTAAGCAATCATCAAAAGAAGTTCCGTAAACGGAAAAATCATCCATGAAAACCTCAACAATCTTTTCATAAAAATCAGAGAATATAGTCATCATGCATCTTTGAAAGGTAGCAGGTGCATTACATAAACCAAAAGGCATACGTCTATAAGCAAAGGTACCGAAAGGACAAGTAAAAGTGGTATTTTCTTGATCCCCTTTTGACACAGGTATTTGATAGAAACTAGAATAACCATCTAGAAAGCAAAAATGAGTATGTTTGGATAACCTTTCTAGCATTTGATCAATAAAAGGCAAGGGGTAATGATCTTTCTTAGTAGCTTTATTTAATTTGCGGAAATCAATTACCATCCTATAACCTGTAACAATTCTTTGCGAGATCAATTCATCTTTATCATTAGGAACAACAGTTATACCTCCCTTCTTAGGGACACAATGGACATGACTTACCCACTGGCTATCAGCAATTGGATAGATAATACCTGCCTCTAGAAGCTTTAGAATTTCCTTCCTTACCACTTATTTTATCATAGGATTTAACTGTCGTTGATGATCAATAACCTGTTTAGTGTTTTCTTCCAATTTTATCTTGTGTTGGCATAAAGTGGGACTAATGCCCTTAAGATCATCTAGAGTGTATCCAATAGCAGCATGGTGCTTCTTCAGAGTTTTCAATAATTTTTCCTCTTCCTGCTCTGAAAGGTTAGCACTAATAATAACAGGATATATCTTCTTTTCATCAATATAAATATATTTGAGATTATCAGGTGAAGGTTTAAGTTCAAACACGGGATCACCCTTTGGTGGAGGAGGATCCCCTAGGATTTCAACAGGCAAGTTATTTTTTTAATACGGGTCCCTGTTTAAAGAATATCTCATCTATTTCCCTCCTCTCATTCATATGCATATCATTTTCATGGTCTAACAAATATTGTTCTAAAGGATCATTAGGAGGCACATCAATAGAAGCAAGACCAATAATTTCATCCTTACTAGGTAATTATTTATCAAGGGGTTGTCTACGAAATTTAGCAAAGTTAAAATCATGAGACATATCCCCTAAACCAATAGTAACGATGTCTTTCACGCAGTCTATCTTAGCATTAATAGTATTCAAAAAGGGTCTACCAAATATAATGGGACAAAAGTCATCTTGTGGGGAACTAAGAATAAGAAAATCAGCAGGGTATTTAACTTTCCCACACAAGACTTCAACATCTCTAACAGTCCCAACGGGTGATATAGTGTCTCTATTAGCAAGCTTGATAGTAACATTGATCCCTTCTAACTCAACAGGTGCAATATCATGCATAATTTCTTGATATAAGGTATGAGGGATAACACTCGCACTAGCACCCACATCACATAAACCATGATAGCAATGATCTCCTATTTTAATAGAGATAACAGGCAAGCCTACAATAGGTCTATGTTTATTCCTAGCATTGGGTTTGGCTATTCTAGCAGATTCCTCTTGGAGGTAAATAACATGTCCATCTAAATCTTCTACCAAGAGATCTTTAACCATAGCAACACTAGGTTAAACTTTAATTTTCTCAGAGGGTGTAGGTGTTCTAGTATTACTCTTATGAACTACAGTTGAAGCTTTAGCATGATCCTTTATTCTAACAGGGAAAGGTGGTTTCTCAATATAAGCAGTAGGAGCAATAGGATCAACATTATAAGTGATAGTCTTTTCTTCAACTTTAACATGTTCATCTACTTTTACTTCAATGGGAGGATGGTATTTAAACCACTTCTCCTTGGAAAGATCAACATGAGTAGCAAATGATTCACAGAAAGAGGCTAGTATCTCACAGTCAAGTCCATATTTAGTGCTAAGCTCACGGAAAACATCGGTATCCATAAAAGCCTTAACACAATCAAACTTAGGGGTCATACCTGACTCCTTACCTTCGTCGAGATCCCAATCTTCAGAGTTGCGTTTAACTCTTTCCAATAAATCCCATTTGAATTCAATAGTCTTCATCATAAAAGAGCCAGAACAAGAAGTATCGAGCATGGAGCGATTATCGAGAGAAAGCCGAGCATAAAAAATTTGAATGATCATTTCTCTTGAAAGCTCATGATTCGGGTATGAATATAACATTGACTTAAGCCTCCCCCAAGCTTGGGTGATGCTTTATCCTTCGCGAGGCCAAAAATAATAGATATAATTACGATCACAATGAACCTGGTGCATAGGGTAGAACTTCTGATGAAATTCCAACTTCAGACGATTATAGTTCCATGATCCAATATCATCACATAGCCTAAACCATGTAAATGCATCTCCCTTCAAAGATAAAGGGAAGAACTTATTCTTGATAACATCCTCGGGCATACCTACAAGCTTAAATAATCCACAAACTTCATCCACATAGATTAGGTGTAAATCGGGATGCAGTGTTCCGTCTCCTGTAAAAGGATTATCAAGCAGTTTCTCTATCATACCCGAAGGAATTTCAAAGCAAAAAATTTCAATAGGTGCAGTAGGTTGAGGAGAAACTCTTTGCTCTTCTGGTCGGGGTGAAGATACCCCGAACAAGCCCCTCAAAGGATTATGAGCCATAGTAACAAATGACAATAAATTTCAGCACACTATATAAATTTTTCCTTACCAAAGGTGCTTCACTCCCCGGCAACGGCGCCAGAAAAGAGTCTTGATGACCCACAAGTGTAGGGGATCTATTGTAGTCCTTTTGATAAGTATGAGTATCGAACCCAATGAGGAGCATAAGGAAATGAGAGGCAGTTTTCAGTAAGGTATTGTCTGCAAGCACTGAAATTATAGGTAACAAGTAATTTTGTGATAAGGTAATTGGTAGCAAGTAACAAAAGGTAAAAGTAAATAAGGTGCAGCAAGGTGGGCCAATCCTTTTTGTAGCAAAGGACAAGCCTGGGCAAACTCTTATAAGAATGAAAGCACTCCCCAGGACACATGGGAATTATCGTCAAGCCAGTTTTCATCACGATCATCTGATTTGCGTTCGGTACTTTGATAATTTGGTATGTGGGTGGACCGGTGCTCGGGTGCTGTCCTTACTTGGACAAGCCTCCCACTTATGATTAACCTCTAATGCAAGCATCCAGAACTACAAAAGAAGTATTAAGGTAAACCTAACCATAGCATGAAACAAGTGGATCCAAATCAGCCCCTTATGAAGCAACACATAAACTAGGGCTTAAGCTTCTGTCACTCTAGCAACCCATCATCTACTTATTTTTCCCAATGCCTTCCTCTAGGCCCAAATAATGGTGAAGTGTCATGTAGTTGGTGTTCACATGACACCACTAGATGAGAGACAACATACATCTCATCAAAATATCGAACGAATACCAAATTCACATGACTACTAATAGCAAGACTTCTCCCATGTCCTCAGGAACAAAAGTAACTACTCACAAGACATAATATTGTTCATGATCAGAGGGGTATTAATATGCATAATGGATCAGAACATATGATCTTCCACCAAATAAACCAACTAGCATCAATGATACGTCTCCAACGTATCTATAATTTTTTATTGTTCCATGCTATTATATTATCCTTCTAGGATGTCTTATGGGCTTTATTATACACTTTTATATGATTTTTGGGACTAACCTATTAACCCAGAGCCCAGTGCCAGTTTATGTTTTTCTCCTGTTTTAGGGTTTTACAGAAAAGGAATATCAAACGGAGTCCAATTGACAAGCCAATTTTTTATGATTTTTTTCTGGACCAAAAGAAGCCCCCGAAGCAAAAGAGTTGGGCCAGGAGAGCCACGGGCTTCCCTCGAGGGTGGAGGGCGCGCCCTGGGAAGGTGGTGGCGCCCTCCTATCTCGAGGACGGCCCGTAGCTCCCCTTTACTTGGCCCCGACTCCAAAAATTCCTATAAATACTGAAACCTTCGGAAATTAACCTAGATCGGGAGTTCCGCCGCCGAAAGCCTCTGTAGCCACCAAAAACCAATCTAGACCCTGTTCCGGCACCCTGCCGGAGGGGGGAACCCTCACCAGTGGCTATCTTCATCATCCCGACGCTCGCCATGACGAGGAGGGAGTAGTCCACCCTTGGGGCTGAGGGTATGTACCAGTAGCTATGTGTTTGATCTCTCTCTCTCTCTCGTGTTCTTGAGATGGCACGATCTTGATGTATCTTGAGCTTTGCTATTATAGTTGAATCTTATGATGCTCCCCGCCTCTACTCTCTTGTAATGGATTTAGTTTTCCCTTTGAAGTTATCTTATCAGATTGAGTCTTTAAGGATTTGAGAACACTTGATGTATGTCTTGCACGTGTTTATCTGTGGTGACAATGGGATTTCATGTGATCCACTTGATGTATGTTTTGGTGATCAACTTGCGGGTTCCGTGACCACGGGAACCTATGCATAGGGGTTGGCACACGTTTTCGTCTTGACTTTTCGGTAGAAATTTGGGACACTCTTTGAAGTTCTATGTGTTGGTTGAATAGATGTTTCTCAGATTGTGTGATGCATATCGTATAATCATGCCCACGGATACTTGAGGTGACAATGGAGTATCTAGGTGAAATTAGGGTTTTGGTTGATTAGTGTCTTAAGGTGTTATTCTAGTACAAACTCTATGATAGATTGAATGTTACTACGGACTCTTGAATAGATCGATCAGAAAGAATAGCTTTGAGGTGGTTTCGTACCCTACCATAATCTCTTTGTTTGTTCTCCGCTATTAGTTACTTTGGAGTGACTCTTTGTTGCATGTTGAGGGCTAGTAATATGATCCAATTATGTTATCCTTGTTGAGAGAACTTGCACTAGTGAAAGTATGAACCCTAGGCCTTGCCTACTATCATTGCAACACCGTTTATGCTCAATTTTACCACTTGCTACCTTGCTGTTTTTATATTTTCAGTTTAGAAAAACCTATATCTACCATCCATATTGCACTTGTATCACCATCTCTTCGCTGAACTAGTGCACCTATACAATTTACCATTGTATTGGGTGTGTTGGGAACACAAGAGATCTTTGTTATTTGGTTGCAGGGTTTCTTGAGAGAGACCATCTTCATCCTACGCCTCCCACGGATTGATAAACCTTAGGTCATCCACTTGAGGGAAATTGGCTACTGTCCTACAAACCTTTGCACTTGGAGGCCCAACAACGTCTACAAGAAGAAGGGTGCGTAATAGACATCAAGCTCTTTTCTGGCGCCGTTGCCGGGGAGGTTAGTGCTTGAAGGTATATCTTTAGATCTTGCAATCGTATCTTTTAGTTTCTTGTTTTATCACTGGTTTCGTTTATAAAAGAGAACTACAAAAAATGGAATTAAGGTTACCTCATATGCTTCATATTTTTAATCTCTTGCATGAAAATGATGGAAAGGAAAATTGTGCTCAAGTACTAGAAGAGGAATTACATAGAATGCTTGGCATAAATTATGTGCACGATGAGCATGATTGCAATGTTGTTAGTATGAATTCTTTGAATATCCATGATGCTAATGATATGCAAAGCCACAAGCTTGGGGATGCTATGTTTGATGAAGATGATGTGTTTAGTCCCCCAAGTCTTGATGAGCAAATTTATTATGATGAAAGCATGCCTCCTATTTATGATGATTATATTGATGAAAGTGGATTTGGAGAGGTCATGACTTTATTTAGTGATGAATCCACTATTTCGAAAGAGGTTCCAATTGTTTATGAGAACAAAGTTGCTATCTATGATGATTATTGTGATGACTTGTATGCTATTAAGAATAATGCTAACCATGAAACTTGTCATCATGATTTTAGTTTTCAATTGGATTATGCTTCACATGATAGTTATTTTGTTGAGTTTGCTCCCACTACTATGAATGAGAATAATTTTGCTTATGTGGAGAGTAGTAAAATTTATATGCTTGGGGATCATGAAAAGAATTCTTTATGTGCTGGTTATATTGTTGAATTCATTCATGATGCTACTGAAAATTATTATGAGAGAGGATCATATGCTTGTAGGAATTGCAATAATATCAAGTTTCCTCTCTATGTGCTTAAAGTTTTGAAGCTATGCTTCTTTTCCCTTCCTATGCTAGTTGATTATTGCTCCTCTAAGTTGTTTGATTACAAAATCCCTATGCATAGGAAGTGGGTTAGACTTAAATGTGCTATTCATATGCTTCATGATGCTCTCGTTATGTTTCAATTCTTATCTTTTATGCGAGCATCATTGAAATCATCATGCCTAGCTAGGGGCGTAAAATGATAGCGCTTGTTGGGAGGCAACCCAAATTTATATTTTTTTTTGTTGCTGTTAGGGAATAAATATTTCATCTAGCCTCTGATTAGATGTGGTTTCATGTTTTGTTTAGTGTTTGTGCCAAGTAGAACCTTTGGGAAGACTTGTGTGAAGTTTATGTGATCTTGCTGTGAAAAACAGAATCGTTAGCGCTCGCTAAAGTAGTCTTCAAATTTTACTGGAGCGTGCTATTTAGTTGATTCTTTTTGCAGATGATTTGTAGACAAATTCCTCAAATTTACCAATTTAGTACGATTTTTTTGGAGTTTGAGAAGTAGGCGAAACCTGCAGATTACCACAGACTGTTCTGTTTTTTGACAGATTCTGTTTTTCTGGTGTTGTTTGCTTATTTGAATGCATCTATGAGTAGTATTGGGAAGTATGAACCATAGAGAAGTTGGAATACAGTAGTTTTAACACCAGTATAAACAAAGAATGAGTTCATTGCAGTACCTTTGAGTAGTGGTTTGCTTTCTTATACTAACGGAGCTCACGAGATTTTTGTCTAAGTTTTGTGTTGTGAAGTTTTCAAGTCTTGAGTATTGCTTTGATGGACTATGGAACAAGGAGTGGCAAGAGCCTAAGCTTGGGGATGCCCACGGCACCCCAAGGTAAAATTCGAGAAAAACCAAAATCCTAAGCTTGGGGATGCCCCGGGAAGGCATCCCCTCTTTCGTCTGCATCCATCGGTAACTATACTCGGAGCTATATTTTTATTCACCACACGATATGTGTTTTGCTTGGAGCGTCAATTTAGTTTATTTTGTTTTGCTTGCAGTTTGAATAATATTCCAAGATCTGAAGTTCTTAAATGTTAGAGAGTCTTCACATAGTTATATAATTATTCAACTACTCATTGATCTTCACTTATTGTCGGTGTACTAACGTAGGGGTACCTTTGTATCCCGACTTGTGCACGGGCAGTAGCAGCGTCCCGTGGTCTGGCTCACCACACGCCCGCCAAAGCCCACTCTAGACCCCTTTGAAGCCATTCAAGAACAAAGTATTCAAGTTAAGAAACAAGACCCCGGCAAGAGGAGCTTGCCGGGAAGGCCGCACCAGGCTCAAGGTTATCGTTCCAGCACAAGACCCTGGCAAAAGGAGCTTGCCAGGAAGGCCAGAAGAACATCACCTCGGAAGGTGTATCGTGGCGCATCATGCGCCCCGGCAGGACCCGGAGAGCGACAAGCTTCCGGGCCCGGCAAGGTAGAGACCCCGGCAAGGTGCCTGCCGGGGGAAGCTTACGCTGTGTGCCTGCGCTCCAGCTCATCTGGCCACGTGTCGCCCTGGGGCCCTTCCGGGGGCACGTGGCAGATGGCTGTGCAGCCTGAGGTACACGGTGGCAAGCCGCGGTGACGAGGCCACCGTCGTGGCGAACGGAGACGCCCGGGCGGACGCTTTTTGGGGTGACGGCGACGGGCATTCAATGCCCTTGTCCCCCACCGTCAGGGTTAGGTGCGGACCACTGTTCATGCACTGTTCCATCTACCAACGATTTTACATTTTTACCCTCCTCTACGGTGACACATGTCGGTGACCCCTTTGAGCTATAAAAGGAGGCCCGTGCACAACGTAGAGGGGGTTCGATCCCAGAAACTCGATCACTCCTACGCTCAGCATAGCTAGTACTGTAGATCTTCAAGCTCCCGAGCTCAAGAACTCAATACATCCAAGGCAGGAGTAGGGTTTTACGCGTCCGCACGGCCCGAACCTGGGTAAACTGCCCGCGTGTGCCCCTCGATCTGCTCTTCGTGCTCCCTCCGCACCCTTGCCGTACCGTAGAAGGGGCTCCGGTCCCATAGGTGTTCGTGGGCGACCAGTTTCCCCGACATCTTTGGCGCGCCAGGTAGGGGGGCGTCGAGGTTGTGCGAACCTGATCCAGCGGTCACGCGGGCGCAATCCTCAGCAACTTCTCCAGCTTCATCAACCTCATCGACTACATCGATATGCCTCCGAAGAAGAAGGCTTCGGAGGTTGGAGGCCCGTCCGCGTCGATCCCACCACCACCAGAACCGACGGTGGGAGGAGGAGACACGGGCAGAAGGGTAGACGCCGGTGAGGACACTCACGGCGTCGCCAAGTCCAAGGACAAGACGGACGACCGGGCGAACTCCAAAGCCTCGGCGTCCGTGCACGCACCACGCCCCTCTCAGGAGGTGCCGGACCAGCAGCGACGTGGTACCGGAGGTACCATACGCTTGCTGGGACGAAGCCAAGCCGGCGGGTCGCGGGGCGCTCAAGGCCAGCGTCCTGGCACGAGCAAGGCGCGGTCGCCGGGGCGAGAACATGCTCATTCTAACGCGGTTAGAAGTCCGAGCATATCTCGCTCCTCACACCGCTCGCCACCGCTTCCCTCCTCTCCAGCAGAAGCTCTCGCCAGAGCTCAGCTACTCCTCGACTTCCCTCCAGCGGCGGACAAGGCTGAAGACTGGAGGGCTACGATCCAGAGCCTCATCGCCTTAGCCAACAATGACACGCCGCAGCAGCCGGCAACTTCACGGCTGCGGCAAGTCAGCCAAGCGAAGGCCGATGGAGACAAGACCGTCGGGGGTGCAACTACCGTGCACTCCCCGCCGCGGAAGCAGAAATCGCCGCCCTGCCGGATCAACGTCGACGACGACTCCACGGCGTCGTCGGATCCGCGGGCTCGCCGCGATCAGCGCCAAGTCCTCGACGACAGGCGACAAGAGGACGCTCTAACTCGCATCGAGCGCCGAAGAGAAGCCCGAAGACAGTCCGATCAGCGCGCTGGGACTGCTGTCGACATGCACGCGCCTGGTGAACCAGGCGATTTGCCGTACGCGGCAGGTTGCCCTGCATTCACCCGAGAGCTGCTGCAAGTCCAGTGGCCCAGCATGAAGAACTTTAAGCCCGGAGTACCCGAGAAGTACGACGGCAAGACACACCCCTCTGAGTTCCTCAGCATCTACACCATTGCGGTGCAGGCTGCCGGGGGACGCGACGAGAAGATCCTAGCAAACTACTTCCCGCTCGTGCTTAAGCCAAACGTCAGATCTTGGCTTATGCACTTGCCGGAGAACTCCATCTCTTCTTGGGCAGATTTGTGCCACCAGTTTGTCGGCGCCTTCACGGGCGGCCACAAACCCCATGGCCAGGAAAGAGATCTCCACATTCTCGCCAGAAGGAGGGAGAGTCCCTGCGCAAGTACATCCAGAGATTCAGCCGCGTTCAGCACAACATCCCGGATGTCCACCCTGCCGCGGTTATCAGCGTGTTCCACCAGAACGTGCGTAACCGCCGGATGAGGGAGGAGATGGCGATGACCAAGATCTGGGACGTCAGCGAGCTTTATGCTTTGGCTGACAAATGTGCCCGTGCTGAAGAGGGGATGAGACTCCCCGGAGAGGATACTGGAGCAGGAGGAACAGACAGCGAGGATGCCGCCCCGGCAAGGAAAAACCGGCGGCGGAACAACAAGAAGAAGAACAACAAGGAGGTGCTGGTTGTCGAGCAGTCCGGCAAGGAGGCTGTCGCCAAGAAGACACAGGCTGGTGGCTCCGGCAAGGAGGCCACCTCTGTAGCAGCAGCCGACAAGCAGGACGGCTCCGACAAGCAGTACTGCAAGATCCACCGCACCAAGGGCCACGATCTTCAGAACTGCAAAAGAGTAGAGTTCCTCGTAGAGCAGCAGAAGGCTGAATACAAGCGTCGCGACAAGGAGAAGGCCCAAGGAGGCGGAGGAGAACCCAGCAAGAAGCGGCCGTTCAATGGCCGGGGAGGACGCCGCGGCAAGGCCAAGCAGCGGCAAGGAGACAGACCTCCCCGGGGCCGCGACAAGGACGAAGACGAAGACGATGACGAAGACATGGATGACGGAGATAATAGCGAGCAGGAGTTCTAGAAGGCCACAGAAGTTCTGTGCGTCGATGGAGGTGCCTCTCTGCACACTTCCCACTGCCAACTCAAGCAATGGGTGCGGGAAGTGAATGCAGCTGAGCCACCCGTCGAGTCGCGCAGGCTGCTGAAATGGTACGGCACGCCCATCATCTTTGACCTTGAGGACCACCCTGACCGCACTACTGCGGTCGGGTGCTTGCCGATGTTGGTTTCACCAACTATCCGCAACCTCAAGGTCACCAAGATGTTGGTTGACGGCGGGGCCGGCCTCAACTTGATCTCTTCCGCTGTGATCAAGAAGCTGCAGATCCCCGACATCGAGCTCGAGGAAACCGGGACTTTCCAAGGAATCAACCCGGGAAGGAGCAAGCCGAAGGGGAAGATCACACTGCCAGTGACCTTTGGCGGAGAGCTTAACTTCAGGACGGAGAGGATTACGTTTGACGTTGCTGATATCCCATTACCATATAATGGGATACTTGGCCGTCCTGCGCTCGCCAAGTTCATGGCAGCCTCCCACTATGCTTACAACATGCTCAAGATGCCAGGGCCAATAAGCGTCATCTCTGTCCCCGGCGATAAGAAGGACGCGCTCATTTGCGCCGATAAGATCTACCGGGACACAGCAGCCGCGGTAGGCAGCAAGACACTTGCCGCTGAAGCTCCCGGGGGGAAGACCAAGACCAAGTCTGGCAAGAGCTCTGGGGCCCACTCCGGCAAACGCACCTCTTCGGAGTGCTGCGCTGCCGTCGAGGACGCACCATCGAGCTCCACCGGCAAGTGCAAGAAAGGAATGGCAGCTCCACCGGCAACCAAGAAGGTGTCCGCCAAGGAGGACGGCACTGGTGGTACCTTCACCATCAGTGCTACGCTCGACCCCAAATAGGAAAGCGCGCTCGTTGCCTTCCTGCGGGCGAATGTCGACGTGTTTGCATGGCAACCGTTTGACATCCCCGGCGTTCCCAGGAAGTTAATTGAGCACAAGCTTGCTGTTTGTCCTCACGCGCGACCCGTCAAGCAGAAGGTCAGGAAGCAAGCAGTGGAGCGCCAAGAGTTCATAGCTGAGGAAATCAAGAAGTTGGAAGCAGCAGGCCTTGTTAGAGGTGTACTTCATCCCACGTGGCTGGCCAATCCAGTTGTCGTGCGCAAAGCTAATGGGAAGTGGAGACTTTGTATAGACTTCACTGATGTGAATAAAGCTTGTCCCAAGGATCCATTTCCCTTGCCGCGCATCGACCAGATTGTTGACTCCACGGCTGGATGTGAGTTGCTTTCATTTCTCGATGCATACTCAGGTTACCACCAGATATTCATGGCCGAGGAAGACGAAGAGAAGACCGCATTCATTACTCCATGTGGCACATACTGTTTTATACGCATGCCCTTTGGATTGAAGAATGCGGGCTCAACATTTGCAAGGGTGGTCCACACTGCTTTTGAGCCGCGGATACACAGAAATGTAGAAGCCTACATGGATGATATAGTGGTCAAGAGCAAGAGCAAGGATACCTTGATTCAAGACTTAGAAGAAACCTTTGAGAACCTGCGCAAGATACAACTCAAGCTGAACCCCGAGAAGTGCGTCTTCGGAGTCCCCTCCGGCAAGCTTCTCGGGTTCTTTGTGTCCCAGAGGGGGATTGAAGCCAATCTCGACAAGATAAAAGCCATCGAGCAGATTGAAGCCCCGAAGCGCGTCAAGGACGTAAGGAGACTTGCTGGTTGTGTGGCTGCCCTTAGTAGGTTCATTTCAAAGTCTGCAGAACGTGCCCTGCCTTTCTTCAAGATCTTGAAAAAGGCAGGTCCTATGGAATGGACTTCGGAAGCGGAGGCAGCGCTGCAAGATTTAAAAGGATACCTGTCCTCCACTCCAATACTTGTCGCACCTAGGCCACAAGAGAAGTTGCTGCTGTAGCTAGCAGCAACCAATCAAGTGGTTAGTGCTGCGTTGGTAGCGGAAAGGGAGGCAAAGGAAGAGCCCACAGCCCCGGCAAGCATCTCCAGCGACAAGCAGGGGGCTTCCCCGACAAGCTCTGGCCCCGACAAAGGCAAGTCTGCGCAGGAACAAGGAGAAGTGCGAAAGAAGATGGTGCAGCGCCCAGTTTATTTTGTAAGTTCCCTCTTGCAGGGGGCTAGATCAAGATACTCTGGAGTGCAGAAGTTACTTTTCGGCCGCCTCATGGCCTCAAGGAAGCTGCGCCATTACTTTCAAGCACACGAGATAACGGTGGTCACTCGCTTTCCGTTGAAGAGGATATTGCAAAATCCAGAAGCAACAGGCAGGATCGTCGAGTGGGCACTAGAGCTGTCAAGCTTTGGTCTCAAGTTTGAGAGTACTTCAACCATACAGAGCAGAGCTTTGGCAGAATTCATAGCAGAGTGGACACCAACACCAGACGAAGAAGTCCCAGAGACAAACATCCCCGTCCAGGAAGCAAGCAAGGAATGGATAATGTACTTCGATGGTGCCTCTCGCTGCAAGGCGCCGGTGCTGTTGTGCTACTTGTCGCACCCACTGGGGAGCACCTCAAGTATGTTGTCCAAATGCACTTTCCCAAGGAGCAATCGACAAACAATACTGCTGAGTATGAAGGTCTGCTTGCCGGCCTCAGAATTGCGGCCGAACTTGGGATTAAGAAGCTGATTGTGTAGGGAGACTCACAGTTGGTGGTCCGACAAGTAAGCAAGAGCTACCAGAGTCCTTTGATGGAAGCTTATGTCGATGAAGTGAGGAAGCTTGAAGAACACTTTGAAGGCCTGCAAATGGAGCACGTTCCGAGGGCTCAAAATGATATTGCAGACGGTCTGTCGAAGTGTGCTGCATTGAAGTTACCTATGGAACCAGGGACCTTCATGCTCAAGCTAACCCAACCATCCGTTACCCCATCAGTTGGGCAAAGCAAGAAGAGGAAGTTGGTCTCCGGTGACTACTTGTCGGCGGATCTTCCTGAAACCGCCGCCAAGGTCCCCAAGATCAACGACCAAGTTGCTGAGGAACAGTCTGCTCCTGCAGACCCAAGGGTCTCTACAGTTGAAGCAGGCGTTCCCGACAAGTCCTGCCCCGGCAGGCTTGCCGGGGAACACTCAGCTCCGGCAGAACCACAGGTTCTTGCCGTGGAAGCTGATGTTCCCGCAGCAGCACTGATGCCTTTAGTCCTTGCTGCTGAGCCTCAAGCTCCGGCATGGGCACAGCAAATCGTCCGCTTTCTTCAAACTGGGGAACTTCCCGAAGAACCAGAAGAGATAGAGAGGATTACCAGACAGTCAAGTATGTACCAGTTCGTTGGCAATGAACTGTACAGAAGAAGACTCAATGGTGTCAGATTGAAGTGCATTTCCCGGGAAGATGGACAGAAGCTGTTGGCAGAAATACATGGAGGCATATGTGGCCACCACACTGGCGCAAGAGCACTTGCCGGGAAGGCGTTCCGGCAAGGTTTCTTCTGGCCAGAAGCCCTCCAAGATGCGACTGCACAAGTAACCAAGTGTGAAGCGTGCCAGTTCCATGCCAAGCAAATACACCAGCCAGCTCAAGCTCTCTAGACGATCCCTTTGTCCTGGCCCTTCTCGGTCTGGGGGCTGGACATCCTCGGCCCCTTTCCCCGTGCTGTCGGGGGCTTTGAGTACTTGTACGTTGCAATCGACAACTTCACTAAGTGGCCGGAAGTGGAACCAGTGAGGAAGGTGACCGCACAGTCAGCAGTCAGGTTCTTCAGATCAATCGTTTGTCGTTTCGGAATCCCTAACAGGATCATCACCGACAACGGCACACAGTTCACAAGTCGCACCTTCATGCAGTACGTCCAAGACCTTGGCACCAAGGTCTGCTTCGCTTCTGTTGCTCACCCAAGGAGCAATGGTCAAGCGGAGAGGGCCAATGCTGAAGTGCTGCGCGGGCTCAAGACAAGGACCTTCGACAGGCTGCACAAGTGTGGAAGAAACTGGATAGAGGAGTTGCCGGCGGCTCTTTGGTCAATCAGGACGACGCCAAATCGAGCCACCGGACAGACACCCTTTGCTCTTGTCTATGGAGCAGAGGCAGTTCTCCCCACAGAACTCGTATACGGGTCTCCTCGAGTGCTCGCCTACGATGAGCTCGAGCAAGAGCAACTGCGGCAAGATGATGCATTGCTCCTCGAGGAGAACCGTCTCCAGGCTGCTGTACGAGCTGCTCGATACCAGCAAGCCTTGCCTCGCTATCATAGCCGCAAGGTCAAGGCCAGGAGTCTCGAGGAAGGCGACCTTGTTCTTCGGCGCGTTCAGTCCGCCAAGAATTCCAACAAGTTGACGCCGAAGTGGGAAGGCCCTTATCGGGTGAGACAAGTCACAAGGCCCGGCGCTGTCCGTCTTGAGACCGAAGAAGGCTTACCGGTGAGCAACTCCTGGAACATTGAGCATCTTCGCAAGTTTCACCCGTAAGGCGCGGTTGCCGTGATCCGCTCCGGCAACCACCTTTTGTACAAGTCTTGCCGCTGTTGCATGAAAACCTTTGTACAAAGCCGGGCGCAGACCCCGTGCATCAGTAAAGCTTTTGTGCTCCGCACTGTTTGTCATTTCATGCCTTTCTTTTCACTTGCATGTATCATCTAACATTTTGTGCAGCACACATCCCCGGTAAGCAACAACAAGCCGCAAGGCTCCATACTTGTGTTTCCTCCTCTTCTTTTTTCTTTCTCTCTTAAACAGAAGAAGTGTTCCTCGCGCACAAGTTTGCCGGGGGGAGGAGATAGTGGTATGGGCCAAGTGTTGTTCAAGAAAGGAAAGCCTTGCCGAGAAGCAAACAGAACACATAAGATAAGTTGCCAAAGTTTGAGCAATTTCAAATTCTTAGTTGTCTTCCTTGAACAACCACACTTTGTATGGAAAACCTGTGCGCGGAGGAACCTACCCGTGGCTAGCCGCGCCCTTACTTTGTTTCGAGCACGCTCAACGGCTTAAGTGAGCTGCGATAAGTGTCGCGCCCTTATTTCGTTTTCGAGTTCGCTCAACAATCTAAGTGTGCTGCGAATAGCTGCGGCAAGGTTTCTTGCCGACAAGGGCATTGCCAACAGGCTGCTAAGAGTCCCGCACTCAACGCTCGCGGCAAAGGTCCCTTTGCCGGCAAGTTCCCTAAAAGCGTAGGGTGAAAAACATACAAAGTGAAGGGATTAAACAAGGGAGATAACACTGCATTGATAATCCAAAATAAAAGTTATATTACAAGATAACTTGCCGCTGTTCTAACCAACTACTACCTATGACTTAATCGACAGCGGCAAGGGAAGCGGAAAGAAGGGAGCCTAGTCTCTACGGTCTCCGTCGACCCTCTGGATCCTGCCCGCCTTGGCTACGATATGGGCAACTTGTGCCTTCAACACCTCCTGGTCAGCTTCAGGCGGCAGGGTCCGGAGGACATTGACAAGGTTGATCCCGGGGTTGCGGTAGACGATCTTCGATAACACCCGCTCCATAGTACCCATGCAAAGCCGGCGCGCCTCGTCAGCCAGCTGCGCGGGGATCTTCTCCCGTAGTTGCGCGAGAGCCGGCGCCACTCCCCTGAAGAACAGGCTCAGCTTGGCGCTGTGGGGGAGGCTCTCGTCGGGGGAGTACACGAGGTGCTCCACCCTCAACGCCACCATCTCCCTGTCGATGTTGGTGGCGGAGGCGACGAGTTCCTCGGTCCACTGCTCCACCGTCCGCTGGAAGTTGTTTTGCGAGACAGCGGCGCTGTCCAGCAAGGCCCTCTCAGACCGGAGGTCTTCCTTCAGCTTCGTCTCGCGGTCCCGGGCGGCGTCGAGCGAGTCTGTGAGGGTGGAAACCTTCAGCTCCAAGTCGGCGATGGAGTCCTTGGCGTCGTTGAGCTCTTTGCCCTTCTCGGAGAGGCGGACTTGCAGCTCCGAGTTGGTGTGGGCGTCCTCCCGCGCCACGTTGAGCGCAGCGACCCTGTCCTCACTCGCCTTCAAGTTCGACTCCATCTGCGCCACCCTGGCCTCCAGATCCCTCTTGGCGGTCTCTGCGGCAGCAGCGGCGTCCCTCTCCTCCTGCAGAGCCCCGCCAATGGCCTGCTCGCGGGCGGTGAGGTCGTCCTCGTGGCTGTCGAGGTCGACCTTCCGCTGGTTGAGCGCTCCCTCCCGCCGAGACAGTTCCTCGGCGGTCAGTCGTTGCTGCTCCTCCACCTCGGCCTTCTCGAGGAGGAACGCCTGGTGTGCTCCGGCAAGCTCTTCGCGCTCATCCGCCAAGTTCCGGAGGGCCGCTTGGTTGGCGGCACGGAGCTCCGCGGCGCGCTTTTCCAGATCAGCACCAGCCTTGACAGCCAGAGCCTCCCGGGACTCTAACTTAGCCTACCTGGCTTGGTACAAGGCCAGGAGTCGACGTAGGAGTTGCTCCTCTTCGGGCTCGTCGCTGCTGCCGGGCGCATCAACAACCTTCAACCCGGCGGAGGCGAGAACTTCTCCGTCGAAGATCTCCCCCTCCGCGGGTGCCCTTGATGAGGACGCCCACGGGACTTGGATAAACACCCTGTTGGCGGCCTCTAGGTAGACGCCCGACCCAGCTGCGGGGGCGGAGGGGTCGGCGGCCGGCGCAGCGTCCGGCGCTCCTACGGCCTCAGGGCCAGCAGTGCGGTCGCCGGTCCCCTCCCCTGCTGCAGCGTCAGCGGTCGGGGCGGTCTCTTCGGTGGCTGGCTCGTCGGCGCCGGCCATTCCTTCTGCGGTGGTGGCGTCGCCAGCACCGCCGCGCACTTCCTCCCCAGCAATGGTCTCCGTCTCCATCGACTCCGGGGCAGGCGGATCTAACAGAAGAAAAAGAAAAGAAAGAATCGTCAAGCAAATATCCAAAAAAAAGAAGAGTTCAAAGAATAAAGGCACAAGGGTTTACCTTCGCAGACCTCTTCAACAATGGGGTCCCTCGCCGGGGAGTTCACCCTTGGCGGCGTAGAAGAAGCCCCCGCCGGCGGAGGGCCGCTGGCGCCTTCCCTTGGCGGGGTGCTCACCCTTGTCGGGGTGCTCGCCCTTGGCGGGGTGCTCGCCCTTGGCGGAGTACCCATCCTTGGCGGAGCGCTGTCCCTCGTCGGGGAGCTCCTCCTTGGCGGGGAGGGTGGAACAAGCGGCTCGTCGGGGGCGACCTCTTGGTGCTCCTGCGGCTGCGGCTCCACTTCTGCACAAGACAACAAAACATTAGTAAGGATAACTACCTCAAGCGCGCCCATCAAGAAGAAAAGTGAACACAAGGCTTACGCTGGGGGCTGCGCTGGGGGCTGCTCTCCGGAGCAGCAGGCTGGTCCGGCAAGCTTGTCGCTGGCGCGTCACCCGCCACCGTGACGGGCTCGTCGTCCACGAGGTCAACAACGGGGATCTTGGCCCTCTTCGCCATCCTCTGGGTCAAGGTCCTGAAAGCCAAACAAGATCAGAACCAAGCAAGAGAAATCAAGACAAGGGCAATAAAAATTAAAGGAAATAGAAATTGCAAGCACTTACTCTTCCTCCTCTTCATCGGAGCTGAGGGCGGAGAAGTCAAACTGCGCCTCACGTGCTCCAGCGCGAGGGCTGGAGGAGAAGGCTCCCTCGGGCGCTTGGCGGGCTCCGGAGCTGTGGGTTGTGAAGACCCCGCGCCGGTCGTCCCCGAGGACCGAGGGGCAGAGGGAGCACCAGAACCGCTCCGGGAGGAGCCCCCTCCGCTTGCCGCTGGGACGCGGGGCGCCTCCTTGACAACCTTACTCGTCGTGGTGGCACGCGTCGCACGACGCTTCGGCTGCTGTCGGGGCGCCGGCGGCCTCGACGTCTGAGCGGTCTTGCGGAGGCGTTTCTTCGGCTGTGGCGGGGGACTCGGTGGTGGCGGAGAGTTCTCTGAGGATGAGGAGGCGTCGTCGTCAAGGTTCAGTGACCCGCCCGAGTCTTCGTCAGAATCGCCCGATTCGGCGTCCTCCTCGGCGGGCTCACTGGACTCGGAGCCCGGCCCGGCAGCCTCGCTCGTCCTGGCAGGCTTCCCGGCAGGCTCCCCGGCGAACTCCTCGGGCGCAATCTTCAATAGCTTGAGGATTTCCTCCTCCTCGGCCTGACTCACCGCGTCCGCTGCTTCCGCTTCATCCACGGTGTACCCAAACTCACCCGCAGCTGCGGCTACGGCGGCCTCCTCCATTCTGGTGGTTATATATGCCACATCTCGCTCGGTGGTCTCACGGGTGAGCCCTTTCTTCTCGTCGGGGTTGCGTGGCCATTCCACCAGATTATCAAAGAAGGTCTGCACGGTCTCTGCTGAAGGCGTCAGCCATGTGGGAACAACCCCGTGGGAATCGCACTCGGGCATTGCCGCGCGGATGGCACTAAGGGCGGAGTTGTTGCACAATGGAACTACTCCGTCCGACGGTCTGAACCACTTTGGGTGCTTGGGGTCATGTTTGAATAGCTCCCGGACCATCCCCTTGAGTTCCAAGACAGTGAAGTTATAGTTCAACCCGGGGCGCAGCCTCATGTGGTCTGCCGCGTTGCCGAACTCCCAGGCAGGCCTCTTCCTTTCCTGCAGAGGGGCAATGTGGCGGCGGAGGAAGTCAGCCCCAACTTCTCCTACAGTAAGGTTGGCGGCCCGGAGACGAAGGATCCTAGTGAGGGCAATCTGCAGCTTGTCGTCCTCCGGGGCCAAATCACTCCAATCCTTGCCGCGCACCACCGCAGTTCGGCGCGGCGAGGTGAACTGCTCGGGTTCATTCTCCAGGATCCAGCACTAATCAGCCCTCCACTCTTCCCACTTTCCGTGGAGCTCTCCGATCAAGTACGCCTCCTTCTTGCCGAGCCTGAAGATCCAAGAGATACCGCCGGAGAGTGGAGATCCGGACTCTACTCTAGGTGTGAAGAAGTGGCGGAAGAGAGCTACGTTTGGGTGGACCCCGACGTAGTTTTCGCACAGATGTGCGAAAACGGCCAAAGTGAGGACGGCATTCGGGGTGAAATCTAAGAGGTGGAGTCCATATGTGTTCATCACATCGCAGAAAAACTCTGAATACGGAGGACAGAGACCGCAATGGAAGAACAAAGCAAAGAAGTGGTAACCTCCCGGGTACAAGTCGATGGCTTCGGCGGGGAGGACTCTGGTGCGCGGGTGAGCCTTCGTCTCCCTCGCCCAGAACAAGTAATACTTGTCCCGCAGCTCCCTCGCGCCGAGCCTCGGCGGGAAGACCACCATTTTCCTCCGCA
>LR738714.1:506463206-506473404 GCA_902687465.1 Secale cereale
TTCATCAACTATAGACATACTTTAAATCTCATCCGTCAATCTTTATAGTTAACATAAAATCAACGGATATAAAAGGGTGACGGATGGAGAAGCATGAAATTTTCCGTCCTTTATTATTAGGTATAGATAACATCATCACTATGCGTTTATCTATCAATTTCCCAAGAGTTATTTTTTTACCCAACATATGCTATGTGTTTTCGAGAGAAGCCTCTAGTGAAGACTATGCCACCCGGGTCTACTTTAATCGTATTATAGAAAAAAAAACCTTGCTGCAATTTATTTGCCTTGATTTTGTTTTGCAATTTATCCATCTACCTATACAAGATTTAATCCTTGCAAGTAACGAGTTCAAGGGGATTGACAACCCTCTTGCCCGCGATGGGTGGAAGTATTTGCTTTTATGTGTGCAAGTGCTATTCACATGGGTTTGTGTGATTCTCCCATTGGTTCGATAAACCTTCGTTATCACTGAGGGAAATACTTATCTCTACTGTACTTCTTCACCCTTCCTCGTCAGGGAAAATCCCAACGCAGCTCACAAGTAGCAGCAGCCACGCGGGGATAACCCGACCCCTAGCGGGCCTTCCTCGACTGATGTGATGACGATGATGGCTCGGACGACAACGCAGAAGTTTTCAAAGGTCCGTGTGGCCAAGGAGGCCTTGTGTACGATGTCACCGCTTGGTATCTCGCCTAGTTTAGGTTAGGTTAAAATTTCTTTGAACTTGTTAAATACTTGTTGGTTGAAGTTGCCTCAAAGCTCACTACAAATTAATAGGGTTGTTTAGCATGCATATTTGCCGTGTCGACGAATAGGTGTCCAACTCCAAGACCCATATGTGTGCAGTAACAGGGTCGTTGTGTACGCCGACGACGGTGGCGAAAGAATAAGACCCAATGAGGAAGGCTGGCCGGGACGCTACGGTCAGCCCTCGTGTCACATCGGGAGCAAAGTAATGGGTACAATCCATTTTTTACCTTGATAATAGCATCTACAACCAGGCGTCTCAACCATCATCAAACTCCGAAGCGGTCGGACCGGTCATAGACCGGTCAAAAAACTGACCCACTCGGGCACCTCAAACCGGCCCTAAACCCCCGGGCCGTCTAGCACCCCTCATATCGAGCCCAAATGTAGGACGGATATTAGGCGTGTCAGCCACGTTAGCCTGACCCACCATCACCCCCACATATACCCCCACCGGCGAACCCTAGACATCAATCAACTCAGTCCACTCCAGTCTCTCTGTCCATCCTCTACCCAATCTGTCCACTCATCTCCCCTTCTCTCCCAGTCCGATCCATGGCGGATGGCCACAATATATCCGGCTTCGGCGGCGACAAGAGTGACATCGATGAAGTCACTCTCCGCATCGCATTGCGCCACTCGCATTTAGATCGGGGCAGAATCTCGTGGGTGGACACACCGTCCCCCTTTGCCCGTTGTCGCACTGCGGGCGACATTGTCGGCCCTTCCCGTCCGAGGCACAACACGGGTGGGAGCGCGGCCGGCACAACACGGGTGGGAGCGCGGCCAGCTACGCTCCAGTGCAGGTACGCTGCCCCATCTCTTCTCAGCCACCTTCGAAGGGCGTCCACGGTGACTGTTGGGTGCTCGTGCCCCCGCATGTGTTGGGCCAGTCGAGGACGACCGAATCAGAGGCGTGGAGCGCATTGCACGAGCGGCAACACACAAGGGATAGGCTGGCGTCAGGTCCGGCATTGGTGAGGAGCTGGACAGCTGCGCGTGCTCCGGTCGATCCCCAGGATGCGCTCGTTGTGTTCTTCCTCTGCCGCTCCCAGACAACAATGGACTCGAGCTGTTGGAGCACGAGGAAGTGCGGGCGACGCGACGACGAAGGTGAGGAGGCGGTCGGAGCGCTTTCTCAAAAGGCTAGCCGAGGTGCATATGGACCTGTCGGATAACACGTCGGATATCAGTGATGGATCCACATCCAGCTCCGACGACGACGACCCCTCGGCGGTTGACGCCTACACCAATGACGAGTGCAACCGATCGCAAGGGGAAGGGGCCGACGAGGAAATGGTGATTTCCTACGCCCTTCCCCGTATAGTTTAGTTATTCTTCTTATGTTTAAATAGTGTCTGACCAATGAAAACTATTTATTTTGGTTGTCTAATGATCATATTTGTGCATTACGCCTGATTTCAGTTGGTTTGTTGCTCGGGCGTTGATCTGTGTATGTTAAATTATGTAGGTTGTATGTATTGCATGCATACGAGGGACAAGATTTAAGCGAAAATCCTACACCTATGTAAGGAAGTTACGTAAACAGTAAACAGTCTTGCGTACGTGTCTTGCTCTCACTAACCTCTCCCTCCGTATACCTGGCCATGGGCAGCCCAGCTTGGAAAAGCCCGACCCGACAATGCCCACGGGCCAGGCCTGGGACTAAATTTTGAGCCCGGTGACCGAGCCTGGGCCGACGTATTTGCTATTTAACGAAGAGGCCCGGTCCGAGGCTTGCCGGGCTTTTTGCATGATGGGACAGGCTTGAGCCTGATTTTTAGACGTGACGGCCGGGTCGGGCTGGGCCGGGCTCGGGCCTAGGTTTTCTACCTCGGGCTTTGGCTGGCCCAGCCTCACGTATCCTGCCATCCCCATGAATTTCATGATGGCCCCCCTTCCCGTTAATCAAAGCTTTGCTAGCTAATCATTATAAAAAAAACTTGCTAGCTAATCTCCTACTCCCTCTATAAACTAATATAAAAATGTTTAAATAACTAAAATAGTGATCTAAACGCTCTTATATTAGTTTACGGAGTGAGTACATAATTATTCACATGTTGGTGTAGCAAAATTGGATTTGACATATACAGATGCAGAAGCACCGAAATAAGGGGTGCCTGACCAGTATTCATGGGCGTTTGATGGGCTGAATTCGATGACCGCCCGTGTAAATGCTCTAACAAGGCCACTCGGTCGATTGAGTGACTCTTCCAAATCCACTTAACTATCTCGACAAAAGTTGCAGTCCAAATTCAAAATCATCGTAGAAAGATATCACAGGTAGGGTTTGCCGCCGTGCAATGTCTGCAAGACGATGATTGACACCAGCTAAGCTATAGCCGCTCGATGACCCGGTAGTCCTATGTAAGCTGACTACTGCTTATTAAGTAGTACTCCCTCCATAAACTAATATAAGAGCATTTAGATCATTAAAATAATGATCTAAACGCTTTTATATATTAGTTTACAGAGGCTGTAGAAGACAAAATATATATGGCTATAAATTGTGCGCAACAGTCCGTCACATGTTGGCCAGTTGTAGGACGTTGATGGGGTTGACGAACGTCTGGTTGCCGACGAAGAGCGTCTGCGCGGCGATGCCGGACACGGCCTGCGTGGGGTGGTTGGCGTCCCAGAACAGGTGGTTGTCGCGGTTGCCGCACAGCGGGACCGTCTGGTTACACCCTGACGCCCCGAACGGGCCCTCGCCGCAGCATGCCGCCTCAAGCTCCGTGAAGCCTACAGGGGCAGGCGAAATCAGTCAGAAAAGACCCACGGGGCATTTGCGCAGGCAAGGAGCCGTGCCAAGGCATTTGCTTACTCCAATCGTTTGTCTGCGGGTTGGCGAAGACGAAGGAGACCATGGTGTAGGCGTCTCCGAGGGAGTAGGCCATGCCAGGCAGCTCGTGGGCCAGCTCCTCCAGCATCGCGGCCAGCAAAGGGTACGACTCAAGCGAGAGATCGTTGAGTGGGTCGAAGCAGCCCTGCGTGCCCATCTGCTCCAGCCGGCGCAGCCTCTGCGACGGCGTGCAGCCCAGCGGCGGGATGCTCACGATGCTGAACTTCCTCGCGCCCAGATGGTACAGTGCCTGCGCGGAATTACACAGGTTCAGTTTGCAGTTCTCATGGTCGATCGTCTGATGCTGTGTAGATGAACCCAACTGCAGATTAGTTGATTACCTTCAGATAGTACTTGTAGGAGGCGACGAGGCCGGCCAAGAACTTCCTGTCGTTGCTGCGGGAGAAAGAGTACTCGAACATGTCGTTGCTGCCCGTACTGATGAAGAAGATGGACCTGGAGAGGAAACTGGCCGTTCTCTTCGAGCCTGCACTCTGGTACATGTGCTCGACCACCGTCGCGAAGGTCTCCACCTGCAGGGTCATCGAGATCACCTCACCAACCTGCACATGATGTTCAGATCAGTCAGTGTTGCACTCCTACTCCTACGTGTCATGCATGTGGTTGAAACGGAAGGTAATTCGTAACGGCCAACAATGTAGGAGTACCACTAAGCGGCCGGTGTGATCCCCAAGTCCGGACCCTCCTGAGGCGAAGTTGATGCCCTTGAACATCTGTGATCTGATGGTACGCCTCGTTAGGGAGAGGTACGCCGGCGGGCTCATGGGGAAGCCAAGCAACTGAGCTGTTCACCATCGAATCGTGTAAACTGTTAAACATTGCCGATCGAACTCGTACGAAGGAAGCTACTGCCGATCGAAGAAGAGCAATGCACGTAGTACTACCTAGACGGTCTGCCGTGTTGAAGCCATTGCTGAACCGGCCGGTGGGCTTGGAGGTCGGGAAGTCCACGCCGTACTGCGGGAAGTTGGCTCGGCCCTCCTTGCGGGTGCCGCCCAGGAAGTTGTTGTTGCCGACGTCGACGGTGGAGTCGCCGAACACGAAGATCGCGGGGACAAGCCGGGGCTGCCTCGCTTCGGCGTGCTCTGCCACGAGCACGAGCAGGCACAGAGCCACGACCACGTATGAGGCGGTTTGGTTGGCCATCTGGAGGCTCTGCTGCTTGTTGTAGTACTTGGGACTCTGTGTTCAGGTGCTAAATGTTTCATGGTACGTCATGAGGAATATATAGGTTGCAGGGAGCAGAAATTACCGAGCAGTGTTCATCGAGGTTCTCGCCCGCTAGCTGGTGTTTTGGAGCGTTATCTACCTTGTAATTTCAGCTGACTGCATGTCCTCATTATCCATCTTTTAAAGTGGTTATAAGAGCTGTAGAATACGGCCGTATAATCAAACGAAATCAAACAAATTATGTTCCAGATTGTCGCTAAACAAGTGCTGGCCTGCAGAACGGTGCCATGGCTGGAGGCTAGAGACGAGGAATCGCGACGGAGACGCCCGGCAGGCACGCACACACAGCTGGTGCGGGGTCCATGGGACCAAAATCGGCATGGCCTGCCTAACTGTAGTTACACGTTTGGAGCTTGCGGTACGGATTTAGAGAACTCCAACCGGACCCGTTGCGTCCGCTTTCGGTCCGTCTGAGTGGACTGTCCGCTCGTCCCCTTTAATGTTTGGTCGACCATACACTCAACACACGGACAATTTCACCCTCACGGATGGCCTTGCCTATTCTTTTGCAAACATATAAAAATTTGGTCCTAACTCACATATTTCAAACAAAATACAAATATCTCATAGTTTCACAACCAAGCAAATATGTCATCGGTTATAAGCCAAATAAAAATTAAATTGTCTTAAAAACATTTTAAGGAAAGGTAGATCTATTGGTTGCCAACGTGATCCCACATATACTCAACCAAATAATTTTACAGCTGAATGTGAGTTTTCCAATCACGCATTTGATGATAAAATTGGGTGAACTGTGCAAATATTGCCCTCCATGCTCACGCACAACATTGTCACCATGAAACGGAAACCCTTGGTCATAGATACGTTTCGGGCGCTCATACTCTACGATCATATTTTGTATGATCACACAAGTAGTCATAACCTCCGACAACTTCTTTGTGCTCCAAGTTCTGCCAGGATATCGAACAATGTCCCATCGAGAATGCAGAACACCAAAGGCACGCTCCACATCACTTCTAACACTCTCTTGCACTTGGAAAAACCTCTTCCTATTCTCACCTACAGTGTTGGAGATTGTCTTCACAAGAGTAGTCCATTAAGGCTAGATACCGTCAGCTAGGTAGTATCCTTTGTTGTAGTTGTAGCCATCGATGGTAGCGTTGACCACCGGGCAGTTGCCTTCGGTAAGCCTTGCAAACACCGGAGAGCGTTGAATCACGTTGATATCATTGTGAGATCCGTCCATGCCCAAGAAAGAATGTCAAATACAAAGATCTTGTGAAGCCACGGTCTCAAGTATGGCAATGCAAGCTTTGACATGGCCCTTGTACTGCCCCTGCCAAGCAGAAGAGAAGTTTTTCCACATCCATTGCATACAATCTATGCTACCAAGCATCCCCGAAAAGCCCCTGCTGGCATTCATCACCATAAAGCAGGTTATATCTACAACATTTGGCCCTCTCAAATACCCAGGGCCAAACATTGTTATGACAGCCTTGCAGAACCTATACATGGACTCTAGGCACGAGGACTCGCTCATACGGACATACTCATCAATGAGATCACCCGGAACTCCGTATGCAATCATCCGAATAGTTGTAGTGCATTTCTTGTAAGAGGAGAAGCCAATCTTTCCAAGGGCATCCTCCTTGCACTCGAAATACTTATCGTATGACACCCCCTCCCACCCGGATACAGTTGAAAACATGCCTAGCCGTAAGGAAACGCCGCTGGAATAGGTGATGTTTGAAGAGCGGGTTGGGTGTCTTGGAGTAGTCCTTCCAAAGTAGGAAATGATCGTTCTCTTGATTGTGATTCAACGTCAGAGTGTGCCCCAAGATCGAGCCCCGAAACATCGGCCGCTGCCTACTAAGGTGGTCATGGACGACCAACACAGAAACCACAAACTCCTCATCATCGGATGAAGAATCAACCGAGTTGCAAATGAAGTTGTGCAAAAAGAACTCGTCGGCAGAGTCCATTTGTACCTTACGGCCAAACCATGGAAATTTTTTCCGGCATCATCAAAGAAGCTGGCCAGTAAAGAGCCACACGCCTCCGCTGGACCTGGATACCAGGCCCTGCCGACGTCCGGTGAGCGTGGCGGCGTAAGACGAGCGAGGTCGTCACGCTTTTGTCCGCTTCAAGCAGGGATGGGGGCGCGGGGGCAAGATGGTGCTAGCGGCGACGTCGGGGAAGCTGCGGCGGCGGTGTGGCAAAGCAGTGGTGGCGGCGACATCGGAAGGTGGCGTGCTGCATGGAAGGTATGTGGGTGGGGACGACTGCCTGGGCACCGAAACTGGGCGGCGACGGCAACGGGGTGGGGCGGCTGGATGTGCTGGCTGTCGATGGGAGGAGGATAATGGCCTATGTGCCACCGACTGGCAGATCAGGGGAGGAGAAGGCAGGCATTGCGCGCGTCCTCCTCTTGTCCGCGCCGACGCAAATGAGGCCCAAATTTGGGCAATGAATGGGTCGTCTTGCGGACAAAAAGCAGACGCATGTCTGTTTGGGTTGGCACGTTGGACTGACTTTTGTGCCTGTTTTGACCCAAACGAATACGCGCTGACAAAATGTGTCGACGTGTTGGAGTTGCTCTTAGCACCGTTCTGCCCAAAATATTCAGAGACAGGTTTTGACTAGGTGTCTCCCCCATTTCAGACGGATCCAACACAAATACATGCAAATAAATACTAAATTTAACAAGTTCGGCATAAATTCAACTAAGACTAATCTAAACTAACCCAAGTAGCGGCTGGTAACCTTGGAGGCCACCACGCCTGTGTCGTCGTTCGCATTGGCGTCCGAGCTGGATTATTGTCGTGCCAGTGGTGGAAGGCTTACGGGGTGCCAAGATATCCCTCCCCGGCCATTGTGTCGTGCTCGTGGCGCATACGCTCGCCCGCCTCCTTTGATGGCTTCCGCTGTTTGTCCTTGACTTGCAGGAGGAGGTTGAGCTTGGAATCTGCTAGTCCCATTTGGAAGAGATAGTTGTTGATCCGGCATCGGCATCGGATGTCTGACTCCACGACGATCCTGGACCAATCGAGGGCTCGAGCCTCTGCGAGGACTTAGGTTGTGCCACTTGGGTCTTGGCGAATGGCGTCGTGCTCTGCACCCGGCGGTGCTCCTCTACCACGGCAAAACGTTTGGTTGACGACGCAAACAAGGTGCCACTATTGAGGTAGTGGTGGAGGCGCGAACATGGCTTGTACGGTCAGGAGAACTCCTCCTCCTTGACAGTGGGGAGGGTCGGGTGCCACAGGGTGCCCTGCTGGCAATGCGGAGGGGATGACGACACCTCCTCGACGTGATGTCCAATCTGGAAGTCATGGTTGTGCGTAGGGAAATGTGGTTCCCTCTTGACACGGCTTCTGATGTAACTGTCCCAGTTACGCAAAAAGGATGACAGTGCCAGACAACGACTGGTGTAGCGTCATCTCCATCTGCACGGAAAACTCGTCATCCGTCAACGCCGTTGTGGCGAGCAGGGACGAGTTCTTCTCTTCATCGTTCGAGTTCCGCCTTCACGGTGGACGTAGCCATGGACGATAATGGTCCTGGCGACCGTGCGCGACGACACTAATTTGGGTCCGGAGCTCCCCGGGATCTGCTGTCCTAGCATAGAGGCAGTTTGTCGGAGCGGTATCTGCGAGTATCCACCTTGCATGGGTATTCTCGGTCTCATTCTTCTTGCCTATTACGACAGCCATATGTATGGTGGTTTGTGGCGGTCGATGGAGGTGTGGGAGAGGAGGAGTGTGCAGATATGGTTTGCGAAGAGGCCGACCGATATTAAAAGCCAAGTATGATTCATGAGCAACGCACCCCCATGAATGTGGGAGGCCAGTCATACAGTGTGAATGTGCCGAGGGTTCTCTAGCGAGACGGCCAAATAGGGTTCTGCATGGGATCGGGTTACATAGTCCGATGTGGAGGACACCTAGAATTCCATATTGCTCCCCTCCCCCCAAATATGAGGCCAATTTGTAGGACTTTGGACGTTCGGACTGATCTGTCCATATCACGTGTCATGACGGCCTGTTCGAACATTTGTGGGTCTATGTTAGAGTTGTCATTAGGCAGCCCGTGCCCTCTTTGGCAGCCGATAAGAGTATATCTTTGTGCCAAAATCCATCGTATCATATCCATATAGAACCTTTTCATGCCCACAATGCTTAGTTTTCGATCTTTACCCGTTTTACCAAGTGTGTTGCACAACTTTTTCAATTAGCGTTCCTTGGTTTTGTTGTCTTTGTAGGTGTATTGGCATGGTTGTAGACTTGGCACGTAAAAATGATCAACTTGAGGTCAGACAGGAGAAGTTCCGACCACCATTCTTAGGTATTTTGGAGTGCCAAATACGACATGTTTGATGTGTTCAAATTGAAGATCCAATGCCATTGGTGAACTAGTGTCATTCACGTTATTCTAACAAAAGGTAATAGATGGTGTTGTTGATGATGAACTCCTTGTTGTTGTGCTTCAAAAGATAATCTCCTCAACACTCAAAACTCTCTCATAGATTTTGGCTTTTGGTAGCAGAGATTTTCATGGAAAGCAATGAGGTGACTAGAAATCAAAGGATCAGTGGTTGGAGTGGAATCCCTTTGAAATCGGCACAAGGAGTGGACTCTCTCTCTCTCAGTAAAATGGATGAGAGTTGTTTTCTTAGAGAGACAATGGTAGAGTGGGTGGGGATATATATAGGTAGGACCGAAAATCGGATAGTTAGACACACTTTTGCACACATAGGTGAGATCAATTAAATCACTCGGTTAGACCGATATGTACATCTCAGTGAGACCAATGCGGCTAGGGTTTTAGATCAAAGCTATATTTGTATGGGAGCTTTGTGAAATTGTCCGAGGGTTTTGGAGTTTGACCTTTAAGCAATTGAGCAAAGAACTCATCTTCTCAACCTCATCCCTTTTGATAGTATTGGCATACCTACTGATTCAATATGATCATGGATCACTTAAATATGAAATGAAGAGTCTTGAGGATTGATCCAACACTTGTCCTTAGCTCTCGAAGATCCAACCTTCACTTACCAAGTTGTACCTAAAAGGAACTTTCCTAAAATATACACAACGAGATCATTAGTTCAAGGACATTTATGGCCCGAAGAAGATAACACACTCCCAATGATGCTAAAACGTGTTCAAGGATTTGGCCTCCTCCACCACCCATTTGAACACCAACGTCGGCTTCTGGTTCCATGACAATGGTATCCAAGCACTCTCCTCCTTCGTAGACTCCGTGAAGATGATCTCCGGCAGCAAACCGAGTTCAAAATTGATCTGACGCTGGTAGATCTGTACATCTCGTTGCATCTCTGCTTCCATACCGTATGAGCTTGTGCCATGTGTTGCAACATCCACATCTCTCGC
>LR738714.1:506473646-506488020 GCA_902687465.1 Secale cereale
CATTTCAAACTCTCTTTTTCTCATTCTCCGCCAACGATTCTCTCGTGGTACTAGGCCTAACAGTGAGAGTAGGGGGTACGTAGGAGGAGGCAAGGTCCAAGCTACGGCAAGGTTGTACACACAAGTTTTACGAGTTCAGGCCCCTCTCGGAGGAGGTAAAAGCCCTACGTCTTGGTGCCCGGAGTCTGTCGACTGGAATATGGGTGTGTGTGTTACAGGGGGTGCAGACCCTTGTACCGGAGGAGGGGTGGCTTATATAGAGTGCGCCAGGACCCTAGCCGCCCCACGTTATAGAGGGTTCAATGTACATAAAGACAGGGCATCACTGATAACGCCTGTAATAAAGAGCTATAATGGGCTTTAAGACTACGGAGTGAATGCCTGGCCGTTGCTAGTCTTGCGTGACCTTAGACCTTATGTGCTCCGAGTGATTTCTTGCACGGTCGAGTGACTTCATTCTGTCGAATGGAATTGGCGTATCCGAGTGAGGTATATGGTCGAGTGGATTGCACTCCTTGGTCGTTTCAGTCGGTATCTTTTGTCATCCCTGGAATGTCTTTGATCCTAGGGTAGTGACCTCGGGTATGGTGTCTAGGTCAGGCCTATGACCCTACCCTAGGTCTATGGTATCGTCAGTAGCCCCCGAATGGATTGAGGTCCGAGTGAAAAGAGAGTTGAAGTTGATTCCAACCCAATTCTTATGCTCCGGAGGCATTCTCTTTGAACCTGGGAATCAAGTTAGTCCTTCATCCTTATTTCAGTCGCCTTGATCAATTCAGAAATCATTGAGTGAACTATGCGACTAACCTTCGAGTGTTGATGAGGCACGAGATTTTTGGCGCGATTGGCTGCTCCGCGGTACCCGGATTTTGCGGGATTTGAATTTCGGGGAAGCGCGTCGGACGGAGCGAGCCGTAGTAATCGGCCCGGATATACATGGATGCCTCGATTCTCGCGCCTCCTTTTACGCCATGTATTGGGCGTGCGACTGTTGTGGGATTTGATAGGATTTCCCGGGCCCACAAGTCAGTCACTCGACCGCGGGTCCATAAAAGGGCGTCAGGGCCGATGCATAGGCACTGTGCGCTTCGTACTTCTTCTTCCTTCTCTGCTTCTCTAGCGCACCTCTGCTCCTCGCCTACCGCCGCTCCACCCGCGCGCAGCTCGCCACCATGGGCAAAGACAAGACGGCGGTCCTGGAGCGCGCGAAGAAGGCGCTGGCGATGGGGAAGGGCAAGAAGGTGAACCGGGCGTCGACGTCGAGAACTGGGGCGCCACCCGGTTGGATCCATGGGGACTGAATCCGGTCTTCGATGCAGCGGGAGGACATGGAGGAGCTGGTTGATGGGGGCCTAATTGCCGACGAGTTTTGGAGGTTGCCGGGGGACGAGATCGAGCCGCAGCCGCAGGAGGGCGAGTGTGTCATCCTCGCGACCCACGTCGACCGAGGTTTCTCCTTGCCTCTGCATCCTTTTTCCTGGGGTTTTCTGAATTTCTACGGCGCCCAACTGCACCACTTTTCTCCCAACACTATCACATATCTCGCTGCCTTCATCTCTCTGTGTGAGTATTTCTTGGGCTGTCGACCGCACCGGGGTTTGTTCAAGCACATTTTCAGTTGCCGCTCCCAAGCCATCAAGAAAGTGAACCCAACTGACGAGAAGACGTGCGTGATCCAGATGTGCGGTGGCTTGGGTATACAGACTAGGGGTAAGAGCACCTTTCCCACCATGACTCTTCCTGAGTCAGTCAGAGTGTGGCAGTCAACCTAGTTCTACTGCAAGGATATTCCGTCCCCGGGTCAGTCAACCGGTCGTCCTTCTTTCACCTTAGATCGAGTCAGTCAGCCTCCTTCGTTGGTTGCGAGTCGTGCTGAGAAAGTAGAAGTGGATATGTTGGTCGAGCGAGTGGTCCAACTAGTCCGCGATGGTGTGACTGGGATGGACCTGCTGGAGGTATTTCTCAGTCGACGGATTCAGCCTCTCCAATCCCGTGATCATCCGATGTGGATGTACTCAGGCACCAATGATACCGCTCGGGTCCACCCTAAGGAGGTTGTCGGGAAGATGGTGGAGCAGTAGTTGGGAGCATCACCGGGAACAAGGACAACCCCATGGGGACAAGGAGATTCTGTCCATTCGACGCAGCCCAAGAGCCGGACAAGGTTTGACTTCTGTTTCCGAGTGAATTTTCTTTTTCGATTTGTAGCTGTTTCTGAATCCGATTGACGTTTGATCAACTCTTTGTCATGCAGATTTATACTGAGATCTATTCGGTGCCCAACGGAGAGCAAGTACAGGAGGGAGTGGAGGGCGTCGACGAGGTCACCGACTGTAGGTCTGATGAAGAGATCGACGAGGAAAGTGACGATTCGAGCAGTGGTGATGAGGTCGAACCGTTGCCTCGCATCGAGAGGCGCTCCAAGCTTACCCACGATCCAGAAAGTGTGCGCGCCAAGACAGCTCCCTCCGGTACTCAGGTACAGAAACGCACTCAAACGACTTCACCTGATCTGACTGAGAAGGCCCCTAAGCAGCTTAAGGTTGCGGCATCAAAGCCTCGGAAGGCCCTGCCTAAGATCAAGGTGGTCGTTCCGATTGCTTCCACGTGAGTGTCATTCTTCTATGTTCTTGTCTTGTTCGAGAAATCTTACGCATCTTGTCGATTCATCTTGTCAATTTGACCGAGTGAGTTCTAAAACCTTTAGCGTTACTGCTTCTGGGACCTCTATGGAGATTGACAAGGGCCACAGCGACAAGGAGACTGCGGATGTGGCCACTTCCAGCACAGGTATAGCTCCTCGGCCGTGTCTTTACTTTGTTGATCACTCTGTCAGTCGACTGAGTGCTCTTCTTGGTCGAATGTTTCGCAGCACCACCCGACGTTATCGAGCTGCCGGATGATGATGGTGAGTATGTAGAAGTGCCTCAAAGGAACACAGGAAGGAGAGGAAAGAAGGTGCCTGCTGCTTCAGACGCTCAGCAATAGGGCAACACAGTTCGGGCTACAGTTTGTTTTGTCGTTCCTGCATCGACTGATCGTCCTTCGGCGCCGACTGCCCAAGTTCTTGCCTAGCCTGTGCAACCCCATGCTTCGGATCCTATGGCTGCTCCGACTGTTCCATCGTCTTCGCTCTTTGCTACCCACCATGTCCCGGAGGACCCAATGAATGCAGTTAAGGAAGCTATTCGTCAAGCTGGTCTGATGATGGAACAAACGAGGGCAGCGTACGAGGCTAGCATGGTTGCTTATTATGCCAGTTCAGCTCTTCGGACCAACGTCCAGGTGAGTTCTTTTCCGACTAAGTTCTCTTCCAATTGGTTGTTGTTCTGCTAGGATATTCTACTTGAAAACCGCTGCTCTGTTCGTAAGATGATGTCCGTGGATGAGCGTTTGAAACCTTCACTGAACGTATGTCCTAGGACTGTCCTTCTTTCATTCACCCAGTGGGTGTTCTAGCTTTTGTTATATAGGTCTTGTATTTCGATCGGCCCGGTTGTGTCGATTGAACTAGTGGGGGCACGCAGAGTGCACCCACCGGGTGTAGTCCCCGAGACCATGGTCGACTACGGGCAGTCGGCTGTGGTCTAAGAATGAATGACGTTGCTATTTCTTGTAGTCTTTCCACTCGTGCTGGACGGATCGTGTCGAGTGGGAACCGGTGGGGGCACGCCAAGTGCACCCACTGGGTGTAGTCCCCGAGACCATGGTCGACTGCGAACGAATGTGTTTTTGAACTCCTTCCAGTCATGCTGGACGGATCGTGTTGAGTGGGAACTAGTGGGGGCACGTCAAGTGCACCCACTGGGTGTAGTCCCCGAGGCTACTGTTGAATGTTTGATTCGGCAGTAGTCTTAGAACTCTTTTGGTGTAGTAATTCAATCTCTGCACTTTATCAATCGGAAGCAACTGTCTTTATCCTTGTCGACTGACTTGTCTTTTTTGTTGACTGTAGAAATCTTGCGAGTTCGGGACTCAATTTGCGGAGCTTGAGAAGAAGCAGATCCAACTCAATCCCGGTCTGGGGCTGGCCAGTGAGAACTTGCAGAAAGCTAGAGATGAAGCATCTGGTATGAAAGGTACAGAACCTGCCGACTGTATTTCAATGAACGTGTATAGTGAAAAACCCACCACTTCAGGCTTATCTGACGAGTGTTATCTCTTATAGATCAATTGAAGCAAGCTTTGGAGAAGAAGGATCTCGACTTGGCGGCGGTGCAGCAGAAGGCGTAGGAGAAGACCGAACTTGGTGACGCTTCAGTCGGCAAGTTGGAAGAAGAAAATGCTAATCTAAAGACCACCCTTGACGAGGCCAACAAAGAGGCGACGCTGCTGAAGAAGGATAAGCTGGCTCTAGATGACAAAGTTGGAGATCTCACCCAGAAGAGGGACGAGATGGAGATGTATCTGGGAGGACTCGCCAAAAAGATGTTCCTCATGCTTGATGGTATCCTCCTTTGTCTGACTGCTTCATAACTGTTGACTCGCCATCCAACTGCCGACTCACCATATCTCTTTATGCGCAGAACTCTGCCAAAACTTCAAGGAAGAGATTGGACGGATCGAGACGGGTCTGGATCCTAACAATTCTCTTGTCAAGGATGAGGTTGTGATGAACGTACTGCGGCTGGAATCTCGCCTTGCCAGCGCCACTGGTTATCTTGCACGACTGAAGGAGGCGATGCCGCGGATCGACACGGCGCTCTGGCGGGGAATGGTGCTCGAAATGACCTCGAGTCTCTGATGACTCGGCTTAATGAGATTCTAGGTCGAGTGCAGGAATGGAAGAAGTCATCTGCTTAGTGCGGCGCTGTAAGTGCATCTAGTGCCACCCCTAGTTGGGTTTGGAGTATTGACGACAAACCTGGTTGAGGGACTAATGTGTTTGTGAGAATTGCAGGATAACATAGGTAGTAGTCCCTCATTGATTCGGTTTACCTACCGGAGATGACCCCTAAAAATGTATGAAGACATTGACGACAATGGTGATATACGAAGATATTCATATTGAAGACTATGACGAGAGAAGACATTGTGTGAAGACCATGGAGCGTGAAGACTTAGACGTTTCATTCTTTCCTTTTCTTCTTTGTTGAGTCATAGGAACCACCGTACTGTTAAGTGGGGTCCAAGTGAACAAAGTCAGAGTGACTGAAGTGATGCTCAACCAAATCCTATGTCTTCGAGCGAAGACAATGAGAGCAAATCTTATCCAGAGCTGGATGAGTCAGCTTTACTTGTAGCCCAAGTAAAGTTGCCGCATGTGTTTGTAATCTTACCGTTGGAGCACGTGTCAGTTCCTTAGTGACCCAGGGTCACTTCGGACAAATCAGGTCGGGTTGCTTAGTGGCTATAAATAGCCCACCCCTACACCATAAATTGGTGGCTCCTCGGAGTTAGTACACGACTTTTGTCGTTTGAGAGCAACCCACCTCCGAAGCATTTGAGAGAGAGATCCTTGCGAGGACAAAGCCCAAACATCCAGAGCCAAAGAGTGTTAGGCATCACTGAAGTCTTTCTGTCCGCGTGATCTAAAGACTTGTTACAGTTGAGGACTGTGAATCCTCCAGCCGGTTAGGCGTCGCGTTCTGAGCATCCAAGAGTCATTATGGATCGCCGATGAACGAAGCCTGTGAAGGTTTGGAAGTCTACCTTGAAGACTTACCAGAGTGATTGGGCGAGGACTGGGTGTCCTTGGCTCAAGGGGAATAAGGTGAAGACGCGGTCTTCAGAGTTAAATCTCAGCCTCCCTAACCAGACGTACAGTTGTCACAGCAACTGGAACTGGTCCAACAAATCACTATCTTCCCAAGCTACTGGTTCTATCCCTTCCCTCTCTTTACTTACAGTCTATCTTTGTGAAGTCATTGCCTGCTTACCTTATCTGTTTGACTTCACTGTGTCACTACTTGTTCTGACTGGCTTCATACAATCTTCCATCCTGATCCATACTGCCTAGCTGCTATTAGTCTTCATGCTTTCACTTCATTGAATACTTGACTATGGCTTGTCTAGTGTAGTCTACCTTCCGCTGCATATAAATAGGATTGGTTCTATCGTTTGTCTTCGAAACTTCCATGTTTTGAAGTCTTTCGTAAAAATCGCCTATTCACCCCCACTCTAGTCGATATACAACTCTTTCAATTGGTATCAGAGCAAGGTACTCCCTTGTTCTGTGTGATTCGGTTTAACCACCTGGAGTTCTAGCTATGTCGACTGCAGGGATAATCAAAGCATCCACTACGTGCCATGTCTTCGATGGCACTGAATACCCCTACTAGAAGAACAAGATGCACATGCATCTTGAAGCCATTGATGTGGACCTCTGGTATGTCGTCAAGAACGGTGTTCCCAAGACTGATGAAGGTCTCACCCCTACCGATGTCAAGAATCTCGTTCAACTGGATTCCACGGCCAAGAACATCATTTGTGGTCATCTGACCAAATGACAGTATGGTCGTGTGAGTGCTCTGGAAACGTCGAAGCTAGTCTGGGACTGGCTCTCCAAGGTCAACGAAGGCGTCTCAACCCAGAGAGATCAAAGGATCAGTGTCCTTCTCAACCTCTTCAATCGCTTCAAGAGACACGGCAATGAGAATGTCCAGCTCACATTCGATCGCCTCACTGACATCACAAATGAGCTTCAGGCACTTGGCGCCACTGAGATCACCAAGCATGAAATCGTCAAGACACTCCTGAGATCACTTGACAGCTCATTTGACATTCTTGCCCTAAGGATTCAAGAACGCCCTGACTTCAAGACTCTCGATCTGTCTGACATACTTGAGAGGCTCAACACACATGAGTTCCAGCTATCTGAGAAACGTGACATCTATGGTCCCAACTACGGCCGAACTCGCGCTTTGAAGGCAAAGGCTGTTTCCTCATCTGAAGAAGAATCTGACTGCAGTTCTGGTGATCCTGAAGACACTGTAAAGGAGCTTGCCATGCTTGTGAAGAAGTTCCAGAAATTCACTAAGAAGAAAGGCTTCAGAAAGTCTTCACGATCCAGCTCAAGAAATGATGAAGCTTCTACCCATGACCACAAGAAGAGAACATGCCACAAGTGCAAGAAACCTGGTCACTACATCTCTGAGTGTCCTCAATGGGACAATGAGAAGAAGAAGAAGAGCAAGGAATATGATTCTGATGACAAGAAAAAGAAGAAATACTCAAAGTCTTCTTCCAAGTCTTCATCGAAGTATTCATCACACAAGAAGAATTCTGGCAAGGCTCGTGCGTTTGTTGGCAAGGAGATGGATTCAAAGGAGGAGTCTGCTTTAGAAGAAGCGGAGGTGGAGTCTGAGGAGGAGTCCAATTCTGGTGTTGCAAGTTTGGCTCTAGCCACAGCCTACGTTGCCAAGTCCATCTTCAACACTGAAGACAATGGCTCCGTCACCAACACTGATGATAACGACGCTCCCACCTATTGCTTCATGGCACGCGGTGCCAAGGTAAAATCACGCGATGCTTACTTTCAAACATCCAGTGAAGATGACTTCGATTGTGAATCCAAACCTAGCTACAAAACACTTGCTAAAATTGCCACTGAACAACAGAAAGCTATGGAACATATTCAAAAACTGTTAGACAAAAGCGATGACCTGTTGGACGCGGAAATGACCCGTTCTCAGTCCTTAATTGAAGACATAAAAAATCTTCATGTTAAGTACAAGGAACTTGAAAGTCGTCATGAATCGCTCTCAAAAACTCATGAAAAGCTTTCCTACGATTATCTTCAAAGGAAGCTAGTACTTGAGAAATTGAAAGCGGCTCATGAAGATCTTCAAAAAGAAAATGAGTCACTCCATGCTCAACAGATCCGCTCCGCTCAGGAAGGATTCGAACCACCATGCCTAAAATGCATTGAGCGTGATAACGCTACATCTGTTGCTGAATGTTCTACCGCTGCTACTGTTTTAATATCTTCAACTGCTGATGTGGTAACTCCTGCTGAGGATACCACTACTATTGCTGATGAAAATGCTAGGTTGAAGACTTTGCTTGAAACAGGGATGTACAAAAGCCTCAAAGGGCATCAGACGTTATGTGATGTCCTCAAAAAGAAGATTCTGAACCGAAACCCTAGGAAAGAGGGTGTAGGGTTCGAGAGGAAAATGAATGTTGATGGTTCATACTGGAAGCCTGAGCAGTACCCCAAAACCACATGGGTTGCTGCAAAGGAACCTTCAGTGGATCCGTCTACCTTATATGGCTTCACCTGTGCTAATCCTATTATCATTGATGAATCCTTTGATGCAAACTATAAACTGTTTAAGAATCAGAATGGTAAAGTGTTTGCCAGGTATATTGGTACTAACTGCAGGAACGGGCCACCTATGAAGAAGATCCGGATTCCCAAAAGTTGTCTTGAGAAGCTTCGAGTAAATGTCATCATGACACCACCTGGGAAGAAGACAAACCCCAGACCAAAGGCTTCATATGGTCCTAAGGCTTCATACAGACAGAGGACTCAGGTGAGTCACCCTAACGCCAATGTTTTGCAGGGAAATTGTACTCAGACCCATGAATATGAGTGTGTTTCCTCAAACCGCTATATTCACAAAAGGAAGAACTTTTCTGCCTATTCTTATGAGTATTATTCTCCTCCTGCAAGGCTATTTTCTAGGGCTCCAAAGCCAAAATTCTCAGATGCTGCACTTAGACTCATTGCTTCTAAGCCACCCCTGAAGATGTGGGTGGTTAAGAAGAATTAACTTTCTCTTGCAGGGAAAGGTCTCCAGCCAAAAATCAAATGTGTCTGATGCTATTGCTCTGGACCTAAAACATCTTGTAGGGCGCAAGATCAAATGCCCAAATGGTCTTACTATGTATTTTGTTCCTGAATCGCTTGCTAATCATCCTATCAGTCCCAACTTGGATCTAAGCTTTCATAATCCACTTGCTCGTCAAATGTTTATGCTTCACATACTCTCCGTGAAGCCTATCCCCCTAACTGCACTATAGGGTATGGCACCAAAGACTTCAGAATGGATTATGGACAGCGGATGCACTAATCATATGACTGGTGATCGAAGTCTTCTTATGTACTCAACCTTACGTCCATCTGAAAAGAGTCACATCACATTTGCTGATACTGGTAAAAGCAAGGTATTGGGTCTAGGTAGAGTTGCAATCTCAAAGGATCAGCACATGGACAAAGTCATGCTTGTTGAATACCTTGGTTTCAACTTAATGTCTGTCTCAATGCTTTGTGACTTAAAACATGATTGTGATATTTGGAAAATATCGTTGCCATGTACTAATGGAATCTAACAAGTCTCTAGTCTTTGAAGGATATCGGTAAGATGATCTGTATATGGTAGATTTCTCAGGAGGACCATAGATGGCCGTATGTCTTTTTGCAAAAGCTTCAGAGTGCTGGCTATGGCATCGGAGGCTAGGACATGCCGGCATGAGGAACTTGCACACTCTCGCGAAGAAGAAGCACGTCGTAGGCATCGAGGGCGTCAAGTTCAAGAAAGATCATCTGTGCGGTGCCTGTGAAGCTGGGAAGATGACTAGGGCCAAGCATCCCTCGAAGATGATCATGACGACAACCCAACCCTTCGAGATACTTCACATGGACTTATTTGGCCCTACTCACTACTCCACGTTCACTACTACAGCTTGTCTCTATGGCTTCGTCATTGTTGATGATTATTCAAGATACACATGGGTGCACATAATTCTCTACAAGACTGAAGTGCGGGATGTCTTCAGACGCTTCGCCAACCGTGCCATGAACAACTATGGCGTCAAGATCAAGCATATCAGAAGTGACAATGGCACTGAGTTCAAGAATACATGCCTTGATCTTTACCTGGATACAATGGGAATCACTCATGAGTTCTCAGCTCCGTACACACCTCAGCAGAATGGCATCGTGGAGCGCAAGAACAGAACCCTAATTGAGATGGCTCGAACGATGCTCGATGAATACAGGACACCAAGAAAGTTCTGGCCCGAAGCTATTGACACAGCATGCCATGTCATCAACCGTGTTTATCTTCACAAGCTTCTAAAGAAAACTTCCTATGAACTCCTTACTGGCAAGAAGCCAAATGTCAGTTACTTCAGGGTATTTGGAGCTAGGTGTTGGATCAAGGATCCACATCACAAATCAAAATTTGCACCAAAAGCACATGAAGGTTTCATGCTCGGCTACGGAAAGGACTCGCACTCCTACAGAGTCTTCAACCTCTTTCTCTATAAAGTGGTTGAAACTGTGGATGTGCGGTTTGATGAAACGAATGGCTCACAAAGAGAGTTTCTGCCAAATGTGATGGATGAAGCTCCACCCAGTGAATCTATGAAGCTAATGGGAACAGGTGAAATCATGCCTTCTGAAGCACAGCCTGACGAGGAACTCATCATTTCTGCTCCCAATCAACCTGAAGACAATGCTCAGCTTGAAGACAATCCTCCTGATGATGACAATGACCAGCAAGAGCAACATCTTCGTCCAGTTCATCCTCGTGTTGCAAATGAAGTACAAGTTGAGAAGATAATTGACAGCATCAATGCACCTGGTCCACTCACTCGTTCAAGAGCAACACAGCTAGCAAATTTATGTGGGAATTTTGCATTTGTCTCGATATCTGAACCCAAGAAAGTTGCTGAAGCCTTCATGGAATCAGAATGGATTCAAGCTATGCAAGAAGAGCTTCAACAGTTTGAGCTGAACAACGTATGGGAACTTGTCAAGCGTCCTGACCCCCGCAAGCACAACATAATAGGCACAAAATGGATATATCGCAACAAGCAAGATGAGCATGGTCAAGTAGTCAGAAACAAAGCTCGTCTTGTTGCTCAAGGATACACTCAAATTGAAGGGATTGACTTCGATGAAACATTTGCTCCTGCGGCTAGGCTTGAAGCTATTCGCATACTGCTAGCCTATGCAAACCATCACAACATCCTTCTGTATCAAATGGATGTGAAGAGTGCCTTTCTCAATGGCAAGATTGAAGAAGAAGTGTATGTTGCACAACCACCTGGCTTTGAAGATCCAAAACATCCTGATATGGTATACAAGCTCAACAAGGCACTGTATGGCCTCAAACAAGCCCCTCGTGCTTGGTATGACACACTCAAAGACTTCCTGAAGAGCAACGGCTTCGAACCTGGTTCCCTGGATCCCACACTCTTCATGAAGACATATGATGGTGAACTGTTTGTTTGCCAAATCTATGTGGATGACATTATCTTTGGCTGCACTGACAAAAGATACAGTGATGAGTTCGGTCACATGATGCAAGAGCAATATCAGATGTCCATGATGGGTGAGCTGAAGTTCTTCCTTGGTCTTCAAATTCGTTAGCAAAGCAACGACATCTTCATATCTCAAGAGAAATACATCAAAGATTGCCTGAAGAAGTTTGGTATGCAAGACTGCAAAGGATACACGACGCCTATGCCAACTAAAAGTCATCCGAGTCCCGACGCCAATGGTAAAGATTTCGATCAAAAGGTATACCGCTCCATGATTGGTTCTTTACTTTATTTATGTGCATTTTGGCCAGATATTATGCTTAGTGTTTGCATGTATGCTCGAGTACAAGCGGCACCAAAGGAATCGCATCACTTAGCTGTGAAGCAAATTCTTCGATATTTGGCTTACACCCCAACACTAGGATTATGGTATCCAAAGGGTCAGAGTTTGATCTAGTTGGATTCTCAGATGCTGATTATGCTGGTGACAAAGTTGATCGCAAGTCTACATCAGGAACATCTCACTTTCTGGGACGATCACTTGTCTGTCGGTCTTCAAAGAAGCAGAACTGTGTATCACTCTCCACTGCTGAATCTAAATACATTGCTGCTGGATCTTGCTGCGCTCAGCTTCTATGGATGAAGTAAACTCTCAAGGACTATGGTGTCCATCTGAAGCATGTGCCACTCTATTGCGACAATGAAAGCGCAATCAAGATTGCCAACAACCTAGTTCAGCACTCGAAGACAAAGCACATTGAAATTCTTCATCACTTTCTCAAAGATCATGAAGGAAGATATTGATATCATACACGTCAACACTGAAGAGCAGCTGGCAGACATCTTCACAAAGCCCTTGGATGAGAAAAGGTTTTGCAAGTTGCGGTGTGAGCTAAATATCTTAGAATCCTCGAATGTCCTGTAATCAGGCACACATCCTAACACTTATGCATGTTGATGACTTAGATGTGCAACACACGAAGTAAAGTATATCTTCAATCAATGAAGACTTACATTCTGAGTGTGAATACATTAACGCGGAATTTGACTTCGGAGCGCCATAATAATTGTGCGTCGTGTCTGGGTCTAATACTTCCTATACGGTGGGTAATGCCACCACCAAATCTTTGCTTGAAGTGTTTCTCTTGGCGTTACATTTGCAAAATCTTCGCATTTGATTTATATTCATATATGTCTTCTCGTTGTCAAATTAATCTTACTCAGATATATACATATATAGACTTGTGTTATGTCCTCTACATCATTCACTTATAGCTATGTCTTCTTATTTGAATCTTTTGAACTAAGGAAATGTGATCAGACCCTAACCTCTCTGTTATTAATGCTCAATCCTTATTTCCTGAAACCCGGAGAAGCCGGAACGACCACCCCGACAGTCCAGGCGTGCGTGGGAGCATGGAACATCTCCCTATGTGTTACATGTCCGCCACGTGTCCCTCAGATGAAAACAGCCAGGGGCACCTGCGTAATTGCGCTGTGCCGTCTCCCCTCCTTATAAATGCCCGTCCCATCACGGTCAAAACTCTTCTACCACCTCTCCACCTTGACAAACCCTAGCGCCACCGCTAGCTCTCGACAACGCCGGCGACGAAGCGCTTAGCTGCCGCGACCTCGTCGACACCGTCTTCACGCCAGCCGCAGACATCGTCTTCTCCGCCGCCGCCGTAGGTGTCCTCCGTCGCCAAGTTAGGGCATGCAAAATCGAACTGCTCGGCCTCCACTTCGTCTCCGTCTAGCAGTTCATCGTGTGGTAAATTAAAACCCTCTTTTTACCGTCTTTTTGATCCGATAGATTCATACTTTCTACCAAAAGAAGTTTCTGCCTCCACATATTTGGATCTACCCTGTCTGCATCTCATACTTTGCCTAGTATATTTACTTATGCTTCACACGTAGTTAGATTCCTCACTTGTACCTATTCTTGGATTCGTACAAATCTGGAACCAACTCTCAACATCTAAGTGAATGTCTTCGCACTATGAGGTCAATGTCTTCTAAACTGATTTATCTTCAAAATCTTCTGAGAATGCATATGACCTCTTCCCCTTCCCTCGCATCTCTAATGCTGTCACATGTACATGTCCGTGGGAGAATCCCTTGGTTCTCATAGTCTGCATTCATTTGCAGAATTCTTGCAGCGTCACATTCACTCTCCCGAAGCCAGTTCCTGTCTGACCAGCAGACGGAAGCCTTTGACAGTGTTGAAGCCTTTCAATTTGAACCTCATGGCAACTGAGAAATCTGTTAGGAAGGGTGGCAGACAGCGCCGTGGAAACACCTCCAGAGATTTGCCTCCTGACCTCTATGAAATGTACAAGACTGATCCAGAGGAGTACTATAATCAGAGAAAAACTCGAATCCAATGGATTCAAAGATATTGGGCAGAACAATGGTTCAAGTACAGGTTTGTGACCCAGGAGTCTGCTGAGAAGAATGCCATCAAGCGACCATGGGGAGACATTTTGTACAAAAATCTTCCACCCAGGTCCAAACTTGAAGCCATTGCGCAAGGCTTCTATCCTTGCATGGTCCGAGGGCCACAACCAGCTGATGCTGACCCATCGTCATTGCTATGGTGTCGAGACGACAACCTGTTCAAGCGCAACCTCCAGTATGCTAAGAACTCGGCCAAGGAGAACAAGAAAACTTGGGGATTGGACTTCAACCCTGGCCCCTCTGCGCCTCGTGCCGATGGCACACGCGAAGCTGAACCAAATCTTGTTGGGCCCTTCTACAACTTAGAAGGTCTCATCTCTCACATAGGGGTTCAAGGGGTGGATGTGGATCAACCTGCAGACGACGCTGACTCCGATGAAGCGCATGCACCTCCGAAGCTGAAGAAGAAGAAGAAACCCAAGGCTTCGAAGCCTTCCACTCCACCAACAGCTTCGAGAGTGAAGACTTTGGCCACTGCTCCACCTGCACCAAGTGTGCAGTCTGAAGATCACTCTCGCATCTCCAAGCCGAAGAAGCTAAAGAAGAAGCCCATGCACAACCCCAGTCCTGCTCTGACTCCTGCTGTAGTTCTGAGGAATGAGAATGACTCCATTGATCTGTCAAGTGATGAAGATCTTGTTGATGACGCTCTTGAGCAATTGATAAAGAGCAAGCAAGATGCAGAAATCTTCAATGACTTGCC
>LR738714.1:506494849-506517207 GCA_902687465.1 Secale cereale
CTGCATCTTGGCGTGCCTATTCTGCTTCAGCTTTTGAGAAGAGTTCCACTCGGGCAGCATTGTGCAGCAAGTCACTCGAAAGTACAGCCTCAGCACCATATACCATGAAGAAGGGGGTCTGATCAGTCGACCGGGTTGGAGTTGTTCTCAGTCCCCACAAAATAGATGGCGACTCTGTCACCCAAGCTCCAGCAGCATGCTTGAGATCGCGCATCAACCGTGGTTTCAACCATTGAAGGATCAAGCCATTTGTCCTTTCTGCCTGCCCATTCGACTACGGATGCCCAACGGATGCGTAGTCGACTCGAGTGCCCTGGAAAGTACAGTATACCCTGAATTCATCTGAATCAAAGTTGGAGCCATTATCCGTGATAATGATGTGAGGGACTCCATATCTGGATACCAGTTCTTTGATGAAACTGACGGTGGTGCTTGCACTGAGGTTCTTGATAGGTTTGGCTTCGATCCATTTGGTGAACGTGTCGACTGCCACAAGCAAATGAGTGAAACCGCTTCTACCAGTCTTGGAGGGCCCTACCATGTCTGTCGGGGAACGACACCTATGGGATCACAAGAATCCCTACTACGGTTGCGGGGCGCGGGGTTGAGAGAAGAGCGGATCAAACAGATAGCACACAGTTCGTTTACCCAGGTTCGGGCCGCGGGGATGCGTAAAACCCTACTCCTGCTTTGGTGGCTTGTATATTTGTGTTCTTCAGCTAGCTATGGGGTGTGAGGATCTCCAAAAAGCCGAATCCTCCTCTTGGTCGCCTCGGGCCTCCTTTTATAGGGAAAAGGGGTCGCCACGGTGGCACACGGGAGGTGGAAAGGGTACAATGATGCGAGGTTATCCCTCGCATTACATGACAAGGCGCATTTAATGCGCCTTGCTTAGGTGTCCTTGCTTTATCGGGGACGGGGGAGATATCCATCTTGTCCGTCGCTGCTCCTTCTTGTGTCGACACGCGCCCTGGCCAGCGATGCCTGAGATGCCATGTAGGCAGGCAGGCAGCTGAGGTGGCGCAATGGTGGGTCTTCGCGAAGATCTGCATGCCGCCACGCAGGTGCCTGCCCAGCTGGTTGGGTCGGCAGCTGCATAAGGCGGTGGAGGTTTAGTTGGCGTGGGCCTGATGGTGGCCCTGCAGATGTCCTCGGCAAGGGCCTTGCCGGGGCCTCGGCAAGGGTCTTGCCGCGGCGCCTGCTGTCATCCCCGGCAAGGTGCTTGCCGGAGGTTTTGTGGTCTTCCTTGGCTGGGATCCCGCCAAGGGTCGTCGTCTTCTTAGTGTGTACCTGATCTTGAATGTCTTCACAAAGATTCGCATGCCACTACGAGGATATCTCCCGAATCCTTGCCCCATAGAGGCAGTGGACTCAAGGGTGATTCGCTCCGTAGGCGTGGGGCGAATTGCCGCGGCAAGGATCTTGCCGGGGCTGCTAGAACTGGCTCCCTGCAAGGATCTTGCCGGGGGAAGCCGCTTCGTCCCTTTGCTCTTTGTGGTCTTGTTCTCTTGGGCTTCATCCTTACCCTGGCTTACCTCCCTGGCCTTGCTTGGTGGGGCGGTGCCCGTGGCTCAGACTACCCGTGCACAGTCATAGGGCTACAAAAAGTGTACCCCCCTTTTTGTACACCGACAGGAGCCCCCGGGCCTGGGCCACACATAAGCGCGACGCGTTGTTGGGCTGGGCCCATAACGGTGCGCGGGCACGCGAGGACGGTTTTTACCGTGGTAAGATTTTCCGCACGCTGCGCCTCCCACGATCCGCGCGCGTGGCGCGGGGTGGAGGGGCGTGCGTGACGTGGGCGGCATGCGCGGGGCGGTTTCCGCAGGCATGTGTCACATCGCGGTAAAGAGGCGGCTTCGCGCCTTCCCCATAAACGGGGGGAGGCATGGAGGCGCGGCCCATTTACTGAATGGGGCCGAGGCGCGGTCCTCAAGGCGTCCACTCCCCACGATCACGGGGTGGGGAGAGGTCGCCTCACCCGTCCCCTCAGTTCTGCATGTCTGCCACGTGTCTCCCATGCACTTGGGGTGGCAAACGGTGGAGGCGGGAAACTGGTCGTCGCTGGTTGGGGCGGCGGGTCGGCCCTGGCTCTCTGCGCCTTCCGTGTTTTGATTGGCCGAGCGGGGCGGCCGAGCCCCCACCCCATTCCTTTATAAAGAGCGGGAGGGGTGGGACGGCGCCCCGCATTCTTCCATCTTCTTCCTCCTTCAGCTTCCGCTCCCCTCTTCCATTCGTCATGGAGAGAGGAAATCCCGGCCCTTCAACGGTGGCGGCGAGGGTCGCCGCTCGACAACACGTCCCTCCTTCTCCTGCGCCTGCGGTGGCAGAGCCGGCCGCAAGGGGGAGGGGGAGGGGGCGAGGCCGGGGCACTTGGGGAAGAGGAGGACGGGGTAGCCCGCCGGCCTCGCCCCCGCCAGCAGCTCCTCCTCCAACGGAGGGCCATGTTGGGGATGACCCTTGCGAGTTCTTCGTCAGGTTGCGCCGGTCGCCGCGCCGTCGCCTTCGTCTCCCGACTCCATTTGCGCGGGAGATGGAGCTGGATCCGCCGGAGTCATTGCGGCTGCACATGAGAGGCTGCGGGATCAGCGGCACGCGGGTCCGCGTCGACTTCCCTGCTCCTCATGTGATGTATCTTCGTCGGGGATGGAAGACGTTTTCTTGTATCCACAGCTTGACGGATGGGCTCAATCTCCATTTTAAGTTAATGGAGGGTGGCCTTCTTTCCGTCAAGGTCTTCGGGCACTTCGGGACCCGTGCAAGGTGCTGCGTGGAGAGCTCTTCTGCTGACGAAGATTCCTCCTCGAGCGAGAGTGACGAGGAGGACAGCGGCAGCGACGACGAGGGCGGTAGGCGGCAGGATGACGGGTCTGACTAGGTGTCGGGCGCCGCTCCTGGTGGCACCGGCGACCCCATCATCCGCGTTGCCGGCTCCTTGAACTTCTCGGGGCCGTCCCCTTGGTGGCTGGCGTAGGAAGGCTGTGGAAGAGGAAGAGGGCGGGCGGCAAGGTCGTCATGTCGGAGTACGCGGGCACCGACGCCTTTGACGCGTACTGACGTCCTGCTGCCTCGTCTTCGAGCTCTGCTTCCGGCGCCGCCATCACCATCCAGCCTTTGGGTGGCCACCAAGATGTTTTCTTGGTGTCTTCTGCCACTCGTAGCTCGCCTAGGCGCTCCTTTTGCCCTTCTCGCCTCCTTGACCTGCCTCCTGAGGAGAGGGACAAGGAAGGCATTACGGGCATCTTATCTCTTTTTAGTTTGTAAGCCTTCGGGCATCTGTTAAATTTAAAACTTGTAATCCCCTTGTTCATGTTTTTCATTCCCTATGGACTGTACCTGAGTGGAATGTTTTTAATGAAAAAGGGATGTTTGCCGGTTCATTCGTTTGTGAGTGAAACCCACGACAAGGAATAAATTCCGTATATCTCTAAGATAAACATTTTCTCGCCCGGCAACAGGCCTTGCCGTCTCCGCACTTCGCCCGACCTTTCTCACGCCTTTGGCGGAGGTAGGGATGAAGTGGGTTTAGGCTCCTCGTTTCACCCCTTCGCTGCTGCGACTACGACCCAACTTGGTCCCAGGAACGAGCCCCAGGGCCTAGAGTTAGGGGAGCACGGTAGTTTTAAGGAAAAAATGAGGTTTCACATACCTCAGCCCATAATGGAATGCATGATAAGGGATGGAGAACTTATTTGAAGCTGCAGCCCCCGGCAACCCTGGTTTGCCGCGGGTGAATCTTTGCTCTTGCAGCCCCCGGCAACACTGGCTTGCCGGGGCCTTGATGCTGATCTGTTCCTTTTTTCTCCCCAAGTGGTTTCGGCAAGGATATCTGTGCTTCCTGTGAACCAAAGAAGATAAAAGGAAGACAAAGGGATGCAAACTCGACCTCTAAGCTAGGGGTTAGCCGCCGCTAAGCACTATCAACCCTAACCAAGGACGAGACTCAACCTAGCATGCATGCTATAACTTAGGGCGCCAGCGCTTCATTTATTTATGCTCAGGGTCTGCGTCTGGCTTTGTACAAAGGGTTACATGCCTTGCCGGCAAGGCTTGTACAAAAGGTGGCTTGCCGGGGGGCCCGGCAAGCCACGCCTTATGGGTAAAACTTGTGAAGATGCTCATTATTCCAGGAATTGCTCACCGGAACGGCATTTCCGGTCTCCAGGCGGACTGCGCCAAGCCTGGTGACTCGTATTACTCGATAAGGGCCTTCCCACTTCGGCGTCAACTTGTTGGTATTCTTGGCCGATTGAACGCGCCGAAGGACAAGGTCGCCTTCCTCAAAGCTTCGGGCACGGATTTTGCGGCTATGGTAGCGGCGCAAGGCTTGCTGGTAGCGTGCTGCTCTCACACCCGCCCGAAGACGATCTTCCTCAAGGAGCATTGCGTCATCTTGCCGCAGTTGCTCTTGCTCAAGCTCATCATAAGCGAGCACTCGAGGTGACCCGTATATGAGTTCAGTGGGGAGAACTGCTTCTGCCCCGTATACTAGGGCAAAGGGTGTCTGGCCGGTGGCTCGATTTGGCGTCGTTCTGATCGACCAAGGAACCGTCGGCAATTCATCAATCCAACGCCTTCCGCTCTTGTGCAGCCTGTTAAAGGTCTTTGTCCTTAAGCCTCACAGTACTTCAGCGTTTGCCCTCTCAGCTTGACCATTGCTTCGTGGGTGAACAACGGAAGCGAAATAGACTTTGCTGCCGAGGTCTTGGGTATATTGCATGAAGGTGCGGCTTGTGAACTGCATGCCGTTGTCGGTGATGACCCTGTTGGGTACACCAAAACGACACACTAGTCCCTTGAAGAACTTGACGGCTGACTGAGCTGTGACCTTCCTCACTGCCTCCACCTCTGGCCACTTTGTGAACTTGTCGATTGCGACGTACAAGTACTCAAAGCCCCCGACAGCGCGGGGGAAAGGGCCCAGTATGTCGAGCCCCCAGACCGAGAAGGGCCAGGAGAGAGGAATGGTTTGAAGGGCTTGAGCTGGTTGGTGAAGTTTCTTTGAATGGAACCGACACGCTTCACACCTGGTGACCAGTGTCGTCGCATCCTGGAGGACAGTGGGCCAGAAGAAGCCTTGCCGAAATGCCTTGCCGGCAAGGGCTCTTGACCCTATGTGGGATCCACATATGCCTCCATGTATCTCTGCCAACAGCTCCAGTCCTTCCTCTCGAGGGATACACTTCAATTTCACGCCGTTCGGTCTCTTTCTGTACATGACGTCATCGACGAACTAGTACATAGCATATCGACGGGCTACTTTTTCCGCTTCTTCCTGCTCCTCAGGAAGTTCCCCGGTTTGGAGGAATCAGACGGTATGTTGTGCCCACGCTGGAGCCTGGGGCTCGACGGCGAGGACTAAAGGCATTTCCTCCGCGATAGGAGCGGCTATCTCGACGGCAAGAGCTTGACGCTCCGCCGGAGCTAGCCGTCCCGTGGCGGGCTTAGTGTCCCCAGCAACATCCTTGCCGGCGGCTCCGGGGAGCTCGGCGGGAAAGTACTTGCCAGTCCCTGATTTCCTCCTCTTGTTTTGCTCTGTTGATGGATCAACGGATGGCTGAGAAAGCTGAAGCACAAAGGTACCTGATTCCACAGGTAACTTGAGAGCAGTGCGCTTTGACAGGTAATCGGCGATGTTGTTCTCCGCTCGGGGAACGTGCTCCGCCTGTATACCATCAAAACGCTCTTCCAGCTTTCTCACTTCATCGACGTAGGCCTTCATCAATGGGATCTGGTAATCTTTGTTGACTTGTTTGACGACAAGCTGCGAGTCACCCCTGACAATGAGTTTCTTGATTCCGAGGTCTGCCGCGATCCTAAGACCAGCAAGCAGCCCCTCATACTCAGCAATGTTGTTTGTTCATACCTCCTTGGGGAAGTGCATCTGGACCACGTACTTAAGGAGCTCTCCTGTGGGCGCGACCAGCAGTACGCTAGCCCCGGCGCCTTGTAAGGAGAAAGCTCCATCAAACTACATGATCCTGTCGCAACTCGCCTCTTTGTCGGGGAGAGTAGTTTCCTGGACCTCTTCATCAGGCGTCGCGATCCATTCTGCAACGAACTCCGCCAAGACTCGGCTTTGAATCGTCGAGGTACTTTCAAACTTGAGGCCAAAGCTGGACAACTCCAGTGCCCACTCTACAATTCTTCCCGTTGCATCTAGATTGTGCAATATCCGTTGCAGAGGGAGGCGAGTGACGACAGTGATCTCGTGCGCCTGGAAGTAGTGACGCAGCTTCCTCGAGGCCATAAGAAGGCTGAAGAGCAATTTCTGCACACCGGAGTACCTTGACCTAGCCCCCTGCAAGAGGGAGCTAACAAAGTAGACCGGGTGCTGCATCATTTTCTTTCTTGGCGGCACTCCAACCGGTTGTGTCATCTCTGCACCAACGGCATCAGGCTCTGTCGCTGCTATCACCTCATCACCAATTTCTCTCTGTGCCACTAGTGCAGCACTGACCACCTGGTTCGTTGCCGTCAGGTATAGCAGCAACGGTTCTTGTGGCCTAGGCGCAACTAGTACTGGCGTGGAGGAAAGATACCTCTTCAAATCTTGCAATGCTGCTTCGGCTTCTAGCGTCCATTCCATTGGGCCCGTCTTTTTCAAAACCTTGAAAAAGGGAAGGGCGCGCTCGGCAGACTTGGAAATGAATCTGCTCATGGCGGCAACGTAGCCGGCAAGCCGACGCACATCCTTGACCTGCTTGGGTGCTTCAATATGTTCTATAGCTTTGATCTTGTCCGGATTAGCCTCTATCCCACGCTGTGACACAAAGAACCCGAGAAGCTTGCCGGACGGGACGCGGAAGACGCACTTCTCAGGGTTCAGCTTGAGACTGATCTTGCGTAGGTTTGCAAATGTTTCTTGTAAATCCGGTATAAGGGTTGCCCTGTTCTTGGTTTTGACCACTATATCATCCATATAAGCCTCCATATTTCTATGGAGCTGGGGTTCAAAACCAATCTGGACGGCCCTTGCAAACATTGAGCCAGCACTCTTCGACCCGAAAGGCATTCATACGAAATAATACGTACCACATGGGGTGATGAATGATGTCTTCTCTTTGTCTTCTCTTGTCATGAAGATCTGATGGTAGCCGGAGTAGGCATCGAGGAATGACAGCAGATCACACCCAGCCGTGGAGTCAACAATCTGGTCGATGCGCGACAATGGGAAGGGGTCTATAGGATAAGCCTTATTGATATCTGTGTAATCAATACACAGCCTCCACTACCCATTTGCCTTGCGCACTACCACTGGATTGGCCAACCACGTTGGATGGAGCACTCCTCTTACCAAACCCGCTGCTTCCAGTTTCCGGATCTCCTTTGTGATGAACTCTTGTCGTTCCAAAGCTTGCTTCCTAACCTTCTGCTTGATGGGCCGCGCATGAGGACAGACAGCAAGGTGGTGCTCAATCACCTCCCTGGGAACGCTGGGGATGTCGGATGCTTGCCATGCAAACACGTCGACATTTGCCCGCGGGAAGGTGACGAGCGCGTCTTCCTATTTGTCGTCAAGGCTGGAGCTTATGGTGAAAGCCCCTCCCGTGCCGTCCACCTTGACAGAAACCTTCTTGGTTCCCGACGGTGTGGCCCTGGACTTCTTATTTCTGCCGGTGGAGCTCTCTGGCACGTCCTCGACGGTAGCACTACACTCCGAAGAGGTGCGCTTGTCGGAGTAGGTGTCTGAGGTCTCACCGGTCTTCTTCTTCTTCTTCCCGGTGGAGCTCTCTGGCACGTCCTCGACGGGAGCACTACACTCCGAAAAGGTGCGCTTGCCGGAGTGGATGTCCGAGGTCTCACTGGTCTTCTTCTTCTTCTTCCCTCCCGGGGCTCCAGCGGCAGGAGCAAGTGCCCTAGTGGCGGCAGCTGCTGCAACTGCTTGTTGGTAGAGTTGGTCAGCGCAAATCAGCGCATCTTTCTTATCGGAGGGGATGGTGATGATCGTCACATGTCCTGGCATCGTCAGGGTGTTGTAGGCATAGTGTGACGCCGCCATGAACTTGGCCAGCGCTGGGCGGCCAAGTATCCCGTTGTAAGGCAAGGGGATCTTGGCAACATCGAACACGATCCTTTCCGTCCTGTAGTTCGGATCACTTCCAAAAGTCACGGGCAGCATGACCTTCCCCTTTGGTTGACTTCTTCCTGGGTTGACCCCCTGAAACATGCCCGTCTCTTTGAGGTCTCCGTCTGGAATCTGCAGCTTCTCGACCACGGTAGGCGAGATTAAGTTCAGACCAGCCCCACCATCGACTAGCATCTTTGTCACCCTGAGGTTGCGTATTGTCGGTGAAACCAACAATGGCAAGCACCCGACCGCAGTAGTGTGATCAGGGTGATCCTCGGCGTCAAAAATGATAGGCGTGCTGGACCATTTCAGCGGCTTTTGGGCACCAGACGACGGCTCCGCCGCTGTAATCTCACGCGCCCACTGTTTAAGCTGGCGGTGAGAAGTATGCAGCGAGGCGCCGCCATCGACGCACATGGCCTCCGTGGCTTTCTGAAACTCTTGGTCGCCGGACTCGTCGTCTTTTTCATGATCATCATCTTCTGGCTTTCTGTCACTGCCCCGGGCGGGCCTCTCCTGTTGCTTATCTTTGCCGCGACGGCGCGCTTGGCCGTCACGCTTCTTGTCGGACCCCTCAGCACCGTCCCGGCCCTTCTCCTTGTCCCGCCTCTCATATTCAGCCCTCTGCTTTTCAGCAAGGAGCTCAACCTGTCGGCAGTTCTGGAGATCATGGCCTTTGGTGCGATGGATCTTGCAGTATTGCTTGTCGGAGTTTCCTGGCTTCTCGGCAGCCGCCAAGGCCCGGCAGGCGACACACCCAGCAATTTCCTTGCCGGGGTCATCTGCCCTGGTTTTCTTGGCGGAGCCGGCGTCATCAGATCCCTCGACGTCAAGCACGGCTTTACCCTTGCGCTTCCTATTGCGGCGCCGGCCTTTCTTCGCTGGGGCGGCAGGATCCTCATCTGAAGAGTCGGTTTCCATGCCGGCATCTTCGCCGGGGTACTTCCTTCCCTCTTCAGCCCGGGCACATCTGTCAGCAAGAACATAGAGTTCCGCCACATCTTTCACCTTGTTCATTGCCAGCTCTTCGCGCATCTTGCGGTTACGCACGTTCTGATGGAACGCGCTGATGATGGCGGCAGGGTGGACGTCAGGGATATTGTACTGTACCCGGCTGAACCTCTGTATATACTTGCGCAGACTCTCGCCTACCTTCTGGGGAATGACGTGCAGGTCACTTGCTTGGCCATGGGCTTGGTGACCTACAGTAAAGGCGCCAACAAACTCATGGCTCAAATCCGACCAGGAGGAAATAGAGTCTACCGGCAAGTGCATCAACCACGACATGGCGTTGGGTTTAAGAGCCAATGGGAAGTAATTCGCAAGCACCTTATCTTCGCGGGCTCCGGTAGCTTGCATCGCGATGGTGTAGATGCTGAGGAACTCCGACGGGTGGGTCTGGCCGTTGTACTTCTCGCCAACGTCAGGCTTGAAGGTGCGGTGAGTGGGCCATTGGAACTGCCACAGCTCACGGGTAAAAGCCGGACAGCCTACCTCGTAAGGTAGACCTCCAGGGCTCTCCGGTGCTGGGCGGTTCACAGCAGGCCCTGCTCGCCTGTCTGACTGGTGGCGCGCTCCACGCCTGTAATGCCCAGGATGGGACTATACCTCCTACGTGTCGAGGCACGACTTAAAGGTATAAGCCCATTCTGGAATGATCTCAAGTTTGGTATCTTTGCACGACTCATGTAAAAGAGGGATTAAATTGCAAAAGGAGATAGTTGGCTTACACTCGCCACTTCACACAATACATTACATAAGCAAAACATCATTCAAAAACATCACAACCCGACTACGGGCGAAGATCCAAAAGAAAGATACCAAAACATAAAGCCACAGGTCCGAATCGCCCCTAGTAGAAACCACTACTGATCGTCGAAACGTCACAAACATATGGATCTTCATCGAGCTCCCAGTGAAGTACTTGAACCAGCTCCTGCATCATTCTCGGCTGAACCTGCATCTGGTGTTGTAGTATCTGTGAGCCACGAGGACTCAGCAATCCCATAACCATGGGTATCAAGACTAGCAAAGCTTTATGGGTAGGAAGAGGTAAAGTGGTGAGGTTGCAGCAGCGGCTAAGCATAATATGGTGGCTAACTTACGAGTACAAGAATGAGATGAGCATCTACGCAAACGGTCCCAACTAGTAGTGATCGCTAAATATCCTGAACTACTTACGAGTCAAACATAACCCCACCGTGTTCTCTTCTCAAAGTGAAAAGAGACAGTCACGGTTACTCACACAGTTGTGTGTTTTACTTCGGATCCTCTGACAAGTTTTCTACAACCGGACATTAACAAATTCCAATCTGCCACATAACCACGGGCACGGCTTTCGAAAGATCATAACCCTGCAGGGGTGTCCCAACTGAGCCCATCACAAGCTCTCACGATTAGCTGAAGTGATAAATATAATATCATCACCCCTTATCTTAGGGAAATCCGATCAGGCTCGGCATCCCGGTGCACAAGACATTTCGACAATGGTAAAACAAGTCCAGCAAGACCTCCCGGTGTGTCGACACCCTGATAGTAGCCGCGCGTATCTCGTCTCAGGCCACGACCGGATGGGCGATTATACAAGTAAAACCAATCCTCGAGTTTCCCCGTGGTGGCCCCGCATACTCCCCGTTTGGGACCAACACCATCAGCACTGGCCCCCTGCTATGTAGAAAGAATCCCCGAGGGCGCGACCCCCTATGCAAATTTAATTAATTAATTAAGTTATTATTATGAGGCAAATTAAAACCAATGTTGGGCCTTGTTGGAGGAGTTTTATTCAAAGACGAACTGTCAAGGGGTCCCCATCCACCCATCGTGTAAGGTACGCAAAATCAAGGAACATAATGCCGGTTTATCGGCGCCTAAGGTGGCATGAGTGGAACAAAAGACCGAGCGAAAGGCCAAGCCTTCCACCTATGCCCAGTATATAGGTGTGTTAATAATATATATAACATATTGTGATATTCCAACAACAAGTTCCCTCCTGGAACGATCTTCATCTTCACCTGCAACTAACAACGCTATAAGAGGGGCTGAGCAAGCGGGTAACATAGCCAAACAGTGGTTTTGCTAGGAAGGTTTCAAAGGTTAGAGGTTTCATGGCAACCAGGAGAGGGCTGACAATAAAAGATGGGTAGCGCGACATGTAACGATAGCATCGAGACACCTAAGCATGGCAATGGTAGTAAAGGTATCCAAGGGTATGATCATCTTACCTGGGATTCCGCAAGGGAGAAGAACAAGTCCATGAAGTAGACGGAGCAACATAGTCGAGCGAATCCTCACAACTCCGGAATGAAACCGAAGCTAACGAGGGAAGCAACCCGGAAAGAAGCAAACAACACGGTAAACACACGATCATAAGCATGTCATGATGCGCAAGCAAGCATGATGCATGTCATGTTTTAAATATGCATGGCATGGCAGAGTGCACAAACAACACTATAAGTTAAGTGGAGCTCAATATGCAACGAGTTGCATATTGACGAAACACCACATTTTAATTATTTAATCGACTCTCGTTTATTTACAAGACAAGATTAAATGTTTGTTAACATGGCAAGAGGTGAAGCAAGAGCAACTACCTATTTAGGCAAGTTTAAATGAGGCCGGAAAGACAAACAAAAATTTTGGAAAAAATCCCCATGAGCAGGTTTAGCAATTTTTAAGAAAACAACAATTCACACATATCAATGTTGTTAACATGATGCGGATGACATGATCCAGTTTATGCAATTTTTATTAAAAGTTGACATGAAGATGATAAGGAGTAATTGTCACCGTGGTGGAAGGAAAAAGGTGCCACGGCAACGATCCGAAAATGATGCAACCGCAACATCTCGGTTCCGGTAACTCGTCGAGAGGCCGGTGCAAAAGATGACGGAGAGCGTGTCATGCAAGAAGAAAAGTGGGGTGATCCCGTCACCGGGTTCCCACGAGTCGGCGACGAGGCAACCGAGGAGCACGACAAAAGATGATACGGGCACGGAGCACACAAGGGAAACATCTCATACAACACATGCATCTCACGGGTCATCATCTCGGGGTTATACCTTCAGAGCGTTCGTTCTCGGAGGGGGTTCGAGTCGTCGAGGGACGTAGTGGAAGAGGTCGTTCTCGCGAGTCGTCGTACACGTTCGTAGAGGGAAGTAGTCGTTCTGTAGAGGTACACGGGGCGACGATAGTGGAAGTAGACGTTCTCGTTTCGAAGATGAACTTGACGTCGAGGGTCTCCGAGGTCGACGGTAGTGGTACTTGGCGTTTCTCCTTGTAGTCGAACTTGACATCGGGCGTCGAGGTACTTGGCGGTTCGTAGTGGTACTTGATGTCTGTATGTTCCACGGGGTCCTCGAGGGTCGACGGTAGTTGTACACGGGGAGTCGGTCCGGTCTCAGTGTTGACGTACACATCGTCGAGGTACTTGTCGCCATCCGGTTGTGTAGTCGCACTAGGCATCCGCGCGGTACTTGGCGATCCAACATGGAGCAACACCAACAAGGTCTCGTTCCAACAAAGGATACTCGGCGATGCAGGCCCATCGTTGGCCACTGTAAACGGAGCCAGGACGGCAGCGGAAGTGCAAGAGGCGGAGCAAGGCGCCCGGTGGAGGAAGCTGGCGGTGGCCCGGGCAGAGGCTTGGGCGGAGCTTGATGATGAGGTGACCACGGTCACCAGCGCGCGAGGACAGAGAGGTTGCAGACCGGCGGCGGGGTCAAAGTGGCCCGTGCGCTAGAGGCTGCTCAGAGCGGCGCCGGCGGTGTCGGGCCTGCAGGCGACCGCGGACGGAGCAGAGGCGGCGGGCGCTGTGGCGCACGAAGGCGGGGTGGCGATGGAGGTGGCTGGCCGCGGCGGGGACGCAGGATCCGGCCGGTGGAGGAGAGGAGGGCGCGGGCGCTGTGATGTCGTGGTGGCCGGCGGCGGCGTGCTGCGTCGTCGACGGGGACCTGCGGCCGGCGGGGTGATGTGCTGGGGAGCGAGAGGGAGAGGGAGAACGAGAGGAAGAGGGAGATCGAGAGGAGGAGGTCGAGAGAGATGGAATCGAGATCGAGCGGCGCTGAGGAGCGAGGGGATCGGGGTGCGGTCGGGCTAGGGTTAGGGGAGCGGTCGGGCTGGAGGCTGATGGGCCTAGGAGGCATGGGCCGGAGCGGCTGGAGGAGCAGGTGGGGTCAGCTGGCTGTTGGGCTCTCCCTACTGCTGTTTTTTTTCTTCTGCCATTTCCCAAATACAGAAAATAGCCATGAAGAAAAATGAGAAGAAAGGAAGGGTTTGAAACAGAATTTGGACATGGGTTTAATTTTCTCGGACCCATAAAAATGAGCTTGATCCAAGAAAATAGGAATGAGCATGGACGTGACGATGATTTCAAACTCGTTTGAATTTAATTCAAATGAGTTTGAGAAGGAAGAGGTTAAATGGTATGTCCAAAATAAGGTTGAGAATTTTTTATGGAGCTCGGGAAAAAGACAAAAGGATTTATGGACAAAGTTTGAGATCAAGAATTGAGATACAAAAGGCATGGAGAATATTATGCAAGTGTGTTATGGTGATTCCGAAGCAATGGAATATTTATAATATAGCTCCCTAAATATTGGGAGAATATGTTATAAAGAGAAGTCACACTTCCCTCGATTTAAATGGATCGAAGATCCACACAATTTATTTAAGTTGAGATGCAAAGATTAATGACATGATGGCATGATGACATGATGCAATGCAAAAAATAAATAACACAAGCACAAAAGAAACACACGGAAAACTCGGAACATCTGGAATCTTCTGGGACGTCGGTCTTCGGGCGTCACAACTCTCCCACACTAACAGAGGATCTCGACCCGAGATCCTAGAGATAGCACCGGGTAAAAACGAAAAAGAAGAGGTAAAACAAAGTTGCTTCTTTGACAGACGAGTGAAACCAGGAACCTTGAGAGGTTGAACAATCTTGAAAGAAAGAATACAACGAAGATGAACGAAGTTAAGAGCACTCCGGTAAAATGAAGAACAAGGAACACCACGAGAACCTTGCAGGTTGAAAGACATGAAACAAGAGCTCACGGATGACGAAAGAATTTCAAAACCACTCCAGTTAACCAAGATTGAGAAGGAATAAGAACGAAATAATTTGGACAGCACTCCGTCTGAAAATGGAAGGAATTAACATGAGCTTGAGGAGATGGAATGATACTTGATGAAATCAACAACACATTGCCTCCGAAACAATTGAAAGAATGGCACAAGGGGTAAGAAAGATTCAGACAGCACTCCTGTTGAAAAGATAGGAAAAACTAGATAAGATGACGTAACTTGAATGAAGAATACAACACTCCAGTTAAATAGATAAACAAGGAAAAGAACACGATCTTGACAAAACGGGATTATGGTTTGGAGAGAGCAACATCACAATGCCTCCGGAATGAAAGAATAGCATATAATCAATGAAGAAATGAATGGAGAAGAAAAAATGACAACTTCTCCCACGAATGAATTAGGAAATCCTCCTTACAAAGAAGGGTTGAATGGGGTTGATGGAGAAAATCAACAACGAAACGAATAAGCTTCATGTGGGCTTATGGAAAACATCGCAAAATTATACGGTGACAACCGACCACTGACGAGAACATTTAATTGGATTGAGATCAACAAGGAGACGATAAACTTAGTTCGCCAGAATGATAAATGAAGAATTTTGGGTCATTTATAAGCACCATAATAGCAACAATTCTCAAGGAAAGCTTTTAGGTGAAATACAACCCAAGATAACTCCATCGAATAATTGAAGGGTTGAAAAGATCTCCTGAACAAGGAAAATGATGGTTTTAAATATCTCATTCTTGATAACTTGTGAATCATGAAACATGGAGGAAAATTATCAAGAATAACATAACACCATCTCAAATGTAAGGTAGAAAGGATTGCAATTGGAAAGCATGATGAAGAATTCTTGAGCTTCAACAAGAATCTTGATGAAGACTTGGAGGATGAATTAAAACATGATGAACCACCATGAGAACTCCGGTAATGAAAGCATGAGAAGTGAAAGATGAAAATAATAAGATTCAAGGCCCGCGATGAATTAGTTGGAGCTTTGAAATGATATAATTGAAATAACTTGGAACTCCGGAAAACAAGATGAACAACTTAGAACTGAGAATATGATATGATGAACAAGCTCCGGAAAAAAGAGATTAATCCCTTCGAGGAAATAAGAATAAGATTTACTATATGCTTATCCTTCATCAAATTAAATTGATGACAAGCAACGGATTTGGCATACTACTTATTCTCGTTGGAAAGAATTAAGAGAGATCTCGCACAATCATGGGTAAATCTTCAACAAACCACCGGTAGGATTATGAAAAGAACAAATGAATTAATACGATAACAACGGAATAGTAAACTTGAAAGAACCACCGTAAAATATGGAGACGAACTAAGAGGCATCAATGAAGAATATTTGGAGGACGAGGTTGAAAACTGAGAACGAAGAAATCTTCTGAAATGATGGCCTTCAGAGGATCACAAAGGAAGAATTCGTGAAATGCTTCGGATGGGTATAAAAGAATTCCTCACAATTGAAAACAATTATGAGAATGGCATGAAGCTAGAACCACAACTCATCAAGAGAACGGGTCAAAATTTAAGAGAAACTCTTCTCCGGTCTTCAGATGTTGAGAATGAAGACGAGAAATGTCATGAAGAATTTCGGGATACTCCGGACGAATGACAAGAGGAAGGTGGAGCAAAAGATGGAAATAATTGAAAACAAGCTTGGAGAAGGCATGTGACTGATGGAAAACATTTTACGTCACACTTTGAAAAGAATTTGAGTATAACTCCAGAAAATAGAAGAGTCAGCTAAGATCCTGGAAAAAAACCTGTGGGTTATGGCCCACTCAAAGAAAATCACCGCTGAAAAAGATTGCTTAATAGATATTGCACCGGTTGAATTAAATGGCTTGAATAAGATGATAATCCTCAAAATAGCTTGAAAGGATTAAGAATGGAATCATGAATCTTCTGAGATATCTTCAGCACTCCGGATAAGAATAAAGAGATGAATAAGCAAGAGAGACTTCGGATAAGAAATTACAACATGTGAAAACATGTGAAACAAAAAGGAAGAGATATGAACATGACCGAAGCTTGAATTTAATCCATCGGAGAAGAAAACGAGAACGGAGAATGATGAACTTGAAGCTCTCGAGCATCTTCACGATAAATCACCGGATAAGAACATTGAAGGAAATGAATGAAGAAACCTCACACGAATAAAATGGATACTTGATCAAGGACTCTGGCTCCGAGAAGAAGAAGGGTGGGAGGATGGGGAAAACAAAGGCAACTTGGGATGAATGAAACAGACAAATCGTCGGATTTCTCAACGGCGTCCGTACGGAATGACTTGAAGAGAAGGCACACCGGTTGAAAAAGGATTAACATGAAAAACTTGATTGATCAAGAAGGATTAACACTCTCATAGAAATATGAGAACGCCGATTAAGAAAGGTATGGAATCAACACTTGACATCGAAGCAACTCGAATACCAGAATCAAAACGAAACAAAGGATAGATATGTTGCAACTTGATCTTCACAATATCATTCGAACGGAGAATTGAACAAATGAATTCCGTAGGTACATCAACTTGTCGAGAAGCCACTTGGGAGAACAAAAGGTAAATAAAACAAGAAGGAGCAGATAGAACAAATACAAGATAGAAGCTTCGTTCCACATATTCGTGCTGAAAGCTCATGGAATGTGTTACAAAAGGGTTTTGCAATCCCCGGATCAGCATAGCCAAGGACCCTTTAAGATGCAACTCCCGATCGGAACAAGCCCATAAAACCACTTCACTCAATGTAGAACCCCGAACTCCATATCATGCATTCATTGGAAGAATGCCTACGAGCTACTAGATAAACCCACCTATTAATCTCCGAAAGTTTCCAGTTATGCAATCAGGTGTTGGGGATACAGGGGAAGCATCGCGCACTCAACTCTAATCCTACATCCAGCTGTATCCATCCTTCAACACATAACCAGTTATTTTCGGAAACCGTTTACCTCGGACCTTCGAAACGCATCTACTATACAAGCTATGGCAATACTCCCGAACTACCTCCCCAGTACTGGGTGATGTCGGGGTTATCTTGCCACTAACCGCATAGGAGAGTTTTCGATGTCGGCCGTCTTAAGTATTCTAGAACTGATGCGATATATTTGTGACGACAACACCTCGGAGCTCAACTCCCTGGGACACTGCCACAACCCCTAATGACAGGAGGCATCGAGAACAATGTTCTCGTCACAAAGACATCGGAACAATCCAAACAATACTCGCGTGATCCTAAAAAAACTTGGTGAATTTTTAAGAGTAGAAGAGACAAAAGTAATCGTCAGGAGTCCTCACCAGAGTGAAAAGGGATGAGGAGCAAAAGAAATCCTACTCTCCGATATATATATAGGACTCAAAACATTTTCAAGTGTGTGCCTAGACTCAACCGTCAACGATTCGATCAATCAGTGGGGGCTTCTAGGTCGGAGAAGGCTCTGAATACCAACTTGTAATGCCCAGGATGGGACTATACCTCCTACGTGTCGAGGCACGACTTAAAGGTATAAGCCCATTCTGGAATGATCTCAAGTTTGGTATCTTTGCACGACTCATGTAAAAGAGGGATTAAATTGCAAAAGGAGATAGTTGGCTTACACTCGCCACTTGACACAATACATTACATAAGCAAAACATCATTCAAAAACATCACAACCCGACTACGGGAGAAGATCCAAAAGAAAGATACCAAAACATAAAGCCACAGGTCCGAATCGCCCCTAGTAGAAACCACTACTGATCGTCGAAACGTCACAAACATACGGACACTCTCTTCATCGAGCTCCCAGTGAAGTACTTGAACCAGCTCCTGCATCATTCTCGGCTGAACCTGCATCTGGTGTTGTAGTATCTGTGAGCCACGAGGACTCAGCAATCCCATAACCATGGGTATCAAGACTAGCAAAGCTTTATGGGTAGGAAGAGGTAAAGTGGTGAGGTTGCAGCAGCGGCTAAGCATAATATGGTGGCCAACTTACGAGTACAAGAATGAGATGAGCATCTACGCAAACGGTCGCAACTAGTAGTGATCGCTAAAGATCCTGAACTACTTACGAGTAAAACATAACCCCACCGTGTTCTCTTCTCAAAGTGAAAAGAGACAGTCACGGTTACTCACACAATTGTGTGTTTTACTTCGGATCCTCTGACAAGTTTTCTACAACCGGACATTAACAAATTCCAATCTGCCACATAACCGCGGGCACGGCTTTCGAAAGATCATAACCCTGTTGGGGTGTCCCAACTTAGCCCATCACAAGCTCTCACGATTAGCTGAAGTGATAAATATAATATCACCACCCCTTATCTTAGGGAAATCCGATCAGGCTCGGCATCCCGGTGCACAAGACATTTCGACAATGGTAAAACAAGTCCAGCAAGACCTCCCGGTGTGTCGACACCCTGATAGTAGCCGCGCGTATCTTGTCTCAGGCCACGACCGGATGGGCGATTATACGAGTAAAACCAATCCTCGAGTTTCCCCGTGGTGGCCCCGCATACTCCCCGTTTGGGACCAACACCATCAGCACTGGCCCCCCTACTATGTAAAAAGAATCCCCGAGGGCGCGAGCCCCTATGCAAATTTAATTAATTAATTAAGTTATTATTATGAGGCAAATTAAAACCAATGTTGGGCCTCGCTGGAGGAGTTTATTCAAAGACGAACTGTCAAGGGGTCCCCATCCACCCATCGTGTAAGGAACGCAAAATCAAGGAACATAATGCCGGTTTATCGGCGCCTAAGGTGGCATGAGTGGAACAAAACACCGAGCAAAAGGCCAAGCCTTCCACCCATGCCCAGTATATAGGTGTGTTAATAATATATATAACATATTGTGATATTCCAACAACAAGTTCCCTCCTGGAACGATCTTCATCTTCACCTGCAACTAACAACGCTATAAGAGGGGCTGAGCAAGCGGGTAACATAGCCAAACAATGGTTTTGCTAGGAAGGTTTCAAAGGTTAGAGGTTTCATGGCAACCAGGAGAGGGCTGACAATAAAAGATGGGTAGCGCGACATGTAACGATAGCATCGAGACAACTAAGCATGGCAATGGTAGTAAAGGTATCCAAGGGTATGATCATCTTGTCTGGGATTCCGCAAGGGAGAAGAACAAGTCCATGAAGTAGACGAAGCAACATAGTCAAGCGAATCCTCACAACTCCGGAACGAAACCGAAGCTAACGAGGGAAGCAACCCGGAAAGAAACAAACAACACGGTAAACACACAATCATAAGCATGTCATGATGCGCAAGCAAGCATGATGCATGTCATGTTTTAAATATGCATGGCATGGCAGAGTGCACAAACAACACTATAAGTTAAGTGGAGCTCAATATGCAACGAGTTGCATATTGACGAAACACCACATTTTAATTATTTAATCGACTCTCGTTTATTTACAAGACAAGATTAAATGTTTGTTAAGCAAGAGGTGAAGCAAGAGCAACTACCTATTTAGGCAAGTTTAAATGAGGCCAGAAAGACAAACAACAACTCCGGAAAAAATCCCCATGAGCACGTTTAGCAATTTTTAAGCAAACAACAATTCACACATATCAATGTTGTTAACATGATGCGGATGACATGATCAAGTTTATGCAATTTTTTATTAAAAGTTGACATGAAGATGATAAGGAGTAATTGTCACCGTGGTGGAAGGAAAAAGGTGCCACGGGAACGATCCGAAAATGATGCAACCGCAACATCTCGGTTCCGGTAACTCGTCGAGAGGCCGGTGCAAAAGATGACGGAGAGCGTGTCATGCAAGAAGAAAAGTGGGGTGATCCCGCCACCGGGTTCCCACGAGTCGGCGACGAGGCAACCGAGGAGCACGACAAAAGATGATACGGGCACGGAGCACACAAGGGAAACATCTCAGACAAAACATGCATCTCACGGGTCATCGTCTCGGGGTTATACCTTCAGAGCGTCCGTTCTCGGAGGGGGTTCGAGTCGTCGAGGGACGTAGTGGAAGTAGTCGTTCTCGCAAGTTGTCGTACACGTTCGTAGTGGGAAGTAGTCGTTCCGTAGAGGTACACGGGGCGTCGGCAGTGGAAGTAGACGTTCTCGTTTCGAAGATGAACTTGACGTCGAGGGTCTCCGAGGTCGACGGTAGTGGTACTTGGCATTTCTCCTTGTAGTCGAACTTGACATCGGGCGTCGAGGTACTTGGCGGTTGGTAGTGGTACTTGATGTCCGTATGTTCCACGGGGTCCTCGAGGGTCGACGGTAGTTGTACACGAGGAGTTGGTCCGGTCTCGGTGTTGACGTACACATCGTCGAGGTACTTGTCGCCATCCGGTTGTGTAGTCGCACTAGGCATCCACGCGGTACTTGGCGATCCAACATGGAGCAGCACCAACAAGATCTCGTTCCAACAAAGGATACTCGGCGATGCAGGCCCATCGTTGGCCACTGTAAACGGAGCCAGGACGGCAGCGGAAGTGCAAGAGGCGGAGCAAGGCGCCCGGTGGAGGAAGTAGGCGGCGGCCCGGGCAGAGGCTTGGGCGGAGCTTGATGATGAGGTGACCACGGTCACCAGCGCGCGAGGACAGAGAGGTTGCAGACCGGCGGCGGGGTCAAAGTGGCCGGTGCGCTGGAGGCTGCTCAGAGCGGCGCCGGCGCTGTCGGGCCTGCAGGCGACCGCGGACGGAGCAGAGGCGGCGGGCGCTGTGGCGCACGAAGGCGGGGTGGCGATGGAGGTGGCTGGCCGCGGCGGGGACGCGGGATCCGGCCGGTGGAGGAGAGGAGGGCGTGGGCGCTGTGATGTCGTGGTGGCCAGCGGCGGCGTGCTGCTTCGTCGACGGGGACCTGCGGCCGGCGGGGTGATGTGCTGGGGAGCGAGAGGGAGAGGGAGATCGAGAGGAAGAGGGAGATCGAGAGGAGGAGGTCGAGAGAGATGGAATCGGGATCGAGCGGCGCTGAGGGGGGATGAGGAGCGAGGGGATCGGGGTGCGGTCGGGCTAGGGTTTGGGGAGCGGTCGGGCTGGAGGCTGATGAGCCTAGGAGGGATGGGCCGGAGCGGCTGGAGGAGCAGGTGGGGGCAGCTGGCTGTTGGGCTCTCCCTACTGCTGTTTTTTTCTTCTGCCATTACCCAAATACAGAAAATAGCCATGAGGAAAAATGAGAAGAAAGGAAGGGTTTGAAACAGAATTTGGACATGGGTTTAATTTTCTCGGACCCATAAAAGCGAGCTTGATCCAAGAAAATAGGAATGAGCATGGACGTGACGATGATTTCAAACTCGATTGAATTTAATTCAAATGAGTTTGAGAAGGAAGAGGTTAAATGGTATGTCCAAAATAAGGTTGAGAATTTTTGATGGAGCTCGGGAAAAAGACAAAAGGATTTATGGACAAAGTTTGAGATCAAGAATTGAGATACAAAAGGCATGGAGAATATTATGCAACTGTGTTATGGTGATTCCGAAGCAATGGAATATTTATAATATAGCTCCCTAAATATTGGGAGGATATGTTATAAAGAGAAGTCACACTTCCCTCGATTTAAATGGATCGAAGATCCACACGATTTATTTAAGTTGAGATGCAAAGATTAATGACATGATGGCATGATGACATGATGCAATGCAAAAAATAAATAACACAAGCACAAAAGAAACACACGGAAAACCCGGAACATCTGGAATCTTCTGGGACGTCGGTCCTCGGGCGTCACAGCGCCGGCGCTCGATGGTGGTCCGAGCGTCTTCCTGAGCTCGCTCCTGAAGAACTTGACGCTGGTCGCCGTGGGTCCGTGAGTCAGACGACGCTATGGAGACGTCGTCACCCGCGACGTCCTGACGAGTCGACACACGCGGTACCGGGCGAGGAGGAGGCGAGTGCACCGTGGCCACGGTGCTGCCGATCCTTCCGCCACCGGTGCGTGGGACCCCATCGGAGCGTCGACCAGGGGGCTCCGCTGGACTTGGTTCATCCTTGTTGGCGACCGCGACAAGGCTTCGGATGGTGGCTCTTGATACGTCCAAAACGTATCTATAATTTCTGCTTGCTCCATGCCTCTTTTGGGTGATATTGCTATGTTATTTATACACTTCCATACACTTTTGATCATATTTGGACTAACCTATTAACTCAGTGCACCCCAGTGCCAGTTTCTGTTTTTGGCTGTTTTTGTATTTCAGGTTTTCACATTACGAGAACTG
>LR738714.1:506517281-506528475 GCA_902687465.1 Secale cereale
ATTGCATGTTTTATGGGAAATATCATGTGATTCGATTATGTTAATGTTGTTGGGAGTTGCCTCTAGTGAAAGTATGATCCCTAGGCCTTGTTTCCACCATTGCAATACCATTTGTGCTCACGTTTACCACTTGTTTGCTTGCTGCACTTTTTATTACAGATTTATATTACTTTGCTTTGCCACTCCTATCATCCATATTTTACCATCTCTTCGCCGAACTAGTGCACCTATACAACTCCTAGTTGTATTAGGTGTGTTGGGGACACAAGAGACTTCTTGTATCTTAGTTGCAGGGTTGCTTGAGAGAGACCATCTTCAACCTCTACTTCCCTGAGTTCGATAAACCTTAGGTCATCCACTTGAGGGAAATTGCTGCTGTCCTACAAACCTCTGCGCTTGGAGGCCCAACATAGTCTACAAGAGTAGAAGCGTGTGTAGACATCAAGCTATTTCTGGCGTCGTTGCCGGGGAAGTGAGTGCTTGAAGATATATCTTTAGATCTTGCAATTAAATCTTTTTGTTTCTTGTTTTTATTTCACTAGTTATGCTTATGGACAACCTTGCTATTGGATCGTTGCTAGTGGGAAGACGCCCCACACCTGTGGTGGTTGCTCCTCCCCCTACTGAAATTGTGTCCTATAAAATACCAGCTGGTATTATCGATTATGTTTTGGCTAATCGTTATGCAGGAGACCGAAATCCCGGTGAACACTTGCTATATCTGTCACAATTATGTTCATTATTTAAGCTTGCAGGTGTATCAAGGGAGTTTGTCATGAGGAAATTGTTCGCCGTATCACTTATAGATAAAGCTTCAGATTGGTCTCATGACGGAGAGAGCGTAGCTCAAGCTTGGGGGAGACTGAAAACGTTAATGCTAAAAAGTCCTAACCATGGGCTCCCCAAAGATGCTTATGAGGAGAGTAAGAATACCTTTTTGCATGTGGATCATGGTAACAATGCTTTATGTGATGCTTATATTGTTGAGTTTATTCATGATCCCACTGAAAATTATTTTGAGAAGGGAACATATGCTTATAGATATTTCAATAATATCAAGTTCCCTCTCTTTATGTTGAAGGTTTTGAAGCTGCACTTGTTTTGTCTTCCTATGCTTATTGCTTTGTGCTTCAATGAATTATTCTATTGCAATATTCTTATGCATAGGAAGCATGTTAGGCTTAAATGTGTTTGGTATTTGCTTCTTGATGCTCTCTTTTGTTCTTCAACTCTTATTCCTACGAGAGCATCATTAAAGTCTTATGCCTAGCTTAAAGGCATAAAAGAAAGCGCTTTTGGGAGGCAGCCCACAATGAATAAAATTTTATTTTGCTTTTGTTGTGTCTTGATGTTGTTACTACAGTAGCATCATCATTGTATCTTTACTTTTCAGCTTTGTGCCAAGTGTAGCCTCTGATTGCAAGAAAGTTCAAAAGTTGTGACGTGCTGTCCAGGAAACAGATTCTGTCCTTGGACAGAAAAATTCGTATAAAATCACCAGATCGTCTTTTTGGTCTGAATTTTTTCGACAGCGTGCTCTATACAATTGGCTTTCGGGCGTCTGTTCTGCGTTTTTTGATTTGAGTTGCAGAAGTGCCACGAAAAAATCATTTACTACCTGCTGGTCTGTTTTTCACAGATTCTGTCCTGTTTTGCCTTTTCTTCGTATTGCAAACCTTGAGCTTGCTTTTTCTTTGCAAAAACCTTTTGGCAATCTTGAGAAACAGTAGACCTTCAAGAATATCCTTATTTCCAGCAAGGAACAATTATTTTATTAAGGGTACTAACCTCGCTAATCAGATTATGATGAGTTATGTATGAAGGGAGTTTTCAAGTGTGCGAGGGAAGATGATAAAAAGTTTCAGGAGTGTCAAACGCTCAAGCTTGGGGATGCCCCCATGCACCCCCAAGAAATATTCAAGGAGACTCAAGCGTCTAAGCTTGGGGATGCCCCCGTGCATCCCCTTCTCCATCAACAATTATCAGTTCGTCTTTCGTTCCACTATATTTTTATCACTTCATGTGTTATGTGCTATGCTTGGAGCGTCTTGCTTTTAGTTTCCTTTTTAGTTTTCTTTAGCTTTGCTTGTTGTTCATAACGAGTTGGAACTCAGCTTTCTTTGTGTGGGAGAGAAACACGCTTCACTTCAACCTAGAACACAACATAGAATTTTCATGTCTATCTTTGTTGTGTGTGTTCTTTGTCTTTCAATAGCTACTATCATGTTCAGCTCTTAGTTTTCATGCTTTACATTTTAAAAGAGCTTTTGTTTAGTTGGTTGCTGGAACTCTTTTTAGTTATCATGCTTATCTTGTTAAGAGAGTTGGCTTCTGTTGCACTGGTTGATATGTCTATGATAAAAATGCTATGTGCATAATGATGCTTAGTAGTTCATGTTTTCTTATGGTTAGTCTCAAATAGCTGGGGGGTTCTTAATGTGTTATTGAAGTACCAACATGATTTGTTTGCCTATGATGTGGTATGGTTTAGTGGTATCTTCCTCCAGGAATTTATTTTGATTGACTTGGCGTATGCTCACGCATACTTAAGACTGTAAAGAAAGTCTATCAAGCCTTGATGATCTTTAATTTCTGAGTAGCGATATAACTTCCATGCCTGATTCAATGTTGCTTTGTCGCTCTGCATGATTATGACTGTCATTGCTCTTTTAGTTGGTCGCTCCCAGTCTTTTGCTAACCTTCGCCTGTACTAAGCGGACTGACTGCTTGTGCATCCAAAATCTTTTGAACCAGTTATGCCATATGAGTCCACCATACCTTCCTATACATGGTATTTACCTGCCATTCCTAACGAAGACTTTCATGTGCCATCTCGAAATTATTTAAAAAAAATGCATTTCTATTTTGTGCCTCTGTATTAGCTCATGAGGAAGTAGTAGTTAATTCATGATCTTTTTAAGTTGGACAAACTTCACCCCGGGGTTGCATGTATAATGTGCAAACCCATAATACGAGAAGGAACTGGCAATGAGTGCGTCCGGCTCAAAATTAATATAACAAACAAACCCTCCTTCACGCTTTGTTCATGAGAAATCAGAAAACTTTGGCAGTGATAAACAAAGGAGATTAAGAGGATGTGATCGTCCTCATTCGGGAGCCGTTCCTCGAAACTTGTCCATCTCAAAAAGCAATTGAGTTATCTGCTAGCATTCGTTGACGAAATATGCATATTCAAAAAAATAATTATTACCTCTGTTTTTAAAACCAAGAGCTCTGGTACATGTTTTGTCTTTGCTTCCGACCACGGGTTTTCAACCTTGCCAACAAAAGCCACGGTTCGAGAGTCTCCACCTTCTTTTAAAAGCACCAACTACTGAGAACATGATTGTCATTCTGAGTGTAATGTGCATTGTTCCAAAGTAGCATTGTATTTTGCATGATTATGATATCGTTCATTTTGAAATCATTGTATCTAGTCATCACTTAAACCTTGGAGGTGCCCCTGCATTTATGTTTTGCTTCACTAAAGGGGCAAGCTAGATATCACTTTATCATATTTGCACATCATGTTCATTACAAATCTATTTGATGTTTCAATATCATATTGTAAAACTTTCAGTTCTTTGTGATTTTCTCATGAGGCAACTTAATTACTACAGATTCATTGTCTCAGTAAGCTTTTGTCATATGACTATAAAAAGTCCTATATGGTTAATAGCATGTCACCACAGAAATTATTCTTGTTATCATTTACCTACTCGAGGACGAGCAGGAATTAAGCTTGGGGATGTTGATACGTCCAAAACGTATCTATAATTTCTGCTTGCTCCATGCCTCTTTTGGGTGATATTGCTATGTTATTTATACACTTCCATACACTTTTGATCATATTTGGACTAACCTATTAACTCAGTGCACCCCAGTGCCAGTTTCTGTTTTCGACTGTTTTTGTATTTCAGGTTTTCACATTACGAGAACTGCCAGGAAAAATCCAGAAAAAATATATAAAAAATCAGCGTTCTAGGAGCTACCGTGCGGCCGAAGGACAGCCGGGGGGGCCACCAGGGCTCCAGGCACCCTGGCGGCGCCCCCCCTGGGCCGCGCCGGGGGGGGCGCCTGGGGCCCCCGAGGCACCTCCGATGCCCCCCTTTGGCATATATTTAAAGCGTGTCGAGGAAACCCTGATTCCAGACCCCTTTTCTCCAGACGCGATTCCGATCTCCGCCGCCATCTCCATCAAGCTTCGGGGGACCAGAATTCCTGCGCCGGCACCCTGCTGGGACGGGGAAGTGCCCCCGGATTCATCTCCATCGACGTTGCTTCCTCCCTCCATGATGCGGGAGTAGTTCCTCCTCGGGGCTGAGGTTCTTACCAGTAGCTATGTGGTCAATTCTCTCTCCCATGATGTGATCTTCGTTGTGATCATAAGCTATGTTAATCTAAGATATTTCCCCTTCCTCTATGTATTGGATTGATGTACTCACTTGTCTTTATCTAGTATAATCCCCGAGACCAAGGTGACAGCGGTCTATTGGACATGGATTAGAACAATATTTTCATGAGTGATTTCCTCTCTTGTGTGTTGATTGAAGATTGAGAGTCTCTTGGTGCTTGTCTTTGACTATCCTTTAGATATGTTGTGGTGATTGTGGGACTCTCTTTGGATGGCCGCGGTGACATTGGGAAATCCTTAGATTGAGAACTACGAACTTTGAGGTGTGCTTTTGTAGCCCTACATAATTCTCGTCCTCTCTTGACCACGAAGGAATGACCTCCGGGTGCGTCTTCATTGCATGTTTTATGGGAAATATCATGTGATTCGATTATGTTAATGTTGTTGGGAGTTGCCTCTAGTGAAAGTATGATCCCTAGGCCTTGTTTCCACCATTGCAATACCATTTGTGCTCACGTTTACCACTTGTTTGCTTGCTGCACTTTTTATTACAGATTTATATTACTTTGTTTTGCCATCCATATCACTTGCCATTTAACATCTCTTCGCCGAACTAGTGCACCTATACATCTAACAAGTGTATTAGGTGTGTTGGGGACACAAGAGACTTCTTGTATCTTAGTTGCAGGGTTGCTTGAGAGAGACCATCTTCAACCTCTACTTCCCTGAGTTCGATAAACCTTAGGTCATCCACTTGAGGGAAATTGCTGCTGTCCTACAAACCTCTGCGCTTGGAGGCCCAACATAGTCTACAAGTGTAGAAGCGTGTGTAGACATCAGCCGGCACCCTGCCGGGATGGGGAAGTGCCCCCGGATTCATCTCCATCGACGTTGCTTCCTCCCTCCATGATGCGGGAGTAGTTCCTCCTCGGGGCTGAGGTTTCTACCAGTAGCTATGTGGTTATCTCTCTCTCCCATGATGTGATCTTCGTTGTGATCATAGGCTATGTTAATCTAGGGTGATCCCATGATGTTTCCCCTTCCTCTATGTATTGGATTGATGTACTCACTTGTCTTTATCTAGTATAATCCCCGAGACCAAGGTGACAGCGGTCTATTGGACATGGATTAGAAAAATATTTTCATGAGTGATTTCCTCTCTTGTGTGTTGATTGAAGATTGAGAGTCTCTTGGTGCTTGTCTTTGACTATCCTTTAGATATGTTGTGGTGATTGTGGGACTCTCTTTGGATGGCCGCGGTGACATTGGGAAATCCTTAGATTGAGAACTGCGAACTTTGAGGTGTGCTTTTGTAGCCCTACATAATTCTCGTCCTCTCTTGACCACGAAGGAATGACCTCCGAGTGTGTCCCCTTTGCATGTTTTATGGGAAATATCATGTGATTCGATTATGTTAATGTTGTTGGGAGTTGCCACTAGTGAAAGTATGAAGCCTAGGCCTTGTTTCCACCATTGCAATACCATTTGTGCTCACGTTTACCACTTGTTTGCTTGCTGCACTTTTTATTACAGAATTATATTGCTTTGCTTTGCCACTCCTATCATCCATATTTTACCATCTCTTCGCCGAACTAGTGCACCTATACAACTCCTAGTTGTATTAGGTGTGTTGGGGACACAAGAGACTTCTTGTATCTTAGTTGCAGGGTTGCTTGAGAGAGACCATCTTCAACCTCTACTTCCCTGAGTTCGATAAACCTTAGGTCATCCACTTGAGGGAAATTGCTGATGTCCTACAAACCTCTGCGCTTGGAGGCCCAACATAGTCTACAAGAGTAGAAGCGTGTGTAGACATCAGCTCTTCATTCGTCGAGTTTCCCCGTAACGAGAGGAAAGTCGAGGAGCAACTGCGCGCGCGCGCCAGGGCTTCGGCTGGGGTTAGCGGTAGCGAAACCTGCACGGACCGCGACGCGCTTCGACCCCTGACCATGTCAGGAGGAGCTCCATCACGATCCCGCGGTCGCATGCCGTTTCCACCAGCGCTTCGGCGGGCGGGCAGGTCTTCTACGTCTCGGGAGTGGCGCTCGGGGCTCTTCCCGTGGCGACGCCCGGGAACTTCGGCGTGATGACGCCGTTCATCGCGCACTGCTTGGGAGGAGCGCGATGTTGGCGCCGGCGTGGGAGTCCTGGAGGTCCTTGCATCGCCTTCGGGTGATGCGGCAGCGATCCTGGAGGGCCCCGCGCCACCCGCGGAGGGCCTGGCTCCGTCATTGGATTTGGCGGTGTGCGGCCCGTTACCAGGCGCACAAACATCGCTACCTCCCAAACTCCGGCTGCTGGGACGGTGTTGGTGTTCGCGAGCAACGCCACGGGTCCTTTCCGCGACCGGCCCACTGCTCGCCCGCGTCGGGACGGGCTGTCCGGCCTCCGACTGGCCAACTGCCACCGTCGTCTTCTTCTTGGGCGCCATGATGATGAAGGAGCGTCGAACTAACTGCTAAAGCCAATTCTCACAACTGCGCCCCTACCTGGCGCACCAAAGATGTCGGGGAACGACACCTATGGGATCACAAGAATCCCTACTACGGTTGCGGGGCGCGGGGTGGAGAGAAGAGCGGATCAAACAAATAGCACACGGTTCGTTTACCCAGGTTCAGGCCGCGGGGATGCGTAAAACCCTACTCCTACTTTGGTGGCTTGTATATTTGTGTTCTTCAGCTAGCTATGGGGCGTGAGGAGCTCCAAAAAGCCGAATCCTCCTCCTGGTCGCCTCGGGCCTCCTTTTATAGGGAAAAGGGGTCGCCACAGTGGCACACAGGAGATGGAAAGGGTATAGTGATGCGAGGTTATCCCTCGCATTACATGACAAGGCGCATTTAATGCGCCTTGCTTAGGTGTCCTTGCTTTATCGGGGACAGGGGAGATATCCATCTTGTCCGTCGCCGCTCCTTCTTGTGTCGACACGCGCCCTGGCCAGCGATGCTTGAGATGCCATGTAGGCAGGCAGGCAGCTGAGGTGGCGCAATGGTGGGTCTTCGCGAAGATCTGCATGCCGCCACGCAGGTGCCTGCCCAGCTGGTTGGGTCGGCAGCTGCATAAGGCGGTGGAGGTTTAGTTGGCGTGGGCCTGATGGTGGCCCTGCGGATGTCCTCGGCAAGGGCCTTGCCGGGGCCTCGGCAAGGGTCTTGCCGCGGCGCCTGCTGTCATCTCCGGTAAGGTTCTTGCCGGAGGTCTTGTGGTCTTCCTTGGCTGGGATCCCGCCAAGGGTCGTCGTCTTCTTAGTGTGTACCTGATCTTGAATGTCTTCACAAAGATCGGCATGCCACTACGGGGATATCTCCCGAATCCTTGCCCCATAGAGGCAGTGGACTCAAGGGTGATTCGCTCCTTAGGCGTGGGGCGAATTGCCGCGGCAAGGATCTTGACGGGGCTGCTAAAACTGGCTCCCGGCAAGGATCTTGCCGGGGGAAGCCGCTTCGTCCCTTTGCTCTTTGTGGTCTTGTTCTCTTGGGCTTCAGCCTTACCCTGGCTTACCTCCCTCACCTTGCTTGGTGCACAGTCATAGGGGTACAAAAAGTGTACCCCCCTTTTTGTACACCGACAATGTCTAACCCCCAAATAGAAAATGGCCAAACCAAAAGGATAGTCTTCAAGGCAGACGCAGGCTTGTGGGACATGTTCGAGTAAAGCTGACAGCCTTCACACTTGTCGACTATATCTTTCGCCATCTCATTTGCTCGTGGCCAGTAGAAACCGACTCGGTATGCTTTGGCAACAATGGTCCGAGAGGACGCATGGTGACCACAGGTCCCCGTGTGGATCTCATTCAAAATCATTCGACCTTCCTTTGGGGTAATGCAACGCTGGGCGACTCCCGTGACACTCTCTCTGTAAAGCTGCCCTTGTATCACCGTGAAGGCTTTGGATCGATGGACGATTTGGCGAGCTTCATCTTCATCCTATGGGAGCTCCTTCCTGAGCAGGTACGCGATATACGACACTGTCTAGTCGGGAGTGATCACTAAAACCTCCATGATCAAGTCGACTATAGCTGGGACTTCGATCTCAGTCGGGTTGGTTGCACTTATCGGTTGTGGGGGATCTTCCGTGAAGGGGTCTTCCTTGACTGATGGGGTGTGGAGATGTTCCAGAAACACATTACTGGGGATAGGTTTCCGAGTGGAACCTATCTTCGCCAGATCATTAACAAGTTGATTCTTGATTCTAGGCATATGTTGAAGCTCCAACCCTTCAAACTTCTTCTCCAACTTTCTCACTGCGTTGCAACAACAGGTCATCGCTGGGCTCCTGACATCCCACTCCTTCATCACCTGATTGACCACTAAGTCTGAGTCGCCATATACCATGAGGCGACGGACGCCGAGTGAGATGGCCATACGCAACCCATACAAAAGTGCCTCATACTCAGCTTCATTGTTCGAAGAATCAAAGTGAATTTGGAGGACATAGCTGAGCTTGTCACCTCTAGGCAACCCGTACGCCCTATTTAAAGGCCAAGACTGCCTGATCCTCCGACACATTCTCCACTGTATGATGACGAGTGGTCCACCTCTGGATGTAATCTCTCAAAGTTTCATTTAGCTTTTGGACGCAATGCTGCAATTCTGCCGTTTGCAAGTGCCTTCAAAGGTCCGGACAAACACTCGGGCCAGTTCTTCCCAACTGAATATGCTACTTGGATCCAGCTGATTCAACCAAGCTCTCGCCAAGCCTTCTAGCATCAGACGGAGGTGCTTCATGGCCACATCATCATTGCCACCACCAATCTGCACAGCCACTCGGTAATCTTCTAGCCAAGTGTCAGGCTTCGACTCACCGGTGAACTTGCTCACTCCTGTTGCCAACCTGAAGTTGGGAGGTATCTCAGCGGCCCTGACGGCTCTGCTGAAACACTCGGGTTCAGAAACATGTACTCTGCTGCCACTCGGACGGTATACGTCCTGCCCTTCTCTATGTGCCCGGTTCCTGTCGACCAGACCTTGCACAAGAATTGACCTTGCATCAAAGCCGGGCACTCTGGGATTTACTGGGGGCCTTCGCTCATCACCATGCGGGCGCCTGCCATCATACTACCGAGGCGCGTATGACCCGCTCCCCGGAGGCGGCGTAGGCACTCGACGGCGGTCATCACGGTCGAGTCGATGGTCATACTGATCATAGTTCCGACCTAGATGTTGCTCTTGGCGGTTTCTGCGACCCTCACGCCGCGGGAGCGATCTTGGGCTGTGAGCTGACCAGACTTTGTCTGCTGCTACGGACCTGCTGTGAATCCTGTTGCGCGACTGGGAAACGATATAATTTTGTTCGCTCGCTACTCGGAGCAGGGCTCGAATCTGCAACAAACCTCTTCCAGCTTCCGATTGGGATGGCTGGATTGACTCTGCAATACGGGCCACTGCAGGAAGATTCTGAATCGGAGTGCGGTATACCCGGGGCTCAGGAGGAAACAACTGTCGTTGTCGTTGACTGGATTCGGGAATCAGTCGACGGGTTTGATCGTCGAGTGCGCATTGAAAGTTCTCCAAGCGCGCAAGCTCGGCCACGGTGGCCAGGCGTGTGGCCTCCAGAGCCCGAGCCTCGGGAGACTCTCCCAAGATGGGGGTCTGAAGTTCTTCGGTGTTGCGGCGGTGCAGCTCCTCCCTTTGCTCTGCAGTGAGGGCCTGAGGAACGTAACCATCATGATCGTATGACTGACCATCGCCGCTACCGCCATCATCGTCGCGAGGGTACCCAGGCGGACTGTGATGGGAGCCGACCATGAGGACCTCCGCCGCGGGGTCGCTGCTCCCGCAGTCGGAAAGTGTATCTATGGAACCAGTTGACAGGTCGACCGGCCTATAGTGGTACTCGTCGGGCTTGATTGCCGCGACTTGGGGGTGGCCGATTGGCGAGCCGCCGCGTGCTTCACCCACCGCTGGAGCCACGACCGACCGGACCGCTTGCGGCAGCGTGCAGCAGGGAGAGCAGATGATGAGGAAGCCGACCGATACTGAGTCGACGACTACTGGAAAAGGACGCCACAAGCACTTGCGCGAAAGTGCGCCGCCCCGCGGACGGGAAGTGCCTCGACGTCGAGGAGGGCCTCTTGAAGCCAGGCAGAGTCGTCGGCGATGAAAACGAGCGCGCCGAGTCGGATCTCGCGGCCCAAAGCCAGACCACCGCCGGAAACCATGTTGATGAAGATCAGAGAAAAACTTGCAACCTCACCAGAAGTCACTAAGACACCTGCCCCACGGTGGGCGACAACTGTCGTGGTACTAGGCCTGACAGTGAGAGTAAGGGGTACGTAGGAGGAGGCAAGGTCCTAGCTACGGCAAGGTTGTACACACGAGTTTTACGAGTTCAGGGCCCTCTCGGAGGAGGTAAAAGCCCTACGTCTCGGTGCCCGGAGGCTATCGACTGGAATATGGGTGTGTGTGTTATAGGGGGTGCGAACCCTTGTATCGAAGGAGGGGGTGTCTTATACTGAGTTTGCCAGGACCCCAACCGCTCCACGTTACAGAGGGTTCAATGTACATAAAGACAGGGCGTTACTGATAACGCATGTAATAAAGAGCTATAATGGCCTTTAAGACTACGGAGTGAATGCCTGACCGTTGCTAGTCTTGCGTGACCTTAGACCTTCTGTGCTCCGATTGATTTCTTGCACGGTCGAGTGACTTCATTATGTCGAATGAAATTGGGGTATCCGAGTGATGGTCGAGTGGATTGCACTCCTTGGTCGTTTCAGTCTGTATCTTTTGTCATCCCTGAAATGTCTTTGACCCTAGGGTAGTGACCTTGGGTAGGATGTCTAGATCAGGCCTATGACTCTACCCTAGGTATATGGTATCGTCAGATTCCTTCTCTCAGGCTGCG
>LR738714.1:506534278-506547346 GCA_902687465.1 Secale cereale
TCCCTGCCTACACGATGAAGACATCTCAGATATATCATCAGAACCCATCCATGGGTCAACACCCACGACCGCTCTGGCCCTAGATCCGGAGCAGATCGCTTCGCCCGAAGACGGGAGGAAAACACCGCCGGACTCTCTTCCTCCATGGAACTTCTAGTCGGAAACTCAACGGCGGTTGTACCGCTCACAGACCCAGAATCGAACGACACCCTTCCCGCCGCTGGGAAGCCGGACTCGTCTCAAATCACGAGCTCTGAACTCTTGGGATCCGCACTCTCCGGGCTCGATCAAGTGGTCATCACCGAGCCTGGCTCCGCAGACCCCCAAACTCATATCCAGGTCTTGCTCTTAAATGAGGCGCTGGACTTACTGCAATCTCTCAACATTAGGGAGGATTTGCCGCCGAACTGTGTGCAGTTAAAACTAGGGGCTGAGATCAGGGAATTTTGCTTCCCACCCACCACCCACTTGGTAGCCACGGTCAAAGATTTAACCAATGTACTAGACTACGCTTCCGAAGACTACGATGGCATGGACCACGACGTCGAAGCTGATCTAGGTCAAAACCCACCCGTCACCGGGCGATGGACGGCCACTCCTACCTACGACGTATACATGGTGGACACACCCCAGAAGAAGGACGACGATGGCGATAAAGATCCAAAAGAGGATAAGCCCGTTGATGAACCTCCTAAGCGCCGACGTCAGCGGCGCCGTTCATGATCGCGTCGAGAAAGGGAAAGTAATACCGGCACCGGAGACAATGAGGCCTCGGAGGAAGCCGAAGACCCTGTAGAGCCAGTGTTGGAGCAGGACGAGCGGGAAGATGGTCAATGCAGTCCCGAACCACTCATCGATCGCAATGATTCCGAAGACATTAACTACCTACATATCTCCGAAGAGGATGTCAGCCTGGGAAACGAGGAATTCATCGTCCCAGAGGAACCCCTCGAACAAGAACGTTTTCAGCGACGGCTTATTGCCACAGCAAGGAGCCTAAAAAATTAGCAGCATCGGCTTAAAGACGAACAGGATACACTCAACGACAGATGGAATGAAGTGCTAGACGCTGAAGAGAGATACAACCATGAGCGCCCAACAAAGAGCTATCCCAAGTGTAAGCTACTGCCACAATTCGACGACGAGGCCCTTGCGCCAATTCCGTGAAGGCACGATCATGCCGATCAACCGGACCAACCACGTCGTGGACGGGACAAAGCGGCTAGCAATTGCGTATACCATCCCGCACCTCCCCACCGTAAAGAAAGGATACAACGGCTTAGGGCCATAAGTACGATCTACCTCAGGACCTGAATAAGAAAGTTGGTCGGGCCAGATCGATCTACGGATCAAGAGAACGTGCTCCCACATGGGATGGTGGCTATCAAGCCAAGCACACCACATACAATCAAGTTCGAAGTCAACACCGAACACAGATGCCGTCCAAAATATGTCGCAATGTTGCAAGATACTGTTGGGGAACGTAGTATTTTAAAATTTTCCTACGATCACGCAAGATCTATCTACCAGATGCATAGCAACGAGAGGGAAGAGTGTGTCTACGTACCCTCGTAGACCGGAAGCGGAAGCGTCAAGTGACGCGGTTGATGTAGTCGAACTTCTTCGCGATTCAACCGATCAAGCACCGAACGTACGGCACCTCCGCGTTCAGCACACGTTCAGCTTGATGACGTCCCACGAGCTCTTGATCCAGTTGAGCTTCACGGGAGAGTTTCGTCAGCACGACGGCGTGGTGATGGATATGATGTATTCACCGGCGCAGGGCTTCGCCTAAGCACCGCGACGGTATGACCGAGGTGTGTTTCTGTGGAGGGGGGCACCGCACACGGCTGGAACAATTCAACTTGTGTGTCTTTGGGTGCCCCCCTGCCCCCGCATATAAAGGAGCAAGGGGGGAGGCCGGCCGGCCCTTGTTTGGTGCGGCTAGGGGTGCAATCCTACTAGGAATAGGATTGCAATCCTATTCCTAGTAGGAACCACCAAAGAAGGAAGAGAGGGAATAGGAAAAGAAGAAGAGGTGGCGCCCCCTAACTCCTAGTCCAACTAGGAACCCTAGGTGGGGCGCCGGCCAGCCCTATGGGCTGCCTCTCTCTTTTCTATAAGGCCCACTATGGACCATCCCCCTTCGTAGGGGGTTCCGGTAACCCCCTCCGGCAATCCCGTTAAATCTGAAACCTTTCCGGTATACTTCCGGTGTCCGAATATAGTTGTCCAATATATCAATCTTTATGTCTCGGACATTCCGACACTCCTCGTCATGTCCGTGATCTCATCCGGGACTCCGAACTACCTTCGGTACATCAATACTCATAAACTCATAATACCGATCGTCATCAAACGTTAAGCGTGCGGACCCTACGGGTTCGAGAACTATGTAGACATGACCGAGACTCATCTCCGGTCAATAACCAATAGCGGAACCTGGATGTTCATATTGGCTCCTACATATTCTACGAAGATCTTTTATCGGTCAAAACCGCACAACAACATACGTTGTTCCTTTTGTCATCGGTATGTTACTTGCCCGAGATTCGATCGTCGGTATCTCCATACCTAGTTCAATCTCGTTACCGGCAAGTCTCTTTACTCGTTCCGTAACACATCATCTCGTGACTAACTCATTAGTCTTTTGCTTGCAAGGCTTATTGTCATGTGTGTTACCGAGAGGGCCCAGAGATACCTCTCCGACACTCGGAGTGACAAATCCTAATCTTAATCTATGCCAACACCACGAATACTTTCGGAGACACCTGTAGAGCATCTTTATGATCACCCAGTTACGTTGTGACGTTTGATAGCACACAAGGTGTTCCTACGGTATTCGGGAGTTGCATAATCTCATAGTCATAGGAACATGTATAAGTCATGAAGAAAGCAATAGCAGTAAAACTAAACGATCATAGTGCTAGGCTAACGGATGGGTCTAGTCCATCACATCATTCTCCTAATGATGTGATCCCGTTGATCAAATGACAACTCATGTCTATGGCTTGGAAACATAACCATCTTTGATCAATGAGCTAGTCTAGTAGAGGCATACTAGGGACACTCTGTTTTGTCTATGTATTCACACATGTACTAAGTTTCCGGTTAATACAATTCTAGCATGAATAATAAACATTTATCATGATATAAGGAAATATAAATAACAACTTTATTATTGCCTCTAGGGCATATTTCCTTCAGTCTCCCACTTGCACTAGAGTCAATAATCTAGCTCACATCGCCATGTGATTTAATACCGATAGTTCACATCGTTATGTGAATAACACCCATAGTTCACATCGCCATGTGACCAACACCCAAAGGGTTTACTAGAGTCAATAATCTAGTTCACATCGCTATGTGATTAATACCCAAGAGTAATAAGGTGTGATCATGTTTTGCTTGTGAGAGAAGTTTAGTCAACGGATCTGTCATATTCAGATCCATATGTATTTCGCAAATTTCTATGTCTGCAATGCTCTGCATGGAGCTACCCTAGCTAATTGCTCCCACTTTCAATACACATCCAGATTGATACTTAGAGTCATCTGGATTTAGTGTCAAAGCTTGCATCGGCGTAACCCTTTACGACGAACTCTTTATCACCTCCATAATCGAGAAACATTTCCTTAGTCATCCAGTTACTAAGGATAATTTTGACCGCTGTACAGTGATCTACTCCTAGATCACTATTGTACCCCCTTGACAAACTCATGGCAAGGTACACAACATGTTTGGTACACAGCATGACATACTTTATAGAACCTATGGCTGAGGCATAGGTAATGACTTTCATTCTCTCTATATTTTTTCTGCCGTGGTCTGGCTTTGAGTCTTACTCAACTTTACACCTTACAAGTCAGGCAAGAACTCCTTCTTTGACTGATTCATTTTGAACTACTTCAAAATCTTATTAAGGTATGTACTCATCGAAAGTCTTATCAAGCGTCTTGATCTATCTCTATAGATCTTGATGCCCAATATGTAAGCAGCTTCACCAAGGTCTTTCTTTGAAAAACTCCTTTCAAACACTCCTTTATGCTTTCCAGAAAATTCTACATCATTTCTGATCGACAATATGTCATTCACATATACTTATCAGAAAGGTTGTAGTGCTCCCACTCACTTCTTGTAAATACAGGCTTCACCGCAAGTCTGTATAAATCTATATGCTTTGATCATCTCATCAAAGCGTATATTCCAACTCCGAGATGCTTGCACCAGTCCATAGATGGATCGCTGGAGCTTGCATACTTTGTTAGCACCTTTTGGATCGACAAAACCTTCTGGTTGCATCATATACAACTCTTCTTTGAGATATCCATTCAGAAATGCAGTTTTGACATCCATTTGCCAGATTTCATAATCATAAAATGCGGCAATTGCTAACATGATTCGGACAGACTTAAGCATCGATACAGGTGAGAAAGTCTCATCGTAGTCAACTCCTTGAACTTGTCGAAACCCTTTCGCAACAAGTCAAGCTTTGTAAACAGTAATATTACCGTCTGCGTCGGTCTTCCTCTTAAAGATCCATTTATTTTCGATGGCCTGCCGATCATCGGGCAAGTCAACCAAAGTCCATACTTTGTTCTCATACATGGATCCCATCTCAGATTTCATGGCCTCAAGCCATTTTGCGGAATCTGGGCTCATCATCGCTTCCTCATAGTTCGTAGGTTCATCATGGTCTAGTAACATGATTTCCAGAACTGGGTTGCCGTACCACTCTAGTGCGGAACGTACTCTGGTTGATCTACGACGTTCAGCAGAAACTTGATCCGAAGTTTCATGATCATCATCATTAACTTCCTCACTGATTGGTGTAGGAATCACTAGAACAATTTTCTGTGATGTACTACTTTCCAATTCGGGAGAAGGTACAATTGCCTCATCAAGTTCTATTTTCCTCCCACTCACTTCTTTCGAGAGAAACTCCTTCTCTAGAAAGGATCCACTCTTAGCAACAAAGACCTTGCCTTAGGATCTGTGATAGAAGGTGTACCCAACAGTTTCTTTTTGGGTATCCTATGAAGATTTACTTCTCCGATTTGGGTTCGAGCTTATCATGTTGAAACTTTTTCACATAAGCATCGCAGTCCCAAACTTAAAGAAATGATAGCTTAGGTTTCTCATCAAACCACAGTTCATACGGTGTCATCTCCACGGATTTAGATGGTGCCCTATTTAACGTGAATGTAGCTGTCTCTAATGCATAACCCCAAAAGCGATAGTGGTAGATCGGTAAGAGACATCATCGATCGCACCATATCTAATAAAGTACGGTTATGACGTTCAGACACACCATTACACTGTGGTGTTCCAGGTGGCGTGAGTAGTGAAACTATTTCACATTGTTTTTATTGAAGGCCAAACTCGCTAACTCAAATATTTTACCTCTACGATCATATCGTAGAAACTCTTATTTTCTTGTTACGATGATTCTCCACTTCACTCTGAAATTCTTTGAACTTTTCAAATGTTTCAGACTTGTGTTTCATTAAGTAGATATACCCATATCTGCTCAAATCATCAGTGAAGGTCAGAAAATAACGATACCTGCCGCGAGCTTCAACACTTCATTGGTCCGCATACATCAGTATGTATGATTTCCAACAACTCTGTTGCTCGCTCCTCAGTTCCGGAGAACGGAGTTTTAGTCATCTTGCCCATGAGGCATGGTTCGCAAGCACCAAGTGATTCATAATCAAGTGATTCCAAAAGTCCATCACTATGGAGTTTCTTCATGCGCTTTACACCAATATGACCTAAACGGCAGTGCCACAAATAAGTTGCACTATCATTATTAACCTTGCATCTTTTGTCTTCAATATTATGAATATGTGTATCACACGATCGAGATCCAACAAACCATTTTCATTGGGTGTATGACCATAGAAGGTTTTATTCATGTAAACAGAACAACAATTATTCTCTAACTTACATGAATAACCATATTGCAATAAACATGATCAAATCATATTCATGCTCAACACAAACACCAAATAACACTTATTTAGGTTCAACACTAATCCCGAAAGTATAGGGAGTGTGCGATGATGATCATATCAATCTTGGAACTACTTCCAATACACATCGTCACTTCATCCTTTAACTAGTTTCTGTTCATTATGCAACTCCCATTTCGAGTTACTACTCTTTAGCAACTGAACCAATACCAAATACCGAGGGGTTGCTATGAACACTAGTAAAACACACATCAATAATCTGTATATCAAATATACCTTTGTTCACTTTGCCATCCTTCTTATCCGCCAAATATCTAGGGCAGCTCCACTTCTAGTGACCATTTCCTTTGCAGTAGAAGCACTTAGTTTCAGGCTTGAGTTTAGCTTTGGGTTTCTTCACGGGAGTGACAACTTGCTTGTCATTCTTCTTGAAGTTCCCCTTCTATCCCTTTGCCCTTTACTTGGAACAAGTGGTCTGGTTAACCATCAACACTTGATGCTCTTTCTTGATTTCTACCTTCGCCGATTTCAGCATCGTGAAGAGCTCGGGAATTACTTTCGTCATCCCTTGCATATTATAGTTCATCACGAAGTTCTACTAACTTGGTGATAGTGTCTAGAGAACTTTGTCAATTACTATCTTATCTGGAAGATTAACTCCCACTTGATTCAAGCAATTGTACTACCCAGACAATCTGAGCACATGCTCACTGGTTGAGCTATTCTCCTCCATCTTGTAGGCAAAGTACTGTCAGAGGTCTTATACCTCTCGACACGGGCATGAGTATGAAATACTAATTTCAACTCTTGGAACATCTCATTTGCTCTGTGGCGTTTCAAAACGTTTTTGAAGTCCCGGTTATAAGCCGTAAAGCATGGTGCACTAAACTATCAAGTAGTCATCATATCGAGCTTTTGTCAAAACGTTCATAACGTCTACATCTGCTCCTGCAATAGGTCTGTCACCTAGCGGTGCATCAAGGACATAATTCTTCTGTGCAGCAATGAGGATAATCCTCAGATCACGGAACAATTCCGCATCATTGCTACTAACATCTTTCAACTTGGTTTTCTCTAGGAACATATGAAAAATAAACGGGGAGCAACATCGCGAGCTATTGATCTACAACATAGATATGCTAATACTACCAGGACTAAGTTCATGATAAATTAAAGTTCAATTTAATCATATTACTTAAGAACTCCCACTTAGATAGACATCCCTCCGGTCATCTAAATGATCACGTGATCCAAATCAACTAAACCATGTCCGATCATCACGTGAGATGGAGTAGTTTCAGTGGTGAACATCTTATGTTGATCATATCTACTATATGATTCACGCTCGACCTTTCGGTCTCCAGTGTTCCGAGGCCATATCTGCATATGCTAGGCTCGTCAAGTTTAACCCGAGTATTCTGCGTGTGCAAAACTGGCTTACACCCGTTGTATTTGAACGTAGAGCTTATCACACCCGATCATCACGTGGTGTCTCGGCACGACGAACTTTCGCAACGGTGCATACTCAGGGAGAACACTTATACCTTGAAATTTAGTAAGGGATCATCTTATAATGCTACCGTCGTTCTAAGCAAAATAAGAAGCATAATAAGATAAACATCACATGCAATCAAAATATGTGACATGATATGGCCATCATCATCTTGTGCTTTTGATCTCCATCTCCAAAGCACCTTCATGATCACCTTCGTCACCGGTGCGACACCTTGATCTCCATCGTAGCATCGTTGTTGTCTCGCCAACTATTGCTTCTACGACTCTCGCTACCGCTTAGTGATAAAGTAAAGCAATTACATGGCGATTGCATTTCATACAATAAAGCGACAACCATATGGCTCCTGCCAGTTGCCGATAACATTACAAAACATGATCATCTCATACAAAACCGTATAACTCATCATGTCTTGACCATATCACATCACAACATGCCCTGCAAAAACAAGTTAGACGTCCTCTACTTTGTTGTTGCAAGTTTTACGTGGCTGCTACGGGCTTAGCAAGAACCGTTCTTACCTACACATACAAAACCACAACGATGTTTCGTCAAGTATGTGCTGTTTTAACCTTCACAAGGACCGGGCGTAGCCACACTTGATTCAGCTAAAGTGAGAGAGACAGACACCTGCCAGTCACCTTTAAGCAACGAGTGCTCATAACGGTGAAACCAGTCTCGCGTAAGCGTACGCGTAATGTCGGTCCGGGCCGCTTCATCTCACAATACCGCCGAAGCAAAGTATGACATGCTGGTAAGCAGTATGACTAGTATCGCCCACAACTCATTGTGTTCTACTCGTGCATATCATCTACGCATAGACCTGGCTCATGATACCACTGTTGGGGAACGTAGTATTTTAAAATTTTCCTACGATCACGCAAGATCTATCTACCAGATGCATAGCAACGAGAGGGAAGAGTGTGTCTACGTACCCTCGTAGACCGGAAGCGGAAGCGTCAAGTGACGCGGTTGATGTAGTCGAACTTCTTCGCGATTCAACCGATCAAGCACCGAACGTACGGCACCTCCGTGTTCAGCACACGTTCAGCTTGATGACGTCCCACGAGCTCTTGATCCAGTTGAGCTTCACGGGAGAGTTTCGTCAGCACGACGGCGTGGTGATGGATATGATGTATTCACCGGAGCAGGGTTTCGCCTAAGCACCGCGACGGTATGGCCGAGGTGTGTTTTTGTGGAGGGGGGCACCGCACACGGCTGGAACAATTCAACTTGTGTGTCTTTGGGTGCCCCCTGCCCCCGTATATAAAGGAGCAAGGGGGGAGGCCGGCCGGCCCTTGTTTGGTGCGGCTAGGGGTGCAATCCTACTAGGAATAGGATTGCAATCCTATTCCTAGTAGGAACCACCAAAGAAGGAAGAGAGGGAATAGGAAAAGAAGAAGAGGTGGCGCCCCCCAACTCCTAGTCCAACTAGAAATCCTAGGTGGGGCGCCGGCCAGCCCTATGGGCTGCCTCTCTCTTTTCTATAAGGCCCACTATGGACCATCCCCCTTTGTAGGGGGTTCCGGTAACCCCCTCCGGCAATCCCGTTAAATCCGAAAATTTTCCGGTATACTTCCGGTGTCCGAATATAGTCGTCCAATATATCAATCTTTATGTCTCGGACATTCCGAGACTCGTCGTCATGTCCGTGATCTCATCCGGGACTCCGAACTACCTTCGGTACATCAATACTCATAAACTCATAATACCGATCGTCATCAAACGTTAAGCGTGCGGACCCTACGGGTTCGAGAACTATGTAGACATGACCGAGACTCATCTCCGGTCAATAACCAATAGCGGAACCTGGATGTTCATATTGGCTCCTACATATTCTACGAAGATCTTTTATCGGTCAGAATCGCATAACTACATACGTTGTTCCTTTTGTCAAACGGTATGTTACTTGCCCGAGATTCGATCGTCGGTATCTCTATACCTAGTTCAATCTCGTTACCGGCAAGTCTCTTTACTCGTTCCGTAACACATCATCTCGTGACTAACTCATTAGTCTTTTGCTTGCAAGGCTTATTGTGATGTGTGTTACCGAGAGGGCCCAGAGATACCTCTCCGACACTCGGAGTGACAAGTCCTAATCTTGATCTATGCCAACACCACGAATACTTTCGGAGACACCTGTAGAGCATCTTTATGATCACCCAGTTACGTTGTGACGTTTGATAGCACACAAGGTGTTCCTACGGTATTCGGGAGTTGCATAATCTCATAGTCATAGGAACATGTATAAGTCATGAAGAAAGCAATAGCAGTAAAACTAAACGATCATAGTGCTATGCTAACGGATGGGTCTAGTCCATCACATCATTCTCCTAATGATGTGATCCCGTTGATCAAATGACAACTCATGTCTATGGCTAGGAAACATAACCATATTTGATCAATGAGCTAGTCTAGTAGAGGCATACTAGGGACACTCTGTTTTGTCTATGTATTCACACATGTACTAAGTTTCCGGTTAATACAATTCTAGCATGAATAATAAACATTTATCATGATATAAGGAAATATAAATAACAACTTTATTATTGCCTCTAGGGCATATTTCCTTCAGATACAAGGGTGTTGCGCACCCTCTGTGCTTTACACATGAGGTGATGGATCGCCAATTTCCGGAAGGGTTAAAGCCGTAAACATCAATGCATGTGATGGAACAACGGATCCCGTTGTATGGATTGAAGACTTTATTCTTCACATCCACATGGCTCGTGGAAATGACCTTCATGCCATCAAATAGTTACCTTTAAAGCTGAAAGGGCCAGGTCGGCACTAGTTGAACAGCCTCCCAGAGAACTCGATTGGAAGCTGGGAAGATTTAGAGGACGCTTTCCGGGCTAACTTTCAGGGGACTTATGTCCGGCCACCAGATGCTGATGATTTAAGTCACATAATCCAGCAATCCGGGGAGTCAGCCCACAAGCTTTGGAATCGGTTCTTAACTAAAAAGAACCAAATTGTCGATTGTGTGGACGTCAAAGCCTTAGCGGCATTCAAACACAGCGCCCGAGACGAATGGCTCGCAAGACACCTCGGTCAGGAGAAGCCGAAGACAATGGTAGCCCTTGCTACACTTATGACCCGCTTTTGCATGGGCGAAGACAACTGGTTGGCTCGTAGAAGCAAAAGTACCAGCGACCCTGGACCTTCCGAAGTCAGGGATCTGGTTGGCTCGTAGAAGCAACAGTACCAGCGACCCTGGCACTTCCAAAGTCAGGGATGGCAATGGCAAGCCACGACACAATAAGAATAAGCGTCGAAACAATAATGGAGAAACAGATGACACCCGCAGTCAACACTCCGGGTCCGATCAACGGAAGAAGCCGTTCAAAGGTAATAGGGATGGCCTATCCAGCTTAGACAAGAATTAGAGAGACCTTGCCAGATTCATGGCACCCCTGACAAACCTACAAACCACACCCGCATAAATTGTTGGGTCTTCAAGCAGGTCGGCAAGTTAAATGCCGAACACAAGGCGAAAGGACCTCAAAGCAAGGACGAAGACGAGCCTCACCCACCGAATACTGGGGGACAGAAGCAATTTCCCCCTGTGGTCAAAACAGCGAATATGATCTACGCCACTCATATCCCCAAGAGGGAGCGCAAGCGCGCACTAAGGGACGTTTACGCCGTAGAGCCCGTCGCCCCCAAGTTCAACCCATGGTCGACTTGTCCGATCACCTTTGATCGTATGGATCACCAAACCAGTATCCGTAATGGAGGTTCGACGACCCTAGTACTCGATCCTATAATCAATGGATATCATCTTACTCGAGTCCTTATGGACGGCGGCAGTAGTCTCAACTTGATATATTAAGACACTGTTCTTAATATGGGGATAGACCCGTCAAGAATTAAGCCTAGCAGCACTACCTTTAAAGGAGTAATACCCGATGTAGAGGCCCGCTGCACGGGCTCATTAACACTGAAAGTGGTATTCGGCTCTCGAAACAATTTTCGAAGCGAAGAGTTAATCTTTGGCATCGCTCCCTTCCGTAGTGGCTACCATGCACTACTCGAAAGAACGGCCTTCGCCCGCTTTAATGCACACCCGCAGTATGCTTACTTGAAGCTCAAAATGCCTGGACCTTGTGGCGTCATCATGATCAATGGGAACATGGAGCGCTCCCTCCGTACAGAGGAGGATACTACGGCCGTGGCGACCAAAGTTCAAGGCGGCCTATTCCAGCCGAATAATTCATCAGTTGTCAAGACCAGAGACACTGCTAAACGTGTCTGGCATGCATTGCAATGCGGCAGCTCAAAAGAACACGAGCTTGATTAGCAGTTACGCCCCCGTCAACTGCCTTACAAGGTGGTAGCATACGTACCTCATGTACGCAACTATGCCCTTAAAATACCTTGGGCAGCACCGGGAGCACACTGCGGAGAATCAGGCCATACCTCGGCTTGACCCTATTCGGACTCTAAACATATTTCCATTACAGGTTCATCAAGGAACCCACATTACCTATGGTTGTGTAGGGAATTATTTTCCATATTTCCTCTTCCTTTTTCATAGGCGGCCATAAAACATATCTCTTTCAAGGACGTGTCACAAAGGAGAAACGGCGCAGACGTGCAGCAGGGCCCCATCGAGGCTTTTAAATCATTAATTTTAGGCTATGTATAAACCTCCCGCTTTGTTATTTTCCTTTTTTCTTTGGCATGTAAATGTCCAAGATGTCGTTGGCATTATCTGTAAACACACGGCTCACTGTATTAATCAGGGTATAAAAGAAGTAGTTTGGTTCCAATTCGTTTGGAGTGTATTTTACATTACAATTTGTGCTCTCTCCCTACCTCAGATTGCCACATGTGCCTTAATCTGGATATAACACCAGGGGCTGCATTCGGCCTAGCACACTTGAAAGTCCGAACACCTATAGGGAAGTGTTCGGCATCCCGGATATTACGTTATATGCATCGGCTCCGAATCGTGTCTTGGGCCTATAGCTGGGTTGCCCTGCTCCTATGCTTAGCACCTTATGTTTTGCATTGTTCGGCTAAGTTAGTAAAGGAAGGACTACTACGATTGTATTTCTGGTTTGTCCGGTCAAGTACCTGAGTAGATAAAGCCAAAAACTGACTGCCGTGATAAGCGAGAGCTGGTCGGCGATTCGGCGACTTAGTGTTATACTACAGATCATTAGCAATCTACTCCGTGTTACACGAGGGGTTTGTCTTCGTCCAGCCGCGTAGAGGAGGCACCGTAATTCGGATAGCCGCGCACGCACTAGGGGCTAGTACTTAGCCCCACAAGTCAAGCTCCTATGCTAAGTGAAAGCATTAAAGCTGTATAGTCCGATTGCCTGGTTCGCTCCGCGGAGACCTCCTTTATGGACCAAGACGTTGGGTAAAGAGTGATCACGTGTGAAAGATCGTGGATGTCGCCTAGAGGGGGGGGGGGTGAATAGGCGCTTTAAAATAATTACGGTTTAGGCTTGAACAAATGCGGAATAAACCTAGCGGTTAATTTGTCAAGCACAAAACCTACAACAACTAGGCTCACCTATGTGCACCAACAACTTATGCTAAGCAAGATAAACAACTAGGTGATAG
>LR738714.1:506548037-506561149 GCA_902687465.1 Secale cereale
GTTATGCTCACAGCCCGCACAGAGCGGTACTACCGCTCCAGGAGCGGTACTACCGCTAGGGCATTAGTACTCCTTAGAAAAACAACAGCGAGGAGGCAAAAAGTCCAGAAAAACCGTCGGAGCGGTAGTACCGCTTGACCTCACGGTACTACCGCTAGGGGTAGCGGTAGTACTGCTAAGGGTAGCGGTACTACTGCTTGCGAGCGGTACTAAAAAATTACATCCGTGCCTACCACCGCTGGACTTGTGACGAGTTTTTGGTCCCGAGCGGAAGTAGCCACGGAAGTAGCCGCGGTAGTACTGCTCCAAGCGGTAGCGGTACTACTGCTTGCGAGCGGTACTAAAAAATTACATCCGTGCCTACCACCGCTGGACTTGTGACGAGTTTTTGGTCCCGAGCGGAAGTATCCACGGAAGTAGCCACGGTAGTACTGCTCCAAGCGGTAGTACCGCTCCCGAAAGCGGTAGTACCGCTTCCGAAAGCGGTAGTAAAAAATTACTTCCGCTCCTACCCGCGGTAGTACCGCTGCAGCCTTTTCAGTACACCAAAACGTCAATAACTTTTGCATACGGACTCCAAATTCGATGAAACCAAGTTTGTTGGAAAGCTAGCGACAAGGGCTAACACAATCTTGATAGAAAAACCAATAATAAGCAAATTAGAAAAGGCCCATAAGAAAATGGTGAGAACCCTTCCTCGGATAAGACCGATAAAACACCCAACACCGAAAACATCATAGAAGACACATGTGAACTCCGTTTTCGATGAACTCAATCTTGTCATCAAGATGACCATAAGCTCTAAGACTCACAAAGAGAACCAAACAAGAACCAAGAAACATGATGCAAGGATGCAATGGTTTGAGCTCTCTACTAACGATACGATCAAGCTACCAACTTGAGAGCCCCCCTTGATAGTACGACAAACGATCCTATAACCCGGTCTCCCAACTACCATCACGAGACCGGTAAAATAGAAAACCTATCAAGGGCAAACCTTTGCTTTGCACAAAGTCCACTTGAGCTAGATGTAGACGATCTTGACTTCCTCAAGTTGGACCACCTTTCTTGATTGCGTTGTCTCGGTGAAGACTAGTAGATTGCTCCCCCATACTCCTCTATGGGAGAGCCACTCTTCGGCATATCTTCACAAGTCCATTGTCACGACAATGGATGGCAAGCTTCAAGCACTTGATTTCTTCGTGATGCTCCACTTGAACTTGCACACCGCAACCTAACCCCACAAAGAACTCTCACGAAGACCATGGGTTAGTACACAAAGCGTGATTGACAATGCTTACCATACCATAGGATTGCTTGATCCCTCTCGGTACATCTTCTACGCTTTGTGTGTTGATCAACTTGATTCACTCCTTCACTTAGTCTTGATCAACCTTGAATCTTTCCAACTCTTCATTTGGATGATGTCTTGAAGGTAAACATGAATGATAACACACTCTTCTTCTTCAAGACATGCTTGCAATAAGCTCAACACTCACAAGACCAATCTTTGTATAATTCCTTAATAGCACCTTGGTCATCACAAACTCTCCTTGAAACCAACAAATGAACTCCAAGAAAAGCCTATGGACAAACCCTTCAAATATAACTCAAGGAAACCATTAGTCCATAGAGATTTTCATCAATTACCAAAACCAAACATGGGGGCACCGCATGTTCTTTCAATCTCCCCCATTTTGGTAATTGATGACAATCACTTTCAAGAGAGTTTATATAAGGAATTATGCATCACCATACCATGCAACAATAATGTATGCGCATGAGATGCAAAAGCTTAGGAACAAAACTAAAGCAAGAAGAGCGAAGAGACAACTCTCTAAACTTCCTCACAAAACTAAACTCTCTGAAACTTCTCCCCCATTGGCATCGATTGCCAAAATGGGCGAAGAACTTAGAAGGTCAATATAAATTGTGTTCCTCCATAAATTATGTATTCCTCAAAATAGAGAGTGGAATGCAATACATATATCCAACTGTAAATACTTGGAGGAAGACAAACTATATTGAGGCCCAAAGATTGCAAAAGAATGATATGCCACAAAGGCATAACAAAGGGAGTAAAACATGCAATCAAGCAATCAAAGGATACCAATTGAATTAAGCTATCAAAAGATACCAATTGACCCAACTAGACCAATGATCCTACATGCCAAATGAATAAAATATATTATGATAAGAGCAAAGGAGTGTTCTAGAGAAACTAGAGAAGCTCCCCATAATTTGTGCACAATTTAGTTTTGTATCTAGATACAACGAGCACAAAATAGGATCGTCGCTCCCCCAAGATCAATAGAACTCACGACATAGCAACCGATTTTTCTAAAGACACTGGTGAAGCTCCCCATAATTTGTGCACTCCTTAGAAAATTTTCGTTAGGATACCAAGTGCACAAAATAGGATCATCACTCCCCCAAAATCAATAGAAACTCACACCAAGTGCAAGTGAGCATGAAGGTAACAAAGCCTAGCACTTGCAACAAACAAATGGTTGAGCAACATATAAAAGAGACAACTTAAGAGTATGCTCAACCAAAATGATGTGTGTGAGTCATGGCAAAGCACTTGAGAAGACTAATGTATGGATGAACATTAAGCATCAATATAGTCTTGAATGAAGGAGATACTCGGTGCAAGGCCTATCATTCCCACACACAACAAGCAAACGGGTTCACAAGCTCACTAATAAGCATATAAAGAGCCTATGCTTGTGACAACCCGTGGTGAAGATATAAAAGAGAGCGTTATCAAGACGAGGGATACCAATTAATTGGCAAAAGCCTTGTCAAGACAAGCAAGAGACAAAAATATCCTCACCACACAAGAGTGCATCTAGATGCAACAAGATAAGATGCAAAGGCTTTTACGGAGCCACCAAAGAAATGATACAAGAACGACAAGGTGGACGTGAAAGAAGGGGATATCAAATAGATATGCAACTTCTCTCAAGTGTATAAGATTCTAGGTAGATGAAGATCATGATGATATCAATCCACAAAGAAGGATGTACACACGAAATTGTTGCAAAAAGGAATGAATAAGTTATCCCCAAGGAAGTCATAAATATACCAATAAGATATGTGCTTGAAGGCATAGACATGGCTAGATATGTTCTCATTGTATATAAATGAGTTCCAACAACACGAGCATCAAAGACATCACAAGTAGCAACAAGAGATCATTGTTGGGATGCTTTGAGAAAGGAAACAAGTATCATAAGAAGGAATGACTAACAAGCCATGATAGAACCTACACAAGGTTGGTGCAAGAAATGTGTGCATGAAGTAGATGGTAATACTTGTTACCGAGATACCATTGGAAGGATGTAGTAGATACCAATTGAAGGTAGATAGTAGTTCATTGATCATCCTAGCTTGACTCCAATAAGCACATGGTGACACCACCTTCCTTTTGAATGAGCCGAGCTTCCAATGCATCTCCAATTGTTCCTAGAACACCAACACAAACAAAATGGTACCCAAACTCATTGGGAGCAAAGAGTTAGAAACACCAATACATAGGAAAAACTCCACAAACATATGTGCATTTATATATGAAAATGAATTTCATGCACATCTCATCCAAATTGAGACTAGGTGGAGTTTCCCTTATATATTGGGTTAAAGAAAGAAAGCATGCCAAAGAAAGTACATGAAGTAAATATGCATGCTCAAGACTTTCAAGAAACGAAACAAAATAAAAAGAAATACCAAGTGAAAATAGGATACCAAATGGAGAAATCATCACTTGGAAGATATCTATTAGAAGATACATCAAGGAATGAGATATCCATTGATACACGCAAAAGGAAATATATCAGACTCCCAAAAGAGAGGATGGTTCCAAACAAACCAACCCATCTACAAAGTTTCATGATGGCACAAGTACCAAAAAGAAACGGCTTGCCTTCCATCAACACACACTTGATATGGATCACAAGATGAGTGTTCTATCGAAAATAGGATAGCTCCCCCACGAATTGTGCATTAAAGAGAATTTGCATTTGAATACAAAATGCACAAGGTAGGATCACCACTTTCACTATATCTAGAAAACACTTGACAAAATCAATAAAATAACAAGATCCACAAGTGGCACGAAAGGCAATGGGAGTTGACACAAACTTGGCAAGAGATAAGACAAATAAAACCAAAAGACAATGTAAATATGATCAATAATTTCCACCACATTAATTATTACCAATTGTCAAAGACAAGAGGTATTTTGGAAATAATTCCCGGTGATAGATAGCAATGATATCCAACATCATCTTCACACCAAACACAAGCAAAATGCAACTTGTAGAGCTAACATGCCACCTAGGAACAACATAATTTATACTATCAACTCTAGGTGACAATATCTCAAATTTACACATTTTCTAGGCTTGTAATATGCACATAGAATATTACTCCCCCATAATGTGATACCAATGAAAAACTTACCAAGATGCAAAAAGAGAACCAACAAGAGATAATTAATGGAACATTTAGAATTTGACTTTCTCATGAGAAGACATACCACATAGAGACTAGATAATCTTGTAATATCAATACTAGATGGTATTCCTCATGTACACACATTTATAGGATTGTGAGGTGCACAAAGCACATCACTCCCCCAAAATGGGATGTTCCATTAATCTCTCACAAGAGCCAACTAAGATAAAAGCAAGAAGCACAAAGGCTCAACGCACGACACACACATACATGATGTGCAAACCAATATACACATACTTGATTTCTCAAGATATACAAATTGGACGCACATCATATACAAACACATGCAAGGAACAAAACCAAAACATGCAAAGGGGCAAGTAACTTTCAATGTAGACAATTTAAGCACGAGTTACCGCAAGGAGGAACATTGGATATAAGATAGAAACTTGATAATCCGAATGACTTGGCTTGAGACAATATGAATAACGAAGACCCCTTAATTCTTCATAATGTAGCCAAGTCTCCAATGCCATCCAAAACACCTATTGATCAAGTTTGAGCTAGTTGGTCCCCAACCAAGTTGGGTCCTAAGAGGTTAGTCACAATAGGCTTGGCTACCCAAATGGTTCTTTTCTTGACACCACTTTGAGTACCAAAAAACTTGGCAAACACATTGCCAACATTATCCTTCCCAAGAAAATAGACATCATTAATAATAATTGGGTTGGATAAGTTACCACTAGTGCATGAAGAAGCAAGGTGACCCTTCTCACGGCATAGGTAGCAACATCTACTCTTCACTTTCTTCTCATTTGATTTCTCAAAATGAGAAGCATTAGCATGAGTCTTCTTGGGAAGCGGCCTTTCTCCAACTTGCGGTTGAGCACGAGATTGAACTTGTGGCCTCTTCCCTTGTTGCTTGTCACTAATGGCTTTCTTCTTCAATGGGCAAGATCTAACATGATGCCCTTCAATTTTGCACTTGAAGCAAATAATCTTGGCTGAATTCTTGAGATGTTCTTGGCCCTTCTTCTTGTTGCTCTTGGATTTCTTCTTATTGGAGTTGAATCCAAGACCACCTTTGTCATTGGGGGATTTTTGCACACTCAAGATATTGTTGAGTGTGGACTTCCCTTCATGACACTTTTCCAAGTCTTTCTTCAAGGAAGAGACTTGGGCCATGAGCTCTTTGATTTCCTCTACATGGTTAGTATCAACACAAGTACTAGAGGAAGTATATGCTTCATTGTTAGAGCAACAAGGCAAGGAAAGCAATTCATCACAAGATGTACCAATGTTATGCATAGATGAATTACGAGGACTAGCACATGGCAATATAGCATTTTGACTAGAAGTAGTGCTAGCGACCACATGAGACTCACTAGATGTTACCTTGATGATCATAGCCTCATGAGCTATCTTTAGCACATTATGGGATACTAGAAGATCATCATGAGAGCTTGTGAGCTTTACATGACTATCTTCCAATCTCCCATAATTGCTAGATAGCAACTCAAGTTGAGCCCTTAGCTCAACATTCTCCTTCAAAATAGATGCTTCACTAGAAATAGAGTTAGTAGCACAAGCATCATCAATAATAGCAAGAGGAGAAGGCAACTTGGCAAGCTCTTTAGAATATGAAGCTTCAAGTTGAGCATGAGACTCGGTGAGTTTGATGAGCTCACTCTTAATGACCCTTGAGCCATTTTTGAGGTGATCAAAATCCTCAAGGAGTTTAGCATGTGCAACTTCAAGCTTCTCCTTTTTAGTTTCAAAATCATTAGCCACCTCGAGAGCTCTATCACGGGATTCCTTTATTCTAGATAGTTCTAGAGCAAAAGTCTCCTCAAGAGATTCCTTGGTCGTTTGTTCAAGTTCAAGAGCTTGCGAGAGGTCGGCGATCTCATTAGCGTAATCACGCTCATGACCTTCCATTTTCTCAATGGTGACCTCATGCTCCTCTAGATGAGATTCCAACTCCTCTATATATTTCTTGCCCTCAATGGCAATAGACATGATTTCCATGAAGTTGGAACGAGCAATTTTATTCTTATGAAGAGCTTTAAAAATCATTTCCCCCTTAATTTTTAAGGAGGCAACATTATCATTTTCTTCATCATTTTCTACATCATCATCATTGTTATCATCACTATCATGACAAGATATATTGGGGTTCAAAGTGGGAGATACCTTTGAAGCCTTAGCCATAAGGCAAAATGCAGTAGATGATGTTGTAGGATCCCTTGAAGCACCATTCAAGACTACATATTGTTCCATGGGGTGTTGGGTTTCCTCTACATTGTTAGCACAACAATTCGAGGGAATAGATGCATTTTTATCATGGCAACAAGACATAGCAAGCATATCATCATGAGTTTTAGTCAAGCAATTTCTACAAGATATGCAAGGACTATCAACACAAGCATGTGAAACATGTAGGGTGCTCGAAGTGTTAAAGTCCAAAGAAGATGCATTGCAATAAGATAGTGATGAAGGATCATCCACAATAAGCATACTATCATCATTGCAATGACCAACGCTACTCACCATATCATTACCTTGTGGCAAACCACATGTAGGTGAAGTAGAAGAAGTTGAGAACACAACACGGCCGGAGGTGGAGGGAGAACAATCATTCCTACAATTCTTGGACACACCATATTTATCTTGAAGCTTTGTCCACAACTCATGAGCATCCCGGAACGGCATGAGTTGAAATATAACTACATTGCTCAAAGCATCAAAAAGCACATTAGAAGCTTGAGCATTGAGATAAGAGTTTTTCTCATCCTCTAAAGATAATCTTTGTGGATCCTTTGAAGGAGAAAAACCCATATCTACAATTCGCTCTAAATTTGGGTCCATGACCCTAAAGAGATTAAGCATGCGAATTACCCAAACATCAAAATTTGTGCCATTGAAACTAAGAGTGTCAGAAAATCCTAAACCCCTAGTCGACATCCTTACTCTCTAGGCGGTTAAGCCCTATAAAGAGAGACGAGGCTCTGATACCAATTGAAAGATCGTGGATGTCGCCTAGAGGGGGGGGGGTGAATAGGCGCTTTAAAATAATTACGGTTTAGGCTTGAACAAATGCGGAATAAACCTAGCGGTTAATTTGTCAAGCACAAAACCTACAACAACTAGGCTCACCTATGTGCACCAACAACTTATGCTAAGCAAGATAAACAACTAGGTGATAGCAAGATATATGACAAGAAACAATATATCTATCACAAAGTATAGTGCATAAGTAAAGGGCTCGGGTAAGAGATAACCGAGGCACGCGGAGACGACGATGTATCCCGAAGTTCACACCCTTGCGGATGCTAATCTCCGTTTGGAGCGATGTGGAGGCACAATGCTCCCCAAGAAGCCACTAGGGCCACCGTAATCTCCTCACGCCCTCGCACAATGCAAGATGTCGTGATTCCACTAAGGGACCCTTGAGGGCGGTCACCGAACCCGTACAAATGGCAACCCTTGAGGGCGGTCACCGAACCCGTACACTTTGGCAACCCTTGGGGGCGGTCACCGGAACCCGTCAAATTGCTCGGGGCGATCTCCACAACCTAATTGGAGACCTCGACGCTTGCCCGGAGCTTTACACCACAATGATTGAGCTCCGAACACCAAGGTTGGGGCTATCTCCCCAACGACACCACGAAGCTTCACCACAATGGAATATGGCTCCGAGGTGACCACAACCGTCTAGGGCGCCCAAGCACCCAAGAGGAACAAGCTCAAGGGTACCAAGCACCCAAGAGTAATAAGCTTCTCAACTTCACTTCCATGTATCACCGTGGAGAACTCAAACCGATGCACCAAATGCAATGGCAAGGGAACACGGAGTGCCCAAGTCCTTCTCTCCCAAATCCCACCAAAGCAACTAATGCTAGGGAGGGAAATGAGAGGAAGAACAAGAAGGAGAACACCAAGAACTCCAAGATCAAGATCCAAGGGGTTCCCCTCACCTAGAGGAGAAAGTGATTGGTGGAAATGTGGATCTAGATATCCTCTCTCTTTTCCCCCAAAAACTAGCAAGAATCCATGGAGGGATTGAGATATAGCAAGCTCGAAGAAGGTCAACAATGGGGGAAGAACACGAGCTCAAAGGATAAGGTTCATTGGGGAAGAAGAGCCCCTTTTATAGGTGGGAAAAAAATCCAACCGTTATGCTCACAGCCCGCACAGAGCGGTACTACCGCTCCAGGAGCGGTACTACCGCTAGGGCATTAGTACTCCTTAGAAAAACAACAGCGAGGAGGCAAAAAGTCCAGAAAAACCGTCGGAGCGGTAGTACCGCTTGACCTCACGGTACTACCGCTAGGGGTAGCGGTAGTACTGCTAAGGGTAGCGGTACTACTGCTTGCGAGCGGTACTAAAAAATTACATCCGTGCCTACCACCGCTGGACTTGTGACGAGTTTTTGGTCCCGAGCGGAAGTAGCCACGGAAGTAGCCGTGGTAGTACTGCTCCAAGCGGTAGCGGTACTACTGCTTGCGAGCGGTACTAAAAAATTACATCCGTGCCTACCACCGCTGGACTTGTGACGAGTTTTTGGTCCCGAGCGGAAGTATCCACGGAAGTAGCCACGGTAGTACTGCTCCAAGCGGTAGTACCGCTCCCGAAAGCGGTAGTAAAAAATTACTTCCGCTCCTACCCGCGGTAGTACCGCTGCAGCCTTTTCAGTACACCAAAACGTCAATAACTTTTGCATACGGACTCCAAATTCGATGAAACCAAGTTTGTTGGAAAGCTAGCGACAAGGGCTAACACAATCTTGATAAAAAACCAATAATAAGCAAATTAGAAAAGGCCCATAAGAAAATGGTGAGAACCCTTCCTCGGATAAGACCGGTAAAACACCCAACACCGAAAACATCATAGAAGACACATGTGAACTCCGTTTTCGATGAACTCAATCTTGTCATCAAGATGACCATAAGCTCTAAGACTCACAAAGAGAACCAAACAAGAACCAAGAAACATGATGCAAGGATGCAATGGTTTGAGCTCTCTACTAACGATACGATCAAGCTACCAACTTGAGAGCCCCCCTTGATAGTACGACAAACGATCCTATAACCCGGTCTCCCAACTACCATCACGAGACCGGTAAAATAGAAAACCTATCAAGGGCAAACCTTTGCTTTGCACAAAGTCCACTTGAGCTAGATGTAGACGATCTTGACTTCCTCAAGTTGGACCACCTTTCTTGATTGCGTTGTCTCGGTGAAGACTAGTAGATTGCTCCCCCATACTCCTCTATGGGAGAGCCACTCTTCGGCATATCTTCACAAGTCCATTGTCACGACAATGGATGGCAAGCTTCAAGCACTTGATTTCTTCGTGATGCTCCACTTGAACTTGCACACCGCAACCTAACCCCACAAAGAACTCTCACGAAGACCATGGGTTAGTACACAAAGCGTGATTGACAATGCTTACCATACCATAGGATTGCTTGATCCCTCTCGGTACATCTTCTACGCTTTGTGTGTTGATCAACTTGATTCACTCCTTCACTTAGTCTTGATCAACCTTGAATCTTTCCAACTCTTCATTTGGATGATGTCTTGAAGGTAAACATGAATGATAACACACTCTTCTTCTTCAAGACATGCTTGCAATAAGCTCAACACTCACAAGACCAATCTTTGGATAATTCCTTAATAGCACCTTGGTCATCACAAACTCTCCTTGAAACCAACAAATGAACTCCAAGAAAAGCCTATGGACAAACCCTTCAAATATAACTCAAGGAAACCATTAGTCCATAGAGATTTTCATCAATTACCAAAACCAAAAATGGGGGCACCGCATGTTCTTTCAACGTGCAATACCGAACACCCCTGTAGTATCCACATGGGGGCTGAAGCCGACGACTGGAAACTTTCAGATATAATAATAAACAGCCGTACAGGAGGGAAATTCGCCTGAAATATAAGGCGTAAAAATATATAGATATCAGTTTATAAGCATAGTATTTACAACCCGAATACAATTAATCAAAAGCCATGTCGTTTGAACACTGGCCCTCTACAATGTGGGCCCCTTCTAGGACATCATCGAAGTACCTCTCCGGCCTCCAATGATGCTTGCCCTCGGGCGGGCCGGCGGTCACCACTTCGGTGGCTTCATCTTCGCCCAGTGCATCTTGATGCGGGCAAAGGCCATCCGGGCACCCTCTATACAGGTCGAACGCTTCACAGCGTCGACCCGCGGCCTCGCATCGACGAGCTGCTTCACCAATCCAAAGTAGCTACTTGGGATTGGCTCGGCGGGCCAGAGCCAGACTATCAAGTCCTTCATGGCTGCACCCGCCATGTTATGCAGCTCGACCAACTGCTTCAACTGGTCGTTTAGAGGTACTGGATGTTCTGGCGCAAGAATTGCGTCCAGAACAACTTCTCCATGGTGTTCCCCTCCTGGGATCTGAAGAATTGGGCAGCGTCGGCGACGCTCTTCGGGAGATCCACAAATGTGCCTGAAGAACTCCGACACATACTTCTGACCTCCAAAGATACTCTGCAGAAGAAAGGCCTTACCAGCCGCTCTCTGCCGCGCTTGTTTGATCTCCTCACGAGCACTCCGGGCCTCCATGGCATCATTGATAGCCTTATTGAGTTCGGATGTTTGATCCGAAGTCTTCTGCTCCAACTCCTCGCATTTGTGAATAGCATCTCGCAACTCATGTTAGACTTCGGCCACCCGAGACTCATGTTGCCGGAGGGAGGCCTATTCAAGCTCCAGCTGGGCAGCCGCTTTGTCAGCAACTGCCTTGTTCATCTCGGCCTCCTTCTTGGCCTGTGCAAGGGCGCCCTTGAGGGTCTCGACCTCGGCTGCGCCAACTGTGACATAATCACACCCCACAATGAGTTCATACTCTTAAATCAAACATATCATCTTTTGACATAATAATTCTTTGAAAGTCCACATACCATGCGTTTCATCAAACCGCCTATTAACGCGGTCGAGCTCTTCGTCAGCCAGCTGAAGCTTCTGATTGAGTTAGAAAACCTCTGCGGCCTGGGCAGACGCTGCTACCAGGGAAGCCTGTTCAAATAAATGGCACATATGTTCTATTAGCTGATACTATAAGGATCCTCTGTTTGATTCTCTTCAAAGTCAAACAAAGCATCAGGGGCTACTATCCGTATACAGGTTTGTTATCCTATACAAATAAACCATAAAGTTCTTTTAGAGTATTACATCACATACCTCAAAGCCTGCCAGTAGACTGCTGAAAGCTTCATTCAGTCCGCTTTTGGAGGACTGAATATTTCCCATAACCGCACCCATCAGGGTGCGGTGTCCCGCCACGATGGAAGCACCGTGCGGTGCTTCCTCCAGCGCGTTCGGCACCTCTGGATTAATGGAGGTTTCCGGTGGAGCTGATGCTCCTCCCCTTATCTTAGGGGGATGTCTTTCTGATTCCAGAGCCGTACTAGCCTCTGGAATGGTGTTTGGCGGGAGCCTAGATTGCTTGGGCTCCATACCTTAGGTTGCCATAGGGACTGCTTCCCCTCGGCTGATGTTGGCCGAGGTGTTGACCTCGAGGACCTTCTCGTCCGCCCCGCTCCCACCTTCTCATGCAGGGGACACCCACAGGGAAGACATTTTGGTGTCCCCTAGGATGGGCGATTGAGCCCGCAGTGGTGTATCACTCTCCACCGTTTTAGCTGGCAGAGATCTCCTTGGCGATAGTGAAGCACCGAGGAATGTGTGGGGAGGGCTGCAAAACAACAAATAAAGTTTCTTAAGCAATGATAGGTGACTAAACCGAACACAATAGTGAAAATCCGAATACTCACGATTCGGCTAGGGGCTTGACGATCGGTTGTACTCGGAAACTGGCCTCGGACATTGAGTCCGAGCTGTCTGGGAGGTTCAGCTTCTTCCTAGGCGCCCCCTTTCCCATGTCTTCGGGGGCTGCCCTCTTCTTCCCCTTTCCCTTGATGGGGGGGGGTCGCTTTCCACCTCCTCCTCCTCCTCCTCTTCCTCTTCGTCATGGGAGGAGTGGGCGTCGGTCTCTCCGGACGCGGTATCTGAAGGACCCTTAGGACAGGGGCCGCTCTTGGCCTCCTTGCCCTTCTTCCTGGCCTTCTTCTCCGGCGCCTTGTACGGCGTCGGAACCAGCATCACCGTTAGCTGGGGCGTGGCTAGGTTTTCGCGCAGCAGAGCCGGACAGTCGATCCGCTCCGCTTTCTTCGTCCAGGCCTATATGGAACGTAAAAGTTCTAACTCCTGTTATAATTGAAGTATGGACAGGATAAGTATTCGGCAAAATCATGTTTACCTCTGAAGCCGGAGTCGCGCTGTCAAAACAATTGTCTTCGGTCTCCTCTGGCCACTCCTTCTGGGCCTTGAAAAGCTGCTTCCATATGTCTTCGTGCGTAGTGCCGAAGAAGCGCTTCAAGGTCCGTGGTTCCTCCGGATTGAACTCCCATAAGCGGGAGGCCCGGAGCTAGCAGGGAAGGGTGCGGCGGAAGAGCATCACCTGAATCACGTTAGTGAGGTGGGTGCCCTTCGCTATCATGCTGGAGATACGATTCTGGAGTGTCTTCTCCTCCGATTAAGACCCCCAATCAAGGCCCTTGGTGGTCCATGAGGTTAGCCTCTCTGGGGGTCTGGACCTGAATCCGGGC
>LR738714.1:506571178-506596146 GCA_902687465.1 Secale cereale
TAGTCCAAATATGATCAAAAGTGTATGGAAGTGTATGAATATCATAGCAATATCACCAAAAAGTGGCATGGAGCAAGCAGAAATTATAGATACGTTTTGGACGTATCAGAGGGTAATGCGGACGACCATAGCCTCCTCCAACCTGCACGTTGTGACACCCCCAGTTGACAGATCTGGGTTGGTCGGTGTCAGATCCGCTGCCCCCTGCTACTTTTCGAGTTTGCGTTGATTTTTTCCTTGAAGAGGAAAGGGTCATGCGGCAAAGCTATGGAAAGTATTTCCCTCAGTTAAGAACCAAGATATCAATCTAGTAGGAGGAACACGCAAGTCCCCAATAATTGCACCTACAAAAACAAACAAATACTTGCACCCAACACGATAAAGGGGTTGTCAATCCCTTCACGGCTACTTGCAAGGGTGAGATCTGATAGAGATAGATATAAAAGATAAATAAAAGAGCAAAAAAAATTAAAGGTAAATAAATTACACCAAGGTATTTTTGTGTTTTTGGTTTTATAGATTTGAAACTAATATGATAAAAGATTGACTTGGGGGCCATAGTTTTCACTAGAGGCTTCTCTCTTGGAAGAACGCATACGGTGGGTAAAGAAATTAGTGTTGAGCAACTTATAGAAAAGCGAATAATTACGATGATATCCAAGGCAATGATCATGAATATAGGCATCACATCCATGAAAAGTAGACCGACTCCTGCCTGCATCTACTACTATTACTCCACACATCGACCGCTATCCAACATGCATCTAGTGTATTAAGTTAACAAGAACGGAGTAACACCTTAAGCAAGATGACATGATGTAGAGGGATAAATCGAATCAGTATGAATAAACCCCATATTTTTATCCTTAATGGAAACAATACAAATACGTGCCTCGCTTGTCACAGCCTGATTTTTTGGCCCTTTCTTTTTCTTTTGTTTTTCTGAGATTTTTGCTTGAGTTTTCTTTTTCCGTGGCTATGTGGTCTGGAAACTGAAGAAGATGACCTCTTCTTTCTTTCCAGAGTGGCTTGTCATCCTCATATCTATCCCTAGAACCCGTCATTTTCATCCTAGCCCAAACCCCAATATTCTTTTATTGGGAATGTTCATTTTTCTATTAAAGGAATAACCCTGTCTGCCCTAGGTTGTGAAGCAACCTATATTTCCATCACTCCTAAAATTACCAAATAAATTCTAATAATTAGTTTGGTTCATATCTTCATCAAATATGGCAAAACATTTCATTGCCATGTTCAAAAATATTTCTCAAATATTCCTTTTTTCCATTCTGCCCTAAATGGCACTTTGTGAAGCAAGTGTTATTTATCTTTGCCCAATTGATCTCAAAATCCTTGGACACTTTTTCCTGTCCATATCATTTCCATATGCCAAAATGCAACCTCATTTGCCAAGTAATCATTTAATTATGATTTTCCAAAGTTTCTATCGAGAAAGAAGCTTTGTGAAGGAAGGGCAAGCTAGGAATATCCAAATGAGTTACCATTTGGCAGGATCCCTCATATCATCATATCATAGCCCTCCACCAAAGTAGAGCTCCTGTAATGCCTCCATGTGAGCTCATCTTCAGTTCTTTGATTCTGTCCAAAATTTCAGTTTGTGAAGCAAGTATATTTTATCTTGCTCCATTGTGGCTGCCAATTTTTCTAGGCCTTCTATTATCCATATAACTCACCTCCACCCATTTTGGGCGTTGTTCATCAACTCATTATTCCTCTAGAATTTTTGCAAGTTTCTGGTCAGTAGGGATGTTTGTGAAGGAAGTACCATTTTGGCAAGTCCAAATGGCATGTAATTTCTACAGAATCTCTATATGTCCAAATGACCAAGCCTTGCAAAAATTCAGCTCAAGTGGCCTCACCAAGTGAGTGCAACATCCTGATCTTGTTTCTGGACCATTTTGGTCAGTTGCAAAGCAACTATATTTATCCTTGATCCTAATCTCCTCAAAATTACCAGGACTGTAGTCCTTCCTAACCTAAGCTCCCTAGACATTCTGGTTGGCTCTAATCTCACCTATGGTGATTACTGTATCATGGTTAAGTCTGGAGCAGTAAACTTCAGAGCTTTGTTACCCTTTTACCAGGGTTGTTTTGACTGAGCTACCTGTGACACCCCGAGACCGATGCGCCAGGTGTCAGCCAGTTATTCGTTGTCAGTGCAATGTCATCTGCTTGCGTGTTGCATCTTGCCATGTCATCATGTGCGTTGCATCAGCATGTTTTCAAAACTTGCACCGTCCGAGTCCGCCCGTCCTTCCGTTGTCCGTGCCCGCGGTGCCTTCGAATATTTATTTTATAAGTGGCCGAAAAATGTTCTTGGAATGGGATGAAACTTGGCGTGTGGTCTTATTATAGTGTAGACAGGCCGCCTGCCAAATTTCATCACATTCGGACCCCGTTTGATAGCCCAACGGATATATATAGCGGCACTAGTCGCCGGTTTAATCGTCGGACGTTTTCAGTATCCGAAAACCTCCGCGGGCCTCTCTCTCTTCTCTCCTCTCAGCCCGAAGCCTCCCTAACACAGCCCACTAACCTCCCCTAGGCCATCCTACCTCCCCTCGCGGTCGGATCCGTCGGATCGCGATCGGAGGGTCCAAAAACCCCCTCCAAACCCCCCAAACCCTAGCCCTTTGCTATTTATAGACCCCCCATGCCATTTTTGGCCTCCCCTAATCTCCCCCTACCTCCAGCCGCAGCAATCCCACCAACCTCCTCGTTTTCCGCGCCGAGCCCCTCCTCCCTCGCCACTTGGCGGCGAGCCACAGGCCAGCCGCCACCAGCGTCGCCGCCACCTCAGCCGGGGGGCCACCCATCAGCCTCCCGCAGCGCCCCCTGGCTTATCAGTCGCGCGAGGCCCTTCGGGGCCCGAAGGTAGCCCGACCCGGGCCGATCTGGGCCGGCCGCCGCGCCCGCGGGCCCGTGCCCCAGGCCGCCCGAGCTTCTGCGCTCCCCGCCTCCCTGCTCCCGTCGCCTGGCGCCGCCGCCTCGCCGGAGTGCTCGTCCGCCGCCGCCCCGTGCCACCGGATGCTCCGGCGCCGCCTGCATCGACCTCCGCCGTGCCTCCCCGCAGGATCCGCCGGCCACCGCCCGGCTCCGCCGCCCCGCTCCTTTCCCCGCCGATTCTCCCCGCCGCCACGCCTTTCCAGCTCGCCGCCGCCGCGATCCGGTCAGGCCGGGCCAGATCTGGCCGGCCTCGAGCTTCCCCGACCTCCTCTGGCCGTCCTCCGGCCGTCCCGCCGACCCTCGACCCCCTGCCACCGGTGGCAAGGTCCGCCGCCGCCGCTGGTCTCGATCCGGACGAGATCCAGATCGGGGCGAGCCGGACATGTCCGGTTGGCGCCGGACATGTCCGCCCCCCTCTCTCTCTGTCTCTGCCTGGTGGGCCCGCGTGCGTCCATCGACGGACACGTGCGCACCGCCTGGACATTGTCCACCCAATTCGAGGTCCTTTTTCTCTCTAAGTGCCTAGATTTGTCATAATTTTGTTGCATCTTTGAGTGCCTGTAAATAATTGTGTGCATGTCCAAATTGAGTGTATGATATGTCAAAATGATCGTGGTGATGTGCTCTACACTTTGTTCCATTGTGCCATGCTCATTTGAGTTCATCTAGATGCTATAATCTCTGTTGCAAGAGTGCTACTTGTTATAAACTACTGCTACTTGTTATTTTGTTGTCATGTTTGTGATATGATAACTTGGTGCATGTTTATCCAAATGATGCAAATGATATGTCAAAATGTTCATCATGAGATGCTCTACATGTTGGTCGCTATAGCATGCTTGTTTGAGTTCATATTGCCATGATTATCCCTGTTGCAAAAGTGCATGTGGCTGTTAGGTTTTGTAACTTGTTACGAGATGCCTAGTTGAGGAGCTCGTTGCTATTGATGTGTTTGTCCACTTGTCACATGCCTAGATGTTTTAGAATCTCCATGATGTGTTCTTTGCTGTGGTGCAAATCATTTGCCATGATATGCTTTGAGGTGACTTAAACATGCTCGCAAACATGCCATGTTGCTGTTGCTGTTTTAACACTTAGTGAAATTTCACTGTGTCTGGAATCTGTAATATCCTGATGCTATGTTTGCTTGATGCCCTAGGCAAACCCATGTTAGTTTTGGGGTGGCCATTGATCATTCCTTGATGTATATGTTGTTGTCTATCCATTCATGCCTTCACTTGCTCATTTGTGTTGCTGTAGCTTATTTAATTCTTGCTCCCAAGTTGCTATAAAATATTGTTGTCGGGTTTTTATTGTCATGATCAAAATGTTGTAGCTTGTTGCTATTGATCCATGCCTCCTATGGAGTTGCTCCAATGGAGTTGTTTGCTGTAGGATATGTCTACTTCATGTCCATGCTTCTTGTTATCATGTTTGAGTGTTGTAGCATATATATATCTTGCTCCAAAGTTGCTATGTGGTTGTTAATTTCAGCTTGTTGTTATATCTTGTTTCATGTGTATCTTTTAGCCCGTTGCTCCGTTTGGAGTGTTCCTTATATGAAACTTGTGTGATTTTGCATATAGAATCATAATATCATGTTGTTTTCATGTTTGGAGTGAGTTTGCTTGATGTTTGGGTGCATCTTGCACCGTTGCCATGCTTAACTTGTTTTGCTCATATCTTCTAGGCCGTAGCTCCGAATTAAACAAACTTTATATGAAACTTGACTAGAATTTCGTGTAGATCATGATGGTGCAAGTTAACTTGCTGTTTAACAATTTTAACTTAAGGTTTGTGCAGATCTGGACTAATTTCAAACTATGCATATGAGGACTTATCGGATTTGTTTTAAGTAGCTTCCGGCCTCATTTAAACTTGTTGTTCTTATGTTGCTTCTCTGTGCTTCCTACCTTGTCATGTTTTGCATCCTATATGGACCTGTCTTGCATCCTACTTGCTTGAGCTTATTGTCTTGTTCTTGAGTTGTTCTAGTGTGCTTCCTATGTTGTCATGTAATGCATCCTAAGTGCACCTGTTGTGCTTCCTACCTTGCCATGTTGTGCTTCCTGTATAGACTTGTAATGCATCCTGCCTGGCCATGTATTGCATCATATATAAACTTGTGTTGTCTTCCTGTGCTTCCTACCTTGTCATATATTGCTTCCTGTATAGACTTGTCATGCATCATACCTTGACATGTATTGCATCATATATAGACTTATGTTGTTTTCTGTGCTTTCTACCTTGCCATGTATTGCTTCCTGTATAGACTTGTCATGCATCATACCTTGCCATGTAATGCATCATATTTAAACTTGTGTTGTTTTGATGTGCTTCCTACCTTGCCATATTTTGCTTCCTGTACAGACTTGTTGTGCTTCATGTATAGACTTGTCATGCATCATACCTTGCCATGTATTGCATCATATAGACTTGTGTTGTTTTACTGTGCTTCCTACCTTGCCGTATTTTGCTTCCTGTATAGACATGCTGTGCATCATATGTAGACTTGTCGTGCATCCTACTTGGTTAAGCATATTGTAATGATCTTGTGTTGTGTGTTTACCGTATTGCTTGCTTCTTCTCGTTAGTGCTTGTTCCGTTGCGTTCGTGAGGATTCGTTCGTCTACCCGTGGTTCTTCTTCAAGGCTTCTTCTTTGTCTTCTTCACGGATCCGTTCTTCTTCCTTGCGGGATCTCAGGCAAGATGACCATACCCTTGGATACCTTTACTATCATTGCCTTTGCTTAGTTGTCTCGATGCTATCGTTATATGTCGCGCTACCCATCTTATTGTCAGCCCCTCTCCTTGTTGCCATGAAACCTCTAACCTTTGACACCTTCCTAGCAAAACCATTGTTTGGCTATGTTACCCGCTTGCTCAGCCCCTCTTATAGCATTGTTAGTTGCAGGTGAAGATGAAGATCGTTCCAGGAGGGAACTTGTTGTTGGTATATCACAATATGTTATATATATAATAACACACCTATATATTGGGCATGGGTGGAAGGCTTGGCCTTTTGCTCGGTGTTTTGTTCCACTCATGCCACCTTAGGCGCCGATAAACCGGCATTATGTTCCTTGATTTTGCGTTCCTTACACGGCTGGGTATATGGGGACCCCTTGACACTTCGTCTTTGAATAAAACTCCTCCAGCAAGGCCCAACATTGGTTTTAATTTGCTCATAATAACAACTTAATTAATTAATTAAATTGCATAGGGAGTTAGCGCTACCCGAGGATTCTTTCTACATAGCAGGGGGGCCAGTGCTGATGGTGTTGGTCCCAAACGGGGGTCCTGCAGGGCCGCCTTGGGGAAACCCGAGGTATTTGGTATAACCTGTAGCATCACCCATCTGGTCGTGGCCTGAGACGAGATACGCGCGGCTACTATCAGGGTGTAGACACACCGGGAGGTCTTGCTGGACTTGTTTTACCATTGTCCAAATGTCTTGTGCACCGGGATGCCGAGCCTGATCGGATTTCCCTAAGATAAGGGGTGATGATATTATATTTATCACTTCAGCTGATCGTGAGAGCTTGTGATGGGCTAAGTTGGGACACCCCTGCAGGGTTATGATCTTTCGAAAGCCGTGCCCGCGGTTATGTGGCAGATTGGAATTTGTTAATGTCCGGTTGTAGAAAACTTGACAGAGGATCCGAAGTAAAACACACAACGGTGTGAGTAACCATGACTGTCTCTTTTCACTTTGAGAAGAGAACACGGTGGGGTTATGTTTGACTCGTAAGTAGTTCAGGATCTTTAGCGATCACTATTAGTTGCGACCGTTTGCATAGATGCTCATCTTATTCTTGTACTCGTAAGTTAGCCACCATACTTTTGCTTAGCCGCTGCTGCAACCTCACCACTTAACCTCTTCCTACCCATTAAGCTTTGATAGTCTTGTTACCCATGGTTATGGGATTGCCGAGTCCTCGTGGCTCACAGATACTACAACAACAGTTGCAGGTGCAGGTTTCCGATGTCTTGACGTGAGAGCGATGATCGTTGTTTGGAATTCTTTCTTCTTCAGTCTTGGGTTAGGTTCCAGGTCGGCATCCTGGGATAGCAGATGGATGTCTTTGTGATTTTCATGTTTGTATCCGTAGTCGGATACTTTGCATTGAGGTTGTTGTATTCATGTGACTTGTATGTATTGTTGTATCCCCATGTATGTATGTAATGGTACGATGTAATGATATCCATCTTGCTAAGCGCCCGAAATGCGGTTGTGCCCCAATCACGTAAGTGTCACGTGATCGGGATAGAATCGCATCTTGGGCCTGACACTACCACTACAGTTAACATCTACCCTCGATGATTTTACCACTAGACAACATCCCCCAGCCTTGGCATCTTTCTCTTCGCCAGTCTACGCGGTGATCACGAGCTTTGGCATGCAATGCGCGCGCTCTACTGGCGTTGGCCGCGTCCAGTGCGTCTGCTTGCTCGGGCCCCTCCTCTGCTCAGCATCGCAGCGAGCACGAGCGTGTCCAGCAGCTGGCCCGCGTCGTCGCCGTCCTCCTGTTGGGGAACGTAGTATTTTAAAAAAATTCTACGATCACGCAAGATCTATCTACCAGATGCACAGCAACGAGAGGGAAGAGTGTGTCTACGTACCCTCGTAGACCGGAAGCGGAAGCGTCAAGTGACGCGGTTGATGTAGTCGAACTTCTTCGCGATTCAACCGATCAAGCACCGAACGTACGACACCTCCGCGTTCAGCACACGTTCAGCTTGATGACGTCCCACGAGCTCTTGATCCAGTTGAGCTTCACGGGAGAGTTTCGTTAGCACGACGGCGTGGTGACGGATATGATGTATTTACCGGCGCAGGGCTTCGCTTAAGCACTGCAACGGTATGACCGAGGTGTGTTTCTGTGGAGGGGGGCACCGCACACGGCTGGAACAATTCAACTTGTATGTCCTAGGGTGCCCCCCTGCCCTCGTATATAAAGGAGCAAGGGAGAGGCCGGCCCTAGAGGGGGCGTGCCAAGTGTGGGGAGTCCTACTAGGACTCCCAAGTCCTAATAGGATTCCCCTTTCCTTTCCGGAGTAGGAGAGAAGAAAAGAGGTGGAGAGGGAGAAGGAAAAGGGGGCTGCACCCCTTGTCCAATTCGGACCAGAGGGGCTCCTTCCTTTTGGCCTTTCTCCTCTATTCCCGTATGGCCCAATAAGGCCCATATACTCCGAAAAATACCCGAATCACTCAGAACCTTTCCGATGTCCGAATATAGTCGTCCAATATATCGATCTTTACGTCTCGACCATTTCGAGACTCCTCGTCATGTCCCCGGTCTCATCCGGGACTCCGAACTCCTTCGGTACATCAAAACTCATAAACTCATAATACCGATCGTCATCAAACGTTAAGCGTGCGGACCCTACGGGTTCGAGAACTATATAGACATGACCGAGACTCATCTCTGGCCAATAACCAATAGCGGAACCTGGATGCTCATATTGGCTCCTACATATTCTACGAAGATCTTTATCGGTCAAACCGCATAACAACATACGTTGTTCCTTTTGTCATTGGTATGTTACTTGCCCGAGATTCGATCGTCGGTATCTCTATACCTAGTTCAATCTCGTTACCGGCAAGTCTCTTTACTCGTTCCGTAATACATCATCTCGTGACTAACTCATTAATCTTTTGCTTGCAAGGCTTATTATGATGTGCATTACCGAGAGGGCCCAGAGATACCTCTCCGACACTCGGAGTGACAAATCCTAGTCTTGATCTATGCCAACACCACGAACACTTTCGGAGACACCTGTAGAGCATCTTTATGATCACCCAGTTACGTTGTGACGTTTGATAGCACACAAGGTGTTCCTACGGTATTCGGGAGTTGCATAATCTCATAGTCATAGGAACATGTATAAGTTATGAAGAAAGCAATAGCAGTAAAACTAAACGATCATAGTGCTAAGTTAACGGATGGGTCTTGTCCATCACATCATTCTCCTAATGATGTGATCCCGTTGATCAAATGACAACTCATGTCTATGGCTAGGAAACATAACCATCTTTGATCAATGAGCTAGTCTAGTAGAGGCATACTAGGGACATACTGTTTTGTCTATGTATTCACACATGTACTAAGTTTCCGGTTAATACAATTCTAGCATGAATAAAAGACATTTATCATGTTATAAGGAAATACAAATAATCATCTTTATTATTGCCTCTAGGGCATATTTCCTTCACCTCCTGGACCCGTCTCCCCTCCAGAAACCTCCTCGTCGGCGCTCGTCGCCGCGCGCCCACGGGCAAACTGTAGCCGACCGGCTCTGTTCGAGCGGCGGCATCTTGCTCCCTTGTGCACTTGGCCTCCTCTGCCCCGTGAGCGATTCCCCTGTGCCTCCCTCGTCTCATACCCGCGAGCTCGCGAGCGAGGGCACGCGTCCGCGGTGCCGGACACGCGTCCGCGGCGGTGCCAGCTCGGCCTCCTCGCCCGTGGCTCTATATAGCCATCTCCGCGGGCTCCCGAGCATACCAACCTCCTCCCCTCACTCCCAGAAGCCTCCCTGACCTCTTCTTCGAGCTCTAGAAGCTCTTCCCGACCACCATTCCCGCCATGGCCGTCGCCCTCCGTCTCTCAAATTCGAGCTGCGCCGAGCCCAGCCCCTACTCCTGCCACCACCATAAGACCACCCGGACCTCCACGAGCCTTCCAGTACCCCTAGTTCCTCCACGGAGTGTTCACAAGCACGGTTGCAAGAAATGGCCGATGGCCTCCGCCGCGGGCACCCAAGCCTCCGTCACTATGACCCTCCCCGGCGCGCGAAGCCCCTGGACGGATGCGGCCCTCCTTGCCGAGCACCCCGTGTTGGGGAACGTAGTATTTTCAAAATTTTCCTACGATCACACAAGATCTATCTACCAGATGCATAGCAACGAGAGGGGAGAGTGTGTCTACGTACCCTCGTAGACCGGAAGCGGAAGCATCTAGTGACGCGGTTGATGTAGTCGAACTTCTTCGCGATCCAACCGATCAAGTACCGAACGTACGGCACCTCCGTGTTCAACACACATTCAGCTTGATGACGTCCCACGAGCTCTTGATCCAGTTGAGCTTCACAGGAGAGTTTCGTCAGCACGATCGCGTGGTGACGGATATGATGAAGTTACCGTCGCAGGGCTTTGCCTAAGCACTGCAACGATATGACCGAGGTGTGTTACAGTGGAGGGGGGCACCGCACACGGTTGGGAGTGATCAACTGATCAACTTGTGTGTCTATGCGGTGCCTCTACCCTCGTATATAAAGGAGTGGAGGAGAGGGAGGGCCGGCCCTCTCTATGGCGCGCCCTAGGGGAGTCCTACTCCCACCGGGAGTAGGATTCCCCCTTTCCTAGTAGAACTAGGAGCCCTTCCAAGTAGTAGGAGTAGGAGAGAAGGAAAGGGAAAGAGAAGAGAAGGAAGGAGGGGGCGCAGCCCCTCTCCCTAGTCCAATTCGGACCAAGCCATGGGAGGGGCGCAGCCTCCTCTCTCCCTTTCCCCTAAAGCCCAATAAGGCCCATATACTCCCTGGCGAATTCCCGTAACTCTCCGGTACTCCGAAAAATACCCGAATCACTCGGAACCTTTCCGATGTCCGAATATAGTCATCCAATATATCGATCTTTACGTCTCGACCATTTCGAGACTCCTAGTCATGTCCCCGATCTCATCCGGGACTCCGAACTACCTTCGGTACACCAAAACACATAAACTCATAATACCGATCGTCATCAAACGTTAAGCGTGCGGACCCTACGGGTTCGAAAACTATGTAGACATGACCGAGACTCATCTCCGGTCAATAAACAATAGCGGAACCTGGATGCTCATATTGGCTCCTACATATTCTACGAAGATCTTTATCGGTCAAACCGCATAACAACATACGTTGTTCCTTTTGTCATAGGTATGTTAGTTGTCCGAGATTCGATCGTCGGTATCACCATACCTAGTTAATCTGGAAGCCGGCAAGTCTCTTTACTCGTTCCGTAATACATCATCTCGTGACTAAATTATTAGTCATTTGCTTGCAAGACTTATTATGATGTGTATTACCGAGAGGGCCCAGAGATACCTCTCCGACACTCGGAGTGACAAATCCTATTCTTGATCTATGCCAACACCACGAACACCTTCGGAGACACCTGTAGAGCATCTTTATAATCACCCAGTTACGTTGTGACGTTTGATAGCACACAAGGTGTTCCTCCGGTATTCTGGAGTTGCATAATCTCATAGTCATAGGAACATGTATAAGTCATGAAGAAAGCAATAGCAGTAAAACTAAATGATCGTAGTGCTAAGCTAACGGATGGGTCTTGTCCATCACATCATTCTCCTAATGATGTGATCCCGTTGATCAAATGATAACTCATGTCTATGGCTAGGAAACATAACCATCTTTGATCAATGAGCTAGTCTAGTAGAGGCATACTAGGGACTCTCTGTTTTGTCTATGTATTCACACATGTACTAAGTTTCCGGTTAATACAATTCTAGCATGAATAATAAACATTTATCATGATATAAGGAAATAAATAATAACTTTATTATTGCCTCTAGGGCATATTTCCTTCAGTCTCCCACTTGCACTAGAGTCAATAATCTAGTTCACATCTCCATGTGATTTAATACCGATAGTTCAAATCGTTATGTGAATAACACCCATAGTTCACATCGCCATGTGACCAATACCCAAAGGGTTTACTAGAGTCAATAATCTAGTTCACGTCGCTATGTGATTAACACCCAAGAGTAGTAAGGTGTGATCATGTTTTGCTTGTGAGAGAAGTTTAGTCGACGGGTCTGACACATTCAGATCCGTATGTATTTCGCAAATTTCTATGTCTACAATGCTCTGCATGGAGCTACTCTAGCTAATTGCTCCCACTTCCAATATGCATCCAGATTGATACTTAGAGTCCTCTGGATTAGTGTAAAGCTTGCATCGGTGTAACTCTTTACGACGAACTCTTTATCACATCCATAATCGAGAAAACATTTCCTTAGTTATCCAGCAACTAAGGATAATTTTGACCGCTGTCCAGTGATCTACTCCTGGATCACTTTTGTACCTCCTTGCCAAACTCATGGTAAGGTACACAACAGGTTTGGTACACAGCATGGCATACTTTATAGAACCTATGGCTGAGGCATAGGGAATGACTTTCATTCTTTCTCTATCTTCTGCCGAGGTCGGGCTTTGAGTCTTACTCAACTTCATACCTTACAACTCAGGCAAGAACTCCTTCTCTGACTGGTCCATTTTGAACTACTTCAAAAACTTGTCAAGGTATGTACTCATTGAAAAAACTTATCAAGCGTCTTGATCCATCTATAGATCGTGATGCTCAATATGTAAGCAGCTTCACCGAGGTCTTTCTTTGAAAAACTCCTTTCAAACACTCCTTCATGCTTTCCAGAAAATTCTACATCATTTACGATCGGCAATATGTCATTCACATATACTTATCAGAAAGGTTGTAGTGCTCCCACTCACTTTCTTGTAAATACAGGCTTCACCGCAAGTCTGTATAAAACTATATTCTTTGATAAACTTATCAAAGCGTATATTCCAACTCCGAGATGCTTGCACCAGTCCATAGATGGATCGCTGGAGCTTGCACAATTTGCTAGCACCTTTAGGATTGACAAAACCTTCTGGTTGCATCATATACAACTCTTCTTTAATAAATCCATTAAAGAACGCAGTTTCGTTATCCATTTGCCAAATTTTGTAAAATGTGGCAATTGCTAACATGATTCGGACAGACTTAAGCATCGCTACGGGTGAGAAAATCTCATCGTAGTCAACACCTTGAACTTGTCGAAAACCTTTCGCAACAAGTCGAGCTTTGTAGACAGTAACATTACCATCGGCGTCAGTCTTCCTCTTAAAGATCCTTTTATTTTCAATGGCTTGCCGATCATCGGGCAAGTCAACCAAAGTCCACACTTTGTTCTCATACATGGATCCCATCTCAGATTTCATGGCGTCAAGCCATTTTGCGGAATTTGGGCTCATCATCGCTTCCTCATAGTTCGTAGGTTCATCATGGTCTAGTAACATGACTTCCAGAATAGGGTTACCATACCACTCTGGTGCGAAACATACTCTGGTTAACCTACGAGATTCAACAGTAACTTGATCTGAAGTTTCATGAACATCATCATTAGCTTCCTCGCTAATTGGTGTAGGAATCACTAGAACTAGTTTCTGTGATGTACTACTATCCAATTCTGGAGAAGGTACAATTACCTCATCAAGTTCCACTTTCCTCCAACTCGCTTCTTTTGAGAGAAACTCCTTCTCTAGAAAGGATCCATTCTTAGCAACGAACATCTTGCCTTCAGATCTGTGATAGAAGGTGTACCCAACAGTTTCCTTTGGGTATCCTATGAAGACACATTTCTCCGACTTGGGTTTGAGCTTATCAGGTTGAAGCTTTTTCACATAAGCATCGTAGCCCCAAACTTTAAGAAACGACAACTTTGGTTTCTTGCCAAACCACAGTTCATAAGGCGTCGTCTCATCGGATTTAGATGGTGCCCTATTTCATGTGAATGCAGCTGTCTTTAATGCATAACCCAAAACTATAGTGGTAAATCGGTAAGAGACATCATAGATCGCACCATATCTAATAAAGTACGGTTATGACGTTCGGACATACCATTACGTTGTGGTGTTCCGGGTGGCGTGAGTTGTGAAACTATTCCACATTGTTTCAAATGAAGACCAAACTCGTAACTCAAATATTCACCTCCACGATCAGATCGTAGAAACTTTATTTTCTTGTTACGATGATTCTCTACTTCACTCTAAAATTCTTTGAACTTTTCAAATGTTTCAGACTTGTGCTTCATCAAGTAGATATACCCATATCTGCTCAAATCATTAGTGAAGGTCAGAAAATAACGATACTCGCCACGAGCTTCAACACTCATCGGTCCACATACATCAGTATGTATGATTTCCAACAAATCTGTTGCTCGCTCCATTGTTCCGGAGAACGGAGTTTTAGTCATCTTGTCCATGAGGCATGGTTCGCAAGCACCAAGTGATTCATAATCAAGTGATTCCAAAAGTCCATCACTATGGAGTTTCTTCATGCGCTTTGCACCAATATGACCTAAACGGCAGTGCCACAAATAAGTTGCACTATCATTATTAACCTTGCATCTTTTGGCTTCAATATTATGAATATGTGTGTCACTACGATCGAGATCCAACAAACTATTTTCATTGGGTGTATGACCATCGAAGGCTTTATTCATGTAAACAAAATAACAATTATTCTATGACTTTAAATGAATAACCGTATTGCAACAAACATGATCAAATCATATTCATGCTTAACGCAAAAGCCAAATAACATTTATTTAGGTTCTACACTAATCCCGAAAGTATAGGGAGTGTGCGATGATGATCATATCAATCTTGGAACCACTTCCAACACACATCGTCACTTCACCTTTAACTAGTCTCTGTTCATTCTGCAACTCTTGTTTCGAGTTACTAATTTTAGCAACTGAACTGGTATCAAATACCCAGGGGTTGCTATGAACACTAGTAAAGTACACATCAATAATCTGTATATCAAATATACCTTTGTTCACTTTGCCATCCTTCTTATCCACCAAGTATCTAGGGCAGTTCCACTTCCAGTGACCATTTCCTTTGCAGTAGAAGCACTTAGTTTCAGGCTTGAGTTTAGCTTTGGGTTTCTTCACGGGAGTGACAACTTGCTTGTCATTCTTCTTGAAGTTCCCCTTCTATCCCTTTGCCCTTTACTTGAAACAAGTGGTCTTGTTAACCATCAACACTTGATGCTCTTTCTTGATTTCTACCTTCGCCGATTTCAGTATCGCGAAGAGCTCGGGAATTACTTTTGTCATCCCTTTCATATTATAGTTCATCACGAAGTTCTACTAACTTGGTGATAGTGTCTAGAGAACTTTTTCAATTACTATCTTATCTGGAAGATTAACTCCCACTTGATTCAAGCAATTGTAGTACCCAGACAATTTGAGCACATGCTCACTGGTTGAGCTATTCTTCTCCATCTTGTAGGCAATGTACTGTCAGAGGTCTTATACCTCTCGAGACGGGCATGAGTATGAAATACTAATTTCAACTCTTGGAACATCTCATATGCTCTGTGGCGTTCAAAACATTTTTGAAGTCCCGGTTATAAGCCGTAAAGCATGGCGCACTAAACTATCAAGTAGTCATCATACCGAGCTTGTCAAACGTTCATAACGTCTGTATCTGCTCCTGCAATAGGTTCGTCACCTAGCGATGCATCAAGGACATAATACTTCTGTGCAGCAATGAGGATAATCCTCAGATCACGGACCTAGTCCGCATCATTGCTACTAACATCTTTCAACTTATATTTCTCTAGGAACATATAAAATAAACGGGGAGCTATATCGCGAGCTATTGATCTACAACACAGATATGCTAATACTACCAGGACTAAGTTCATGATAAATTAAAGTTCAATTAATAATATTACTTGAAGAACTCCCACCTAGATAGACATCCCTCTGGTCATCTAAATGATCACGTGATCCAAATCAACTAAACCATGTCCGATCATCACGTGAGATGGAGTAGTTTTCAATGGTGAACATCTTATGTTGATCATATCTACTATATGATTCACGCTCGACCTTTCGGTCTCCAGTGTTCCGAGGCCATATCTGCATATGCTAGGCTCGTCAAGTTTAACTCGAGTATTCTGCGTGTGCAAAACTGGCTTACACCCGTTATATTTGAACGTAGAGCTTATCACACCCGATCATCACGTGGTGTCTCGGCACGACGAACTTTTGCAACGGTGCATACTCAGGGAGAACACTTATACCTTGAAATTTTGTAAGGGATCATCTTATAATGCTACCGTCGTACTAAGCAAAATAAGAAGCATAATAAGATAAACATCACATGCAATCAAAATATGTGACATGATATGGCCATCATCATCTTGTGCTTTTGATCTCCATCTCCAAAGCACTGTCATGATCACCTTCGTCACCGGCGCGACACCTTGATCTTCATCGTAGCATCGTTGTCGTCTCGCCAACTATTGCTTCTACGACTATCGCTACCGCTTAGTGATAAAGTAAAGCAATTACATGGCGATTGCATTTCATACAATAAAGCGACAACCATATGGCTCCTGCCAGTTGCCGATAACTTTACAAAACATGATCATCTCATACAAAACCGTATAACTCATCATGTCTTGACCATATCACATCACAACTTGCCCTGCAAAAACAAGTTAGACGTCCTCTACTTTGTTGTTGCAAGTTTTACGTGGCTGCTACGGGCTTAGCAAGAACCGTTCTTACCTACGCATACAAAAACTACAACGATGTTTCATCAAGTATGTGCTGTTTTAACCTTCACAAGGACCGGGCGTAGTCACACTTGATTCGGCTAAAGTGAGAGAGACAAACACCCGCCAGTCACCTTTAAGCAACGAGTGCTCATAACGGTGAAACCAGTCTCGTGTAAGCGTACGCGTAATGTCGGTCCGGGCCGCTTCATCTCACAATACCGCCGAAGCAAAGTATGACATGCTGGTAAGCAGTATGACTAGTATCGTCCACAACTCACTTGTGTTCTACTCGTGCATATCATCTAGGCATAGACCTGGCTCATGATGCCACTGTTGGGGAACGTAGTATTTTCAAAATTTTCCTACGATCACACAAGATCTATCTACCAGATGCATAGCAACGAGAGGGGAGAGTGTGTCTACGTACCCTCGTAGACCGGAAGCAGAAGCATCTAGTGACGCGGTTGATGTAGTCGAACTTCTTCGCAATCCAACCGATCAAGTACCGAACGTACGACACCTCCGCGTTCAGCACACATTCAGCTTGATGACGTCCCACGAGCTCTTGATCCAGTTGAGCTTCACGGGAGAGTTTCGCCAGCACGATGGCGTGGTGACGGATATGATGAAGTTACCGTCGCAGGGCTTCGCCTAAGCGCTGCAACGATATGACCGAGGTGTGTCACAGTGGAGGGGGGCACCGCACACGGTTGGGAGTGATCAACCGATCAACTTGTGTGTCTATGGGGTGCATCTACCCCCGTATATAAAGGAGTGGAGGAGAGGGAGGGCCGGCCCTCTCTATGGCGTGCCCTAGGGGAGTCCTACTCCCATCGGGAGTAGGATTTCCCCTTTCCTAGTAGAACTAGGAGCCCTTCCAAGTAGTAGGAGTAGGAGAGAAGGAAAGGGAAAGAGAAGAGAAGGAAGGAGGGGGCGCAGCCCCTCTCCCTAGTCCAATTCGGACCAAGCCATGGGAGGGGTGCAGCCTCCTCTCTCCCTTTCCCCTAAAGCCCAATAAGGCCCATACACTCCCCAGCGAATTCCCGTAACTCTCCGGTACTCCGAAAAATACCCGAATCATTCGGAACCTTTCCGATGTCCGAATATAGTCGTGCAATATACGATCTTTACGTCTCGACCATTTCGAGACTCCTCGTCATGTCCCCGATCTCATCCGGGACTCCGAACTACCTTCGGTACATCAAAACACATAAACTCATAATACCGATCGTCATCAAACGTTAAGCGTGCGGACCCTACGGGTTCGAAAACTATGTAGACATGACCGAGACTCATCTCCGGTCAATAAACAATAGCGGAACCTGGATGCTCATATTGGCTCCTACATATTCTACGAAGATCTTTATCGGTCAAACCGCATAACAACATACGTTGTTCCTTTTGTCATCGGTATGTTACTTGTCCGAGATTTGATCGTCGGTATCACCGTACCTAGTTAATCTGGAAGCCGGCAAGTCTCTTTACTCGTTCCATAATACATCATCTCGTGACTAAATTATTAGTCATTTGCTTGCAAGGCTTATTATGATGTGTATTACCGAGAGGGCCCAGAGATACCTCTCCGACACTCGGAGTGACAAATCCTATTCTTGATCTATGCCAACACCACGAACACCTTCGGAGACACCTGTAGAGCATCTTTATAATCACCCAGTTATGTTGTGACTTTTGATAGCACACAAGGTGTTCCTCCGGTATTCGGGAGTTGCATAATCTCATAGTCATAGGAACATGTATAAGTCATGAAGAAAGCAATAGCACTAAAACTAAACGATCATAGTGCTAAGCTAACGGATGGGTCTTGTCCATCACATCATTCTCCTAATGATGTGATCCCGTTGATCAAATGACAACTCATGTCTATGGCTAGGAAACATAACCATCTTTGATCAATGAGCTAGTCTAGTAGAGGCATACTAGGGACACTCTGTTTTGTCTATGTATTCACACATGTACTAAGTTTCCAATTAATAAAATTCTAGCATGAATAATAAACATTTATCATGATATAAGGAAATAAATAATAACTTTATTATTGCCTCTAGGGCATATTTCCTTCACCCCGGTGGCTCCAGCTCGGCCGGATGTGGCCGGAGCTGCCTGGACGACCGCCGGCGCTGGCCCAGTCCTCGGCTCTGTCGGGCGAGCACGCGAGGGAGAGGAAGACGTCGGCGTTGACTCTTCTCCCCTGGCCAGGCGGGCCCCACTCCGCGCGCGACCCCACCCGTCAACCCCTTCGCTCGTTGACCGTGCTCCGATGATGTGGATAAGTGGAAGCGCATTCGCGCAAATGCGTTTTCCCTTTCCGAAGGCGTATTTTCTGGAGTGTGCGTCCTGTTTTTCCAGCCGAGGGCCTGTTTGTGATGGTTTTATTTACAAATGGGTCCCTGGCCGAAAAACTATCATAACTTTTGCCCACAAATCCGATTGAGGTGAATCCAAAGCCCACTTCTTCGTTTCGTCGAGCCCGTTCTGTTGGTAACATTTTCACTATGGTTTGACACTGTGAAAATGACCATTTTGCCCTTGTCGTAAACAGCCCCCTCTGAGAGAGAACTATTTCCAGCGATTCTTTCCGCGGCTTCACCGCACTTCTTCCCGGAGTATCCCGTCACCCCAGGCAAGCCACAATACCCACTTGCATGATAGTCATGCAGTAGCCATGGTTTTCCACTTGAATATTTATTAAATGTTTGCTTGTTTATAATATGATTATCGTTGTTTCGGTAATGTTTCGAGGTTATTGTTCATTTTCCTGCTATGTTGTTATGCACCTGTTTATCATGCCCTGCTAGTTGCTAGTATTATTTTCACATGTTTATGCTTGCTAGTAGTGCATGTTGATATTGGTGATGGTCTTCGGTGCATGACTGCCGCCTGTCCCGAGTACCGTTGCTTTGCATGTTTCTTTGCATCCAGTTAGTTAAATGCTTGCATGTTGATATTGTTGATATGTTCTTGCATGATATTTATTGTTGATGTTAGTAGTCATACTTTGTTTCGTAGATGTATGTACTTATGATGTTCATGCTAGTCGGTATGCCATGCTTAAGATTCATTGTTGATATGTTGGATAGTTATGTGGTTCTCTCATGTTTATGTTGATATTCATGCTCATGCATTGTAGTTGCCTCATGTATTTTATCATGACTCAGCATATTTGCATTCAAGTTTAACCGGATTAAATTGAACTTGAGCAATTGTTGTCTGAGTCATGGTGCCACCATATCGAACTGACCAGTGCAACCACATTTACCTTTATGGGAAGGTCCTAACTGGGTCTATTGTCGTGCCTCTCGCCGGTGCCTCCAACGAGGGAAGGTTATGGGCATGCGGTACCTTGGCTAGGTAAGCAGTCATAACCTTGTGTGCACGTAGTTGGATGATAAGCGCTTTTGTCCCCATTTGGGACTTTTTATTTATTTTTGCCACGACGGTGGCCATTGGTGTCTTTGGTAGACACGGGGTCACCCAGGACTATCCCAGTGGGGAGTGAGTCGGAGTGGCCGGGAGAGTGTCATGACAGTAGATCGGTTTTGTCGGAATGCCGTTGGTCCACCCGAATGGGAGAACGAGGCCATGGGTTCCGTAGTGTGGGTACAGTGCGCTACCTCTGCAGAGTGTATACTAAATCTATCGATAGCCGCGCCCGCAGATAAGGGCCCAGTTCGTGTCGGTCACACCGTGAGTCAACAGTAATAATAATAATAACTTGATTAATAACAACCCCGGTTCGGTGATAAGTTGTTTGTGACAGCCAGAAAGATCACCGTGATATCGAGGATACCGAGTTGTTGGATTTTTGCGATATTGTACGAGAATCAATGGTAAAGATCAAGCTCCTTGTGGTCATTTAATGATTACTACGGTATTGTTTATACCAAGCTTGATTTGATCCTGAGATGATCGTGTGATGTCTGTGTTGGTAAGTTTGTGCATGTGATGATTGCGAGGTAACCCGAAAATAATAATTGGTGCATGATAGTATCATCATGTTGCATGTAGTATTTTCATGTTCATGCTATGCTGTTCTAGTTGTATCATGATCAGTTGTGCATGCTATGTTGTTCTGTTAGTATCATGTTCATGAATTAAATTAACATGCTAATGCCATGCTGTTGTTTGTCTTGAATGCTTTTGGTTTATTGTGAGCTTGCAAGTACATTCAATGTACTAACCTGGCGTGGCATGCCAGTTTGCAGGTCATGACTTGATTGCTTGCTTGTTTTGGTGTGGTTCCGATGTTCGCGAGCTAGGATAAACGTTCCAGCCAGAGTCCCTGCGGATTGGAGTTCATCATCGCCGTTCGTTGTTCCGCTGCCAGTAGAGGTTCCGTTGCCTCGAGTTGTTCTGCTGCTTTCATAGAGCAACCGTGGCAGGCGTAGTGTCGCCGTGCCGGTGTTATTCATTGTAATATCGGAGACCTTGTACCCATATTCGCGTAATAATAGAAGGCTGGTTTGTTCTATGCTAAGCAGTGCCGTATTCCAGAAGACTTCATCTCGATCTCTGGGCTGGAATATGGGGCGTTCCGGTTTCTCTGAGCCGGGGTGCCACATCGCTACACCTTCTATCACTGGGTGAGGACACCACAAGATTGAACCCATCACAAAGCACCTCTCCCATTGCAAGAAAAATCAATCCAGTTGGCCAAACCCAATCAATAGATCGGAGAGAAATACAATGCATAAAAGAGTTCAGAGAACACTCAAGCAATATTCATAGATAATGTGATCATAGACATACAATTCATTATATCTCAACAAACGCACCGCAAAAGAATATTACATCGAATAGATCTCCAAGAACATCGAGGAGAACATTGTATTAAAGATTAAAGAGAGAGAAGAACCCTTCTAGCTACTAGCTATGGACCTGTAGGTCTGTCGTAAACTACTCACACATCATCGGAAGATCAGCAAGGTTGATGTAGATGCTCTCCGTGAACGAATCCCCCTCTGGTGGAGCACCAGCAAGGGTCTCCAAATGGGATCTCATGCGGACAAAAACATGCGGTGGTGGAAAAGTATTTTTGGTGCGCCCTTTAGTATACGGGGAATATTTGATTATTTATAGAGCGGAGATTAGGGTTGGGGGAGCAACTAGGGACCCACAAGTTCATAGGGCGCCCCCAGGGCACGCCTGGTGAGCTTGTGGCTCACACATGGCTCTTCTGGCCTCCTCACGAACCTTCCTGGGTGTCTTCTGGTCCAAGAAAAATCCTCAAAAAGTTTTGTTCCGTTTGGTATTGATTTTTTGTAAAAGACAAAAACAAGGAAAAACAGCAACTGGCACTAGGTTAATATGTTAGTCCAAAAAATTATATAAAATAGTATAATATTGCATATAAAACATCCAAGATGGATAATATAATAGCATGGAACAATAAAAATGTATAGATATGTCGGAGACGTATCAAGCATCCCCAAGCTTAATTGCTGCTCGTCCTCGAGTAGGTAAATGATAAAAATAGAATTTTTGATGTGGAATGCTACCTAACATGTTTATCATGTAATATTTCTTTATGTGGCATGAATATTCAGATCCATATGATCCAAAACAAAAGTTTAATATTGACATAAAAACAATAATACTTCAAGCATACTAAAAAGCAAACAATGACTCTTCAAAATAACATGGCTAAAGAAAGTTATCCCTACAAAATCATATAGTCGTGTTACGCCCCCTCTTCTTAACACAAAGTTTAAATCATGTACTACCCCGGTGTCATCCAAGCAATTGGTTCATACTTTTTAACGCACTTCAACTTTTCCAACTCTTCACGCAATACATGAGTGTGAGCCGTGGATATAACACTATAAGTGGAATAGAAGGTGGTAGTAGACAAAAGGGGGGAGAAGGTCTCACATCAACTATGCAAATTAATGGATTATGGAGATATCCATCCATTGATATCAATGTGGGTGAGTAGGGATTGCCATGTAATGGATGCACTAGAGCTATAAGTGTATGAAACCTCATGAAGACCTCGGGCATTTGGGGAAGCCCATCATTGGAATATACAAGCCAAGTTCTATAATGAAAAATTCCCACTAGTAATATATGAAAGTGAGTACATAAGAGACTCCCTATCATGAAAAACATGGTGCTACTTTGAAGCACATGTGTGGAAAATGATAGTAACACTGTCCCTTCTCTCTTTTTCTCTCATTTTTTCTTTCATTTTCTCATTTTTTTTTCTCTTTTTTTGTGTTGGGCTCTTTGGACTCTTTTTTTATTAGGCTCATTTGGCCTCCTTTTTTTTATAAACCTCACATGGGACAATGCTCTAATAATGATGATCATCACACTTTAATTTACTTACAACTCAATGTGAAAACTCATAATAATGGAACTGTGAAGTTACATGGAAATATATCTCGGAATGGCTATGAAAATGCCATAATAGGTAGGTATGGTGTCTGTTTTGAGGAAAGGTATAGGGATGGTTTAATGCACCGCCGAAAGTTGCGCGGTACTAGAGTGGCTAGCAAAGGTGGAAGGGTGAGAGTGCGTATAATTCCTGGACTCGACATTAGTCATAAAGAACTCACATACTTATTGCAAAAAGTTTGTTAGCCCTCGAAGCAAAGTACTACTACGCATGCTCCTAGGGGAGAGTTTGGTAGGAGTGAACCATCGCACACTCCCGACTTTCACGCAAAGGAGGACAATCAAGGATAAATTGTGCTCCAACTTGATCACATAACTAGAAGACCATACATGCATGCTACGAGAATCACAAACCTTAACACAAGTATTTTTACTATTCCACAATTTACTATTAGCATGACTATAACATTACCATCTTAATATCTCAAAACAATTGCAAGGAATCAAACTTCTCATATATTCAATGATCTTCATGAAAGTTTTTATTATATCCCTCTAGGATACCCATCATATTAGGACTAAATTCATAACGTAAACAAATTTCCATACAATTTATAAGACTCTCGAAATTAATATAAGTGAAGCATGAGAGTTCATCAATTTCTTCAAAATAACATCACCGCCATTCTCAAAAAGATATAAGTGAAGCACTGGAGCAACTACCTAACTCAAAAGATATAAGTGAAGAACATATAGTGTTTTAACAAATTCACGATTCTTGTGTGTCCCTCTCAAAAGGTGTGTACAGAAAGGATGATTGTGGCAAAAAAAAACTAAGACTCAAATCATACATGACGCTTCAAGCAAAACACATATCATGTAGTGAAAAATATAGCCTCAAGTAATTTACGGATGGATCGTAGAAAAAAGAGGGGATGCCATCCGGGGAATCGTCAAGCTTAGATGCTTGGTTGTCCTTGAATATTACCTTGGGTTGCATTGGGCATCCCCAATCTTAGGCTCTTGCCACTCCTTATTCTGTAGTTCATCAAAACTTCACCGAAAACTTGAAAACTTCACAAAAAAAACTCAACAGAAAACACATGAGATCCGTTAGTATAATAAAACCAATCTCCACTTTGTGTACTTTTATGAAATCATTCTAATTTTATATTTGTATTATATCTACTGTATTATAACTTCACCATGGCTTATGCCAACCGATATAGTCCACAGATTCATCAAAACAAGCATCAAGCACAATGAAAACAGAATCTTTCAAAAACAGAACAGTCTATAAAGACGCATTTTTACTCATACTTATGTAACTCTTAATATTCTGAAAAATTAGTACGACGTGTTAACTTTATATGTCAATTATGTGCAAAAAATTTAGAAATTGATCACGGTCCAACAATTGTAGACAATTCTGCTACTGGACGCAAAAGTTTCTGTTTTCTCACATAATTAAATCAACAATCTTCCAAATCATCCCAAAGGTTTTACTTGGCACAAACACTAATTAAAACACTAAAACACAATCATAACAGAAGTATAAATGCATATTTATTGAAAAATAGAAGCAAAAGCAAAAGAGCATAAAATAAAATTGGATTGCCGCCCAACAAGCGCTATTGTTTCACGCTCCTAGCTAGGCATATTGCATAGATCTATGTTTTGACTTCTTTTGTATTCAATCTTTTACAACCATGCATATTCTCATATTCCCTTCTTTCTGCAGCAAGATTTCTTAGCGGAGAACAAAAGTAATTAAAATGGCTAAACTTAAAAGGGCGAGAATCTATAAGATCAAGCTTTTGTGGAATATGATACTCCCTTGGTCCCTTGTATGTGATGAGTATTTCCTCACTATACATATTTCTTTCAATGTGCCTTTTTAATTCTCTATCAAGAACATGCCCCAATCCATTATATTCTATAGCAAAAATATCGTTTTGTTCAGAAATTTTATCAAGTAGTACGGTTGTCGGAACCGTTTTTCTAAGATTCTCATTATAAGCATCATAATACGGAGATTGCAATCTCCTAATCTCTTCTTGATTATAGAGAATTCCTGCTATAGGAGGGCAGCCACAATTAACATTATAATATGCAAATATTTCACTAGCTCCTCTCATGATGTGATTAAATTCATAAGCCAAGAATATAGTGACTATGCGCTAAACGGAAGGATCATGAATATTCGAAAACTCTAGGAGTATTTGTTGTATAGCCGGATGCATATGCAAAATTGTCTTTCAAATTCAATTATAAGTAAATAGATAAC
>LR738714.1:506605311-506627173 GCA_902687465.1 Secale cereale
CACCATCGCCGGACTGCCTCGCCCCCATCTCTCCCTCGCCGGCTCCACCGAGCCTCGCCGCCCCTCTCCTCTGCAACGCCGGTGAGACCACGGCCACGGCCTCCCTCTCCCCCCCTCTCGCTGCAGCAGCTGCGGCTGCTGCCCTCACTCGCGTCACGCTTGTCACCGCTCCGGCCTCCCCGCGTGGCTGCCCCGCTCCGGCCTCCCCGGCCGTGCCCACTACTGCTGCCGCCATGCTCTCCCGCCGCAGCCGCCGTGCTCACCGTAGCCTCGTCGAGCCCGCTGCTTCGCCTCCATCGCCACGGCCCTGCTCCGCCTAGCGATCGTCGCTGCTCGCCGCCGCCGCCTACGCCCGAACGCTCCCTGCACGCCCGCTCTCACCGCCGCCCCCCTGTCGCTCCCTCCGCCCATTGCTGCTGCTCTCTGGCCCACGGTGGCCCTCCCCTACGCCGCCCCTCGCCTCTGGCCCCGCAGGCCACCTCAGCCCCGCTCCTGTCTCCGGCGCCTGGCCGCGCCAGCTCGACTCCCGCCGCCAGCGCCTGGCCACCTCAGCCCGACTGGGCGGCGGCCGCCCTTTCCCCTCCTCCGCTCGGCCGCCACTAGCCCTGGTCGCCGGCGCCGGCGTGCGCCGTGTGCGCCCAGTGCCCGCACGGGCGGCCCCGAGCGGTGCCCGCCCCGATCGCCCGTTGGGCGCCCAGTGCCCGCTTCGCCCGAACCCACTAAGGCCATTGACAGGGGGGCCCGCCCCCCAGAACGGTTTAATAAAAAAAGGAATAAAAAATATATAAAAATAATAATAATTAAAATAATTAAAATTTAATTAATTAATTAGTGAATTAACTAAGTTAATTAATCCTGTTTAATTAATCTAATTACTAGTTAGTCTAACTAAACAGTAATTAGATTAGCTAAATCCTAATTAAACTAAACAGAGTTTGACATGTGGACCCCACATGTCAGTTTGACCCAGTCAACCCCCTGTTGACTACTAACGTCATGATGATGCCAGCATTCACTATTCTAGATAATGTTGATTTAAAGTAAATAAATAAATTCTAAAAATGATTAAATCTTTTAAAATTAATATAAAATAAACCGTAACTCAGATGAAAAATACTTTATATATGAAAGTTGCTGAGAACTTCGAGACGCATCCGAATACGTAGACCATTTGTCAACCACACGTCCCTAGCATACCGAACCTACAACTTTCCCCCTCCGTTTCATCCGCCCGAAAACACGAAACACCAGGAATACTTTCCCGGATGTTTCCCCCCTTCGTCGGTATCACCTCCTACCGCGTTAGGTCACACGTAGCACCGCGTTTTGCCATGTTATGCTTTGTGGTGCGATGTTTGCTTTATATTTATTGTTTCTCCCCCCTCTTTTCTCCGATAGACATCGAGACTGAGACTGCTGACGGTGCCACTGTGATCGACTGCGTCGACGACGACCCCTCCTTCTTGCCGGAGTAACCAGGCAAGCCTCCCCCTTTGATCACCAGATATCTCCCATTCTCCTCTCTCTTATTCTTGCATTAGATTTGCTACTGTTGATGATTCGATAGCTCATATTCTGTTGCATAGCCTGTCATTGTTGCTACAACTTTTGATACCTTTACCTGCTATCCTAATGCTTAGTATAGGATGCTAGTTTTCCATCAGTGGCCCTACATTCTTGTCCGTCGGCCATGCTATACTATCGGGCCGTGATCACTCGGGTGGTGATCACGGGTATATATTTTCTATTTCATACACATGATGATGATTCAGATATGGGGGCTGAAGGGGCAGGTGGTTCCACACAGGTAGTGGTGGGCTTGGGTTCCCGGCAGCCCCTTGATGGTTACTTTGTGGCAGAGCGACAGGGCGGGTTGCGACGACCTAGGAGACAGGTGGGCCTGGCCCTGGTCATTGTCCGTGGTTATTTCATAATAGCACGTTTAATGAGATCTTGGTATTTGATCTGAGTCTGGCCATTAGCCTATATGCACTAACCAGCTAAGTGGGTATAGTTATGGGCACTCGATGTCGTGGTATCAGCCGAAGCCTTCTTGACATCAGCGACTTAGCGGCGCGCGCCTGATTGGACTGGAACGCCGCTCTGGTATTAGGAGCGGCTAGGTATGCTTACCGGCCGCCCTCGCAACGTGCAGGTGTGCATTGGGCGATGGGCCCAGACCCCCGTGCGCTTAGGGTTTAGGCCGGCGTGCTGACCTCTCTGTTGTGCTTAGGTAGGGCTGCGACGTGTTGATCTTCCGAGGTCGGGAATGACCCAGGAAAGTGTGTCCGGCCAAATGGGATCGAGTGTGCTGGGTTATGTGGTGCACCCCTGCAGGGAAGTTAGTCTATTCGAATAGCCGTGTCCCTCGGTAAAAGGACGACCCGTAGTTGTACTCTGACCTCATGACAACTAGAACTGGATACTTAATAAAACACATCCAGACAAGTTCCAGATACAACCTGGTGATCGCTTTCCCACAGGGCAACGAGGGGAGGATCGCCGGGTAGTATTATGCTATACGATGTTACTTGGTGAACTTACCATCTATTCTATTCTACTGCTGCAAGACGGAGGCTGCCAAAAGTTGGATACTTGTTACTATTCCATCTACTCTCTTCTACTGCTGCAAGATGGAGGTTGCCAGAAGCGTAGTCTTCGATTGGATTAGCTATCCCCCTCTTATTCTGGCATTCTGCAGTTTAACCCGCATATATTACCCCTTTACACATATACCATTGCATATGTAGTGTAGATCCTTGCTTGCGAGTACTTTGGATGAGTACTCACGGTTGCTTTCTCCCCCTTTTCCCCTTTTGTCCCTTCTTCTCGGATGATGCAACCAGAGGGTGGAGTACAGGACCCAGAAGATCTCGAGGATGTTTCTACATGGAGTTCGGCTTCGAGGAGTAGTTAGGAGGTCCCAGGCAGGAGGCCTTGCCTTTTCGATCGTTGCTATATTTGTGCTAGCCTTCTTAAGGCAAACTTGTTTAACTTATGTCTGTACTCAGATATTGTTGCTTCCGCTGACTCTTGTGTATTCGAGCTTATGTATTCGAGCCCTCGAGGCCCCTGGCTTGTAATATAAAGCTTGTATTATTTTAATTTGTGTCTAGAGTTGTGTTGTGACATCTTCCAGTGAGTCCTTGATCTTGGTCGTACACATTTGCGTGCATGATTAGTGTACGGACAAATCGGGGGTGTCACAGGTAATTGTGAAGTTTTGGTTCACGAGGCCTCGAAAGGCTCTTGATTAATTACGTAAGTGCGTCGAAGTCACGGACCACCTATGGTTAAGCTGCTACAATGGTTGTCGTCTTCAAGTCCTGTCCTCTCCAAGTGCTCTTCTCCAAGTGCTCGGTGTAGACGATGATAATGCGGTAGAATAGAATGGTGGAGCGTTACGTCCGTTGTCCTAGTTAAGCTTTGCCATATCTCTCCGCTTTGTTGATGTCCGATGATGAAGATGATTGGCCTCGTCAGCTCAGAAAGGTGGGTGGCCTTCGCCTGTCGATGCCCGGCCTAGTAGTGTCCGCCTTGTCGATTTTGGACATGGTGGCTTGCCTTTGCCTCGTCGGTGCCCGTCAATATATGGATAGATTCATCGGAAAAAGACATGCTAGTGAAGTGGCTTCGCCTCGTCGGAGCTTGGACGATGTTGGAGGTGTGTTGATGTAGAAGTTCGAGTAGACTTGAGTGTCGCCACATGGCGGTGCTGCTTGAAGATGACGACATTGCAGGCTCAAGGACATAAACCTCGGGTGTCGTAGTTACGAAGATGACCCCTGTTTGGTGTAGACAGTTGATGTCGAAGAATGGTGGTGTGCCGGTGAAATCGGTGTCTTCGCCACATGATAAGTTGGTGTAGATGATGAAGTCACGCAGGTGTCCGGTACAGACGACGTAGACGACGCCTTTGCTAGATGGAGAGTTGATGAAGGTGGCGGCGATGTCAAGCTGATGCAGTCAAATAATGGTGTGTCGAGGTAGTCAATGCCCTCGCCGGGTGAGAAGTCAATGCAGGTGTCGATGTCATGTCGATGTAGGTGCAATGCAGAGCGCCGGTGTAGACAACACCGATGAAGAGTTGATGTAGATGAATTACGACCACCGATGAAGAGTTGATGTAGATGGTGATGTCATGTTGATGTAGTGTGTCGAGCTAGTCAACGCCCTCACTTAGTGAGAAGGTGTTGATGGTGTCGACGTCATCTGTATGAAGCAGCTTTCCTCGTAGAGCTGGAGGTTGATGGCGTCGTGATAACCCACAAGTGTAGGGGATCGCAACAGTTTTCGAGGGTAAAGTATTCAACCCAAATTTATTGATTCGACACAAGGGGAGCCAAAGAATACTCTTAAGTATTAGCAGCTGAGTTGTCAATTCAACCAAACCTGGAAACTTAGTATTTGTAGCAAGGTAATTTAGTAGCAAGGTAATATGGAAGAAACGATAACGGTAGCAAAAGTAGCGATAGTGTTTTTGTCGTGATTGTAACAGTAACAGCGGAAAAGTAAATAAGCAACACACAATATGTGAAAAGCTCGTAGGCATTGGATCGGTGATGGATAATTATGTAGGATGCGATTCCTCATGTAATAGTTATAACCTAGGATGACACAGAACTAGCTCCAGTTCATCAATGTAATGTACGCATGTATTCCGAATATAGTCATACGTGCTTATGGAAAAGAACTTGCATGACATGTTTTGTCCTTCCCTCCCGTGGCAGCGGGTCCTAATGGAAACTAAGGGATATTAAGGCCTCCTTTTAATAGAGTACCGGACCAAAGCATTAACACATAGTGAATACATGAACTCCTCAAACTACGGTCATCACCGGGAGTGGTCCCGATTGTTGTCACTTCGGGGTTGCCGGATCATAAAACACAGTAGGTGACTATTGACTTGCAAGATAGGATCAACAACTCACATATATTCATGAAAACATAATAGGTTCAGATCTGAAATCATGGCACTCGGGCCCTAGTGACAAGCATTAAGCATAGCAAAGTCATAACAGCATCAATCTTAGAACATAGTGGATACTAGGGATCAAACCTAACAAAACTAACTCGATTGCATGGTTAATCTCATCCAACCCATCACCGTTCAGCAAGCCTACGATGGGATTACTCACGCACGGCGGTGAGCATCATGGAATTGGTGATGGAGGAAGGTTGATGATGACGATGACGACGATCTCCCCTCTCCGGAGCCCCGAACGAACTCCAGATCAGCCCTCCCGAGAGAGATTAGGGCTTGGCGGTGGATACGTATCGTAAAACGCGATAATTCTTCCTCTCTGATTTTTTCTCCCCGAAAGAGAATATATGGAGTCGGGGGATACGTCGGTGGAGCAACAGGGGGCCCACGAGGCAGGGGGAGCGCCCAGGGGGCGCCCCCACCCTCGTGGGCAGGGTGTGGGCCCCTGGTCTAGTTCTTTCCGCAGATATTTTATATATATTCCAAAATAATTCTGCGTTGAATTTCAGGTCATTCCGAGAACTTCTATTTCTGCGCAAAAATAACACCATGACAGTTCTGCTGAAAACATCGTCAGTCTGGGTTAGTTCCATTCAAATCATGCAAATTAGAGTCCAAAACAAGGGCAAAAGTGCTTGGAAATGTAGATACGTTGGAGATGTATCACGCATGCGTACACGTGGTCGAGATAGTCAGCATCCTCGTCGGCCGTGAAGTCGGTGAATCAACCTTCCACGTAGAACTAAAGGTTGATGGAGATGGCACTGGCGTGGTCGCATGCTGTGAGCTAACGAGCTCACAATGTGGTGAAGATAATCGCCAAGATGTCAAGCTTCGCAGTCGGTGATGGCGGTGGCTTGGACCAAAGAAGGCTCCTCCAGTATGTTCACTTGAGCACGTTCGTCAAGGTCATCATACATCCGGGGCGCCGTTGCTACCGGCTTGGGCACATCATTGGTCTTGGGGGCGAGCATTTACTGATGTCATCACCATAACCAAGACAAACATGACACGCCATGTAATGTCCCATCGAGTTGACTTGTCGAACATGATGTATGCCGGCCTCCTGACGCAGACTTGTTTGATCCCACCACCATGCATGCTCTGACTCGGCATGTCGTCCACGACCACCTCGGGACACGTGTGGTCACTGCCTTTTGGCTGTGTGCATGGATGTAGTGTGCTGGCATACATGGAAGAAGATACCACCGGCCTATTCTCCAGCGCGTGTACGGTGTCGGCGTCCATGACTCCATGGCCGTCGTTGTGTCATCTGCGGCGTCCATCTTGACTATGAGTATACCCAGTGAAGGGTTTTCCTCGGCATGGGTTTCATTGGTGATGTAGTGTCGCCGCCTCCCGCTATATGTGCGTCCTCTAGGGCGCGCTCTGCTTCATCGCTCGTTGAAATGAGAGATGAATAGAAAGAAATAATAATGATAAGATTAATTATGTAGGCATGTCATTGATGAATATGGATGTTGTTGATGTAGCGTGTGGTAGACTAAATGAAAGAAGTCTTCATCGGGCTTGCTGGCGGACATCTGCCATGGCGGTACATCTATGGTGTCGCAAACGCCGGCACGTCATCCACGGCTGTGCCGATTACGAGGGCATCGAGTGCATTGTCCTCCTCGGCGCGTGTAATTGATGTGTCTGCGTTGTCTGTGTGTCGTCCACCTCTGGGCGTACTCCGCGTTGCCGCCGCCATGATGCCCTTGTGTCTTCATGGTGTGGCTTCCATTACTGCGGCAACAACGACTGCCATCCCTCGATCTCCTAGACATTGCCGCTACGGGCGCATATCTTCTGCTTGTCAGTTCCTCCGTTTTCTCCTCCCCACATTGAGAACAAGGTGCCACCCTGTTGGCTAGGATAGTACGAAGGTATCTAGCCCACCCGAGTTCGAGTCACAGAGTGACCCATGGTGGATAAAGAACAAAATCCATATCAATAAAAGTCCAAACGCGATAAAAATATATGGAGATTTATATTGCAATATATGTGATTTTTGGGAAGAAGAATCAACGCAAGATGGTGTCTGAGGTGGCCACAAAGCAACATTGCACGACCAGGGGGTGGTCGCGCTGTTTTGCCTTGTGACTCCCTTATAAGTCGGTTGGTGCCCTTCTTTCGCCATAAGAAAGATAATTTTAGGAGAAAAATTTCCTCAGAATTTCAGCCCAATCGAAATTATGAATGTCCAGGAGTTTAAGAAATGGTTTTCGGCCAGGAGTTACGAACGCTGTAATTTATATTTAAACATGTTGCTTCGCTATATATTACTCTCGCCATCCCAAAATAAGTGACTCAAGTTTCTAATAACTTTGTACAAGATCTAGTACAAACTTGAGTCACTTACTTTGGGACGGAGGGAGTATTATCCAATGATGTGTGGTTAACCTATGTTGTTTGAGTAGATTCTTTTTGTCATATGGGTTGATTGATGATCGTGATTGGTTTGAGTTGTATGTCTTATTTAGGTGTTATCTTATGGTGCCCTCCGTGTCGCGCAAGTGTGTGGGATTATCGATGTAGGGTGTTGTAATGCGTTCATAATTCTCTTATAGTGGGTTGCATGAGTGACGAAAACACAAACCTGAGTAAGGGGATTGTTGTGTATGGGAGTAAAGAGGACTTGTTACTTAATGCTATAGTTCGGTTTTACCTTAATGATCTTTAGTATTTGCGGATGCTTGCTAGAGTTCCAATCATAAGTGTGTATGATCCGAGTATGAAAAGTATGTTAACTCATGCCTCTCCCTGATATAAAATTGCAATAATGATTACTAGTCTAGTTATCAAAAACTCTCTACCAAAACAACTAAATTTTATTATCTCACAAATTACTCCTAGTTTTATTCTTGCTAAGTACTTCTAGTTTTATTCTTACTAAGTACTTCTAGTTTTATTCTTGCAAACTATCCTATTACTCCTACAAAGTTATTTTATTCTTGTTCTAGGTAAAGCGAACGTTAAGTGTGTGTAGAGTTGTATTAGTGGTCGATAGAACTTGAAAGGAATAAAATTTATACCTATAGTTCCTCATTGTGTTCACACTTTTGTTTATCGAGAAAGGCTACAATTGATGCCCTATACTTGGGGATCATCACGGTCCTCTGTCCTCCTCGGTGTTGGGAACGTTGCATGGGAAACAAAGAAAATTCCTATGCTCACCAAGATCAATCTATGAGATGTACATCTACGAGAGGAGAGATTGGATCTACATACCCTTGTAGATCGCTAAGCATAAGCGTTAATAAATGTGGTTGATGTAGTCGAACGTCTTCGCGATCCAATCACGATCTGTCCCACGAACTCCCGATCAAGTGTAGAACGTACGACAGCTCCGCGTTTAACACACGTATGGCTTGGTGACGCCTTCACCTCCTCGATCTAGCAAGCAAGGATAAAGTATTAGCTCGAGTTCCCGGCAGCACGACAGCGTGGTGGCGGTGATGGTGGAGCAATCCCAGCAGGGCTTTGCCAAGCGTTTGCGTGAGGTGGAGGAGGTGTAATGGGATGGAGACGGGCAAGGGTTGAAGGGATGCTACCCCCACCACCTTCCACCTTTATATAGGCGTGGAAGGGCTGGTGGCTTGCCCTCCAAGGCCCTAGGGTCATTGGCCAAAGGGGGGGGGGAGGAAATCCCTCCACTCCTTCACCACTGATCGCTATCCCCCTTTTTAGGGATCCTGATCTTATCCCTTTGGGATATGATACTATTCCTTTCAAGGGAGGATCCTTGTGCGCCTAGAACAAGGTTGTGGGGAATTTCCCCACTACTCATATTCATGTGGGTCCCCCATGTAGGTGGGCCCCACTTCGTAACCTTCTAGAACCTTCCCGGTACAATACCGAAAAACTTGAATTTTTTTTGGAATCCCGATAACAACTTTCCATATATGAATCTTTATCGTCGGACCATTCTGGAGGTCCTCGTGATGTCCGTGATCTCATCCAGGACTCTGAACAACCTTCGATCACCAATAGAATAGCTCAACTATACTTAGATCATCACCAAAGGTTAACTGTGTAGACCCTACGGGTTCAAGAATGATGCAGACATGACTGAGGCACCTCTACGGTTAATAAACAATAGTGGGACCTGGATGCCCATATTGGCTCCTGCATATTTTACGAAGATCTGTATCGGCCGAACCACGATGTCAAGGATTCAGCTAATCACGTATGCAGTTCCCTTTGACAATCGATATGTTAATTGCCCGAGATTCGATCATCGATATCTTCATACCCAGTTCAATCTCGTTACTGGCAAGTCTCTTTACTCATTCTGTAATACAGGATCCCATGACTAACTCATTAGTGATATTGCTTGCAAGACCGTTGTGATGTTGTATTACTGATATCTACACACGTTTCTACTCTTGTAGACTATGTTGGGCCTCCAAGCGCAGAGGTTTGTAGGACAGCAGCAATTTCCCTCAAGTGGATGACCTAAGGTTTATCGAACTCAGGGACGTAGAGGTTGAAGATGGTCTCTCTCAAGCAACCCTGCAACTAAGATACAAGAAGTCTCTTGTGTCCCCAACACACCTAATACAACTAGGAGTTGTATAGGTGCACTAGTTCGGCGAAGAGATGTTAAATGGCAAGTGATATGGGTGGCAAAATAAAGTGATATAAATCTGTAATAAAAAAGTGCAGCAAGCAAACAAGTGGTAAACGTGAGCACAAATGGTATTGCAATGGTGGAAACAAGGCCTAGGCTTCATACTTTCACTAGTGGCAACTCCCAACAACATTAACATAATCGAATCACATGATATTTCCCATAAAACATGCAAAGGGGACGCACTCGGAGGTCATTCCTTCGTGGTCAAGAGAGGACGAGAATTATGTAGGGCTACAAAAGCACACCTCAAAGTTCATAGTTCTCAATCTAAGGATTTCCGAATGTCACCGCGGCCATCCAAAGAGAGTCCCACAATCACCACAACATATCTAAAGGATAGTCAAAGACAAGCACCAAGAGACTCTCAATCTTCAATCAACACACAAGAGAGGAAATCACTCATGAAAATATTGTTCTAATCCATGTCCAATAGACCGCTGTCACCTTGGTCTCGGGGATTATACTAGATAAAGACAAGTGAGTACATCAATCCAATACATAGAGGAAGGGGAAATATCATGGGATCACCCTAGATTAACATAGCCTATGATCACAACGAAGATCACATCATGGGAGAGAGAATTGACCACATAACTACTGGTAAGAACCTCAACCCCGAGGAGGAACTACTCCCGCATCATGGAGGGAGGAAGCAACGTCGATGGAGATGAATCCGGGGGCACTTCCCCGTCCCGGCAGGGTGCCGGCGCAGGAATTCTGGTCCCCCGAAGCTTGATGGCGATGGCGGCGGAGATCGGAATCGCATCTGGAGAAAAGGGGTCTGGAATCAGGGTTTCCGTGACACGGTGTAAATATATGCCAAAGGGGGGCATCAGAGGGGGTCAGGGGTGCCCAGGCGCCCCCCCTGGCGCGGCTAGGGGGGGCCACGTGGGCAGGCCGCCTGGAGCCCCTGTGGGTCCCCTCCGGCCGTACTTTGGCCGCATGGAAGCTTCTGGAACGCTGATTTTTTATATAGTTTTTCTGGATTTTTTCTGGCAGTTCTCGTAATGTGAAAACCTGAAATACAAAAACAACCGAAAACAGAAACTGGCACTGGGGTGCACTGAGTTAATAGGTTAGTCCAAATATGATCAAAAGTGTATGGAAGTGTATAAATAACATAGCAATATCACCCAAAAGAGGCATGGAGCAAGCAGAAATTATAGATACGTTTTGGACGTATCAACATCCCCAAGCTTAATTCCTGCTCGTCCTCGAGTAGGTAAATGATAACAAGAATAATTTCTGTGGTGACATGCTATTAACCATATAGGACTTTTTCATAGTCATATGACAAAAGCTTACTGAGACAATGAATCTATAGTAATTAAGTTGCCTCATGAGAAAATTACAAAGAACTACAAGTTTTACAATATGATATTGAAACATCAAATAGATTTGTAATGAACATGATGTGCAAATATGATAAAGTGATATCTAGCTTGCCCCCTTTAGTGAAGCAAAACATAAATGCAGGGGCACCTCCAAGGTTTAAGTGATGACTAGATACAATGATTTCAAAATAAATGATATCACAATCATGCAAAAGACAATGCTACTTTGGGACAATGCACATTACACTCAGAATGACAATCATGCTCTCAGCAGTTGGTGCTTTTAAAAGAAGGTGGAGACTCTCGAACCGTGGTTTTGTTCGCAAGGTTGAAAACCCGTAGTCGGAAACAAAGACAAAACATGTACCAGAGCTCTTGGTTTTAAAACAGAGGTAATAAATTTTTTTAGATCATGCATGTTTCGTCAACGAATGCTAGCGGACAACTCAATCACTTCTTGAGATGGACAAGTTTCGAGGAACGGCTCCTGAATGAGGACGATCACATCCTCTTAATCTCCTTTGTTTATCACTGCCAAAGTTTTCTGATTTCTCATGAACAAAGCGTGAAGGAGGGTTTGTTTGTTATATTATCTTTTTGAGCCGTGTGCACTCAATGCCAGTTCCTTCTCGTATTATGGGTTTGCACATTATACATGCAATCCCGGGGTGAAGCTTGTCCAACTTAAAAAGATCATGAATTAACTACTACTTCCTCATGAACTTAAAACAGAGGCACAAAATAGGAATGCTTTTTCTTTGAATAATTTCGAGATGGTACATGCAAGTCTCTGTTAGGAATGGCAGGTAAATACCATGTAGGAAGATATGGTGGACTCATATGGCATAACTGGATTAAAAGGATGTGGATGCACAAGCAGTCAGTCCGCTTAGTACAGGCGAAGGTTAGCAAAAGACTGGGAGCGACCAACTAAGAGAGCAATGACGGTCATAATCATGCAGAGCGACAAAGCAACATTGAATCAGGCATGGAAGTTATATCGCTACTCAGAAACAAAAGATCATCAAGGCTTGACAGACTTTCTTTACAGTCTTAAATATGCGTGAGCATACGCCAAGTCAATCAAAATAAATTCTTTGAAGGAAGATATTACTAAACCATACCACATCATAGGCAAAGAAATCATGTTGGTACTCCAATAACACATTGGGAACCCCCCAGCTATTTGAGACTAACCATAAGAAAACATGAACTACTAAGCGCCATTATGCACGTAGCATCTTTATCATAGACATATCAACCAATGCAACGGAAGCAAACTCTCTTAATAAGATAAACATGATAACTAAAGAGAGTTCAAGCAACCAACTAAACAAAAGCTCTTTAAAAAGATAAGCATGAAAGTTAAGAGCTAAGCATGATAGTAGCTATTAAAAGACAAAGAACACATACAACAAAGATAGACATGCAAATTCTATGTTATGTTCTAGGTAGAAGTGGAGCGTGTTTCTCTCCCACATAAAGAAAGCTGAGTTCCGACTCGTTATGAAAAGCTAAAGAAAACTAAAAGGAAAACTAAAACAAGACGCTCCAAGCATAGCACATAACACATGAAGTGATTAAAATATAGTGGAACGAAGGACGAACTGATAATGTTGATGGAGAAGGGGATGCACGGGGGCATCCCCAAGCTTAGACGCTTGAGTCTCCTTGAATATTTCTTGGGGGTGCATGGGGGCATCCCCAAGATTGAGCGTTTGACACTCCTGAATCTTTTTATCATCTTCCCTCGCACACTTGAAAACTCCCTTCATACATAACTCATCATAATCTGATTAGCGAGGTTAGTACCCATAATAAAATAATTGTTCCTTGCTGGAAATAAAGATATTCTTGAAGTTCTACTGTTTCTCAAGATTGCCAAAAGGTTTTTGCAAAGAAAAAGCAAGCTCTAGGTTTGCAAAACGAAGGAAAGGCAAAACAGGACAGAATCTGTGAAAAACAGAACAACAGGTAGTAAATGATTTTTCCGGGGCACTTCTGCAACTCTAATAAAAAAACTCAAAACAGACGCATGAAAGACAATTATATAGAGCACGCTGTCGAAAAAATTCAGACCAAAAAGATGATCTGGTGATTTTATACGAATTTTTCTATCCAAGGACATAATCTGTTTCCTGGACAGCACGTCACAATTTTTGAACTTTCTTGCAATCAGAGGCTAAACTTGGCACAAAGCTGAAAAATAAAGATACAATGATGTTGCTACAGTAGCAACAAACATCAAGACCACTAAAACTGAAAGTAAACATAACAAGGGTTGTCTCCCTAGAGCTCTTTCTTTATAGCTATAAAGATAGGCTTAAGACTTTAATGATGCTCTCGTAGGAATAAGAGCTGAAGAACAAAAGAGAGCATCAAGAAGCAAATACCAAAAACATTTAAGCCTAACATGCTTCCTATGCATAGGAATATTGCAATAGAATAATTCATTGAAGCACAAAGCAACTAGCATAGGAAGGCAAAACAAGCATAACTTCAAAATATTCACCATAAAGAGAGGAAACTTCTTATTATTAAGATATTTAGAACCAAGTCTCCCTCTCTCATTATAAATTTCAGTGGCATCATGGATGAACTCAACAATATAAGCATCACGTAAAGCATTGTTACCATGATCCATATGCAAAAAGGTACTCTTACTCTCCACATAAGCATAATCTTTCTCATTGGTAATAGTGGGAGTAGGACTATCATAAACAACTTGAACACTATAGATTACTTGTGTATTAGGAGGGTGGTGTTCAACAAGGGAGTAATTCCCTCCATGATTATGACAAGTTTCATAAGGATAATTTCTCCTTATGTCATAGGTACCTTTATAATCACTATAGGTTGGAGTTATGACATCATCATAGTAGAGAAGAGCATTATCATTGCTAGCAACTATATTTGTAATCATGTTGTCTTTATTCTTACTAGCAAAAGAATTATCAATTATCACATCACTAGTGGGTAAAGGATTTGCAATCCTATCATCCCCAAGCTTAGAGCTTCCCATATCATCACTTTCAGAGTTGGTACCAAAAAGATTTTCAAGATCATAAGTAGCATTATCATCATTTTCCCAATCACAATAAGTAACATGCATATAATAATCAAAATCATCTTCAATAGTACCTACGGACGTATCATCAAGATGATAATTAAGGCAATAAACTTCACCTTCTTCTTTAAACTTACAATCGTTAGGATAAAAGTTGATGGGAGGAATATGCTCAGGCCAGGTTGATACCCATTCTTCTTCTTTCTTGCTCCTCTTCCTCCTCCTCTTCTTTTTCTTCTTCTTAACCTTAGGAGGGAGTGGTTGGAGATGAAGCTTCTCCACATATCCTGGTTTATCATTAGAAACAATAGGGGAAACTTGGGAGAAACTCTCCTTTTTATTAGCAGAAATATAAGAGACATTTTTATACTTTGGTAAAGTTCCCTCCTTTATAATCTTACCTATGTAATCATTTTCATGGCAATTAACAACACAATAGAGATGGCAATTTTGCAAAGTGTTTTTTATTCCTATGGCATTAACATCTAGCCATGAAGTCTTTTCTAATAACTCTTCACACATCAAAAATAACATAAGCTCATCATAAAGATCAGAGGTGATCATGTTATCACACAACCGGTTAACAGTTATGTTTTGAAAGTTCATGCATTGAAAATTAAAGTGACCCTCTATACGGCAAAGTTCACAAGTAAAAGGATAAAGGTCACACAATTCTCTAGCAATTTCATTTAAATCTCTGACCCAAGTGATTGTTCTTTCATGCTTATGTTGCTTACAATACTTCTCTTCTTCAATCATAGGCCTTTCACAAGGACTATCCACTCCACAAAAATTAACATGCTTATATAAAACTTCATTTTTAGGAATTGGATCATGCATGTTGCAATCATCATGAACAATTTCATTTTCTTTGCAAGTCTCTTTAAAAGGTTTATGATACTTGATCCAATCCTCCATAGGCATATTAAGATGTGAAGCAAAAGATTTGAGGAAATCAACAAGGAGTTGAGAATCAAGCCCAAACTTAGCACTAAACTTATTAAAACTTGTAGTTTCAACAAAGGACTTAATGCAATCATACTCATAAATTATACCTGACTCTTTACCTTTGTCGATCTCCCAATCTTCAGTGTTGCGTTGAATTCTTTCAAGGAGTTCCCATTTAGCATCAATCTTTTTGTTTGTGAAAGAACCCATAGAGGAAGCGTCGAGCAAATATTTATCCTGTCGAGAAAGCCTCGCATAGAAATTAGTAATAATCATATCTTTGGGGAGCCCATGGTTAGGACATTTTAGCATTAACGTTTTCAGTCTCCCCCAAGCTTGAGCTATGCTCTCTCCGTCATGAGGATAAAAATTATAAACATAATTCCTATTCTCATGGACTTCATGAAGAGGATAAAACTTGGAGTAAAAGAGAGACTGGATCTCTTCCCACTCCAGCAGGTGAGAGTCATTTAGTAGCCTATACCATTCCAATGCTTTTCCTTTCAGTGACAAGGCAAATAATTTCCTCATGACAAACTCCCTTGATACACCTGCAAGCTTAAATAATGAACATAGTTGTGACAGATATAGCAAGTGTTCACCGGGATGTCTGTCTCCTGCATAACGATCAGCCAAAACATAATCGATAATACCAGCTGGTATTTTATAGGGCACAATTTCAGTAGGGGGAGGAGCAACCACTACAGGTGTGGGGCGTCTTCCCGCAAGCAACGATCCAATAGCAAGGTTGTCCATAAGCATAACTAGTGAAATAAAAACAAGAAACAAAAAGATTTAATTGCAAGATCTAAAGATATACCTTCAAGCACTCACCTCCCCGGCAACGGCGCCAGAAATAGCTTGATGTCTACACACGCTTCTACTCTTGAAGACTATGTTGGGCCTCCAAGCGCAGAGGTTTGTAGGACAGCAGCAATTTCCCTCAAGTGGATGACCTAAGGTTTATCAAACTCAGGGAAGTAGAGGTTGAAGATGGTCTCTCTCAAGCAACCCTGCAACTAAAATACAAGAAGTCTCTTGTGTCCCCAACACACCTAGTACACTTGTCAGATGTATAGGTGCACTAGTTCGGCGAAGAGATGTTAAATGGCAAGTGATATGGATGGCAAAACAAAGTAATATAAATCTGTAATAAAAAGTGCAGCAAACAAACAAGTGGTAAACGTGAGCACAAATGGTATTGCAATGGTGGAAACAAGGCCTAGGCTTCATACTTTCACTAGTGGCAACTCCCAACAACATTAACATAATCGAATCACATGATATTTCCCATAAAACATGCAAAGGGGACGCACTCGGAGGTCATTCCTTCGTGGTCAAGAGAGGACGAGAATTATGTAGGGCTACAAAAGCACACCTCAAAGTTCGTAGTTCTCAATCTAAGGATTTCCCAATGTCACCGCGGCCATCCAAAGAGAGTCCCACAATCACCACAACATATCTAAAGGATAGTCAAAGACAAGCACCAAGAGACTCTCAATCTTCAATCAACACATAAGAGAGGAAATCACTCATGAAAATATTGTTCTAATCCATGTCCAATAGACCGCTGTCACCTTGGTCTCGGGGATTATACTAGATAAAGACAAGTGAGTACATCAATCCAATACATAGAGGAAGGGGAAATATCATGGGATCACCCTAGATTAACATAGCCTATGATCACAACGAAGATCACATCATGGGAGAGAGAATTGACCGCATAGCTACTGGTAAGAACCTCAGCCCCGAGGAGGAACTACTCCCGCATCATGGAGGGAGGAAGCAACGTTGATGGAGATGAATCCGGGGGCACTTCCCGTCTCGGCAGGGTGCCGGCGCAGGAATTCTGGTCCCCCGAAGCTTGATGGCGATGGCGGCGGAGATCGGAATCGCGTCTGGAGAAAAGGGGTCTGGAATCAGGGTTTCCGCGACACGGTGTAAATATATGCCAAAGGGGGGCATCAAAGGGGGTCAGGGGTGCCCAGGCGCCCCCCCCGGCGCGGCCAGGGGGGGCCGCGTGGGCAGGCCGCCTAGAGACCCTGTGGGTCCCCTCCAGCCCTACTTTGGCCGCATGGAAGCTTCCGGAACGCTGATTTTTATATAATTTTTCTGGATTTATTCTGGCAGTTCTCGTAATGTGAAAACCTGAAATACAAAAACAGCCGAAAATAGAAACTGGCACTGGGGTGCACTGAGTTAATAGGTTAGTCCAAATATGATCAAAAGTGTATGGAAGTGTATAAATAACATAGAAATATCACCCAAAAGAGGCATGGAGCAAGCAGAAATTATAGATACGTTTTGGACGTATCAACATCCCCAAGCTTAATTCCTGCTCGTCCTCGAGTAGGTAAATGATAACAAGAATAATTTCTGTGGTGACATGCTATTAACCATATAGGACTTTTTCATAGTCATATGACAAAAGCTTACTGAGATAATGAATCTATAGTAATTAAGTTGCCTCATGAGAAAATCACAAAGAACTGAAAGTTTTACAATATGATATTGAAACATCAAATAGATTTGTAATGAACATAATGTGCAAATATGATAAAGTGATATCTAGCTTGCCCCCTTTAGTGAAGCAAAACATAAATGCAGGGGCACCTCCAAGGTTTAAGTGATGACTAGATACAATGATTTCAAAATAAACGATATCACAATCATGCAAAGGACAATGCTACTTTGGGACAATGCACATTACACTCAGAATGACAATCATGCTCTCAGTAGTTGGTGCTTTTAAAAGAAGGTGGAGACTCTCGAACCGTTATCATGTACAAGGAAATATGATAATAGCCAATTTATTATGGGTTAATTATCCTTTTGCCCTCAGTGGTGTCCATGTGCTCAGTTTTGCCCTCAGATGCGAATTGTGCTCAGTTTTGCCCCTAGTCCATGCACAGCGACTCGTTCCGTGAATTCTACCGTCTTCGTCAGGTCAACCTTTTGACTCGACCCTTACAGGTGGGACCAGGCGGCAGAGACAACCAATTGTATTCATACTGTTGCACGCGTGGCTTGTGGGACCCAACAGAGAGCCGTTGAGCAGAGTGCCATTGCGGGTGTGCTATATAAGCGGGCGAAAGAGGCACGCGGTGACCACGGCGACAGAGAGCACGGCGACAGAGAGCACGGTGGTGACCACGACGAGAGAGAGAGATAGCACAGTGGTGACCACGGCGAGAGAGAGCACGACTGTGGGAAGCTAGCTGCGGAGGGCGCGGCGGCGTTGAGATCCCCTTCGGCTCCGAGCTCCATGTCTTCCTCAAGCTCCCGCGCCACCTCGCGGATGCAGAGCCGGGCACGTGTGGACATTCCTGTCTTCATCTGTCCGCGGTGCCAGGCGGGCGTTGATCGGAGGGTTTCTCACACAACGAGGAACCAGAATCGTCCGTTCTACGTGTGCAGCGAGAATGGGGTAAGAATCGGGGCAATTGCACCATTTTCGTGATCGGGATCTTTGAGCAATGGGTTGATCTGTTTATTGTTCATGCAGGTGACATGCTTCTTTCTTTGGGTCGATGCTCTGGCCAAGACACTGATGAATGAACTGCAAGAAGAGCATGAAGAATGGTTGCACATGCTGCCACGAACGGCAGTGGCCGCAACACGAGCTCCGGAAGAAGAGATGGAGGGCAAAGAACACACTGACAGAGAGCTAGTTGTTGAGCTTAGGATGTTGCAGAAGAAGGTTAGGAAGCTTGAAGATCAAGCAGAAATAGCAATACCCATTTGCAATTACTTTTGGGCCGTGGTAGCTATGGTACTCACACTAGTTATAATGTTGAAAATGTATGGAAAGGCATGAATTATGGAGGAATTTGTAAGCTTGAAATTGTATGAGAAATTCACCTAGTTTAAATGTTGGTCAAAGTTGTTTAAATGTTGAAAAAAAAAGAGAAGAAGTGACCAAACAATTAATTTAGGCAGTAAATCGTAATGCTGAAACTTTTTGTGGAAGCTAATTGAATTATTCTAGAGCCAAACAATTAAGTTTAGAATTTTTTTTGTAGTTGTTAAATATTTAATAGCAATTTAGTTGCTCCAATTCAAATACACCGTGATTTAAATCAAATACCAAATTGTCATGGAAAATGTGCCTCAGCTCTGGTAGAGGTTTACACCTGGTGCCAAAATAAATGAACATTTTTTAAGGGCATTACATTGAGAAAAAATAATTTGTCTAGAAAAATGAAGGGTGGAAAATGCAAAAAAAAATTGGTGCGGCTGGGGACTCGAACCCAGGACCGCGTTGGTTTGTGGCATTTAGGGCTGCGCTGGTAACCGCTAGGACAGATGGAAAGACTTTGACATGGGTAGGGAAGGAATGTATACATAGTGAGACAGTGAATGTTTGCACACGTGTGAGAGTGGTTTTCCTTTGTTTTGCACTGAAATTTTGGAGGGTTGGAAACGTATTTTTGCACTGCCACGTGATTGTGGTTACAATGGCACTTGGTTTAGGGTTAGAGTGGCACTTGGTTTAGGATTTAAATGAAGAGGCGATTTCCTATGCATGGTGGAAACTACACAAAAAAAAAACTACACACTCTTTGTTTTAAGTTCCTTTTTTGATATATGAGGTGTCGGGTTTCTTATGGCATTGGCACAAGTGCATTTTCGTTATATACAAGTGCCTTTTTCTTGTGTTGAAAGGGGCTTTACTCACTTCTCTCATTCATTTTGCTTGCTTTTTTTGGCATAATTGCATGTTTGCTTGCCTAGCGAGTTCAAAGTCATGATATTTTCGTTATAGAGTTATTTTGTATAGTCCAAAATAAATTATCAAAATAATTAGAGATAAAAATTGGGGTCGTGCGTAGCTACCACCATGGATAGCAAATTGTTTTTGGAATAAATTTAGGGTTAGTTAATGACTTGTTTTTTTTAATGAAAGAGAGGGCTTCTCACCCCCTTTGATTTTCATTTTTCATTAATGAAAGCCACAAGTTCTCGAACTTCATGACTTGGTTTAGGGAAAAATGATATGTTTGGGCACGGACATTTTTTAACACACATAATAACTTAGATAAGATGCAACACACATAATAATTAAGGGTACCCAATAATTAACTTAGATAAGATGCAAAGTTCACGGACACCACAACACGGCACACACGACATAGAAAAGCAACAAAATAAAAACGATAAAACTAAAACATCTTCTTCTTGGCCTCCTTCTTCCACCTTGGCCGCGCGCCCCTTCAACGCCGTCTTCACTCCTCGTCGTCGTCGTCGTAGGGAAGGGAGTGCATCTGGCCTAGAGTGGGGAAGATGTTCTCGTAGTTGGTGAAGATGTTGTACGCCGTGAAGAAGATGGACTCGCAGCCGCACCAATAGACTTGGCCGAGGAGCTCGCGCGTGTCAAACGGGTTGGTGAAGGTGACCGTGAGCAGTTGGAGGATGCTGCCGCGGTCACGAACCTCGTTGAGGGTGAACATCCTCGGCGAGCCCCGTGGGAGGTGGGCGTAGCCGGCTCTGAGGAAGGCGCGGGTGAGTTCGACGGCACCCCTCCACCGAGAAGTCACCCACACACGGAGCTCCCTCTCGACGAGCACGCCCGGTGGGTAGCGCAGCTCTGGCACGACAGGCGGACGGTTGAAGGTCGGCCCGTTGAGCTGCATCTTCGCTTGGGTGGAGAGGGCTCTTTTGCTTGGGTGGAGAGGGCTCGGAGAGAAGGGATCGGATCTGGCTGTGGGTGGGAGAGGAAGGAAGAGAGGCACCCCATTTATAGGCCTATGGGTGGGAGAGGAAGAGATGAAGGATGAGAACGGTGCGTGTGTGAATCCGGGCGCTTGTGTGAATCCGTTACGTTTTGGCTCTTAAAGTTTTACACGAAAATGATGCATCGGGCGCGTGCGTGCATCTGAATCACTGCCGTAATGGCCTAACTACGTGCATGGCCACCTAGCTCGCCTCGCCACCTAGCTCGCCTCGCTAGCCCACTACATAGACTAACTAGCCTAGCTGCATCGCTTCGCTCTGAATCAGTACGTGCATGCTCGCCTCGCTCGCCTCGCTCGCATGCATGCACGTCGGGCTCGCTCGCTCCCATGCATTCAGGCCTGCAAAGGCTGAGACAATGAGACGACCTATTAACTGCGGTCTCATGCCCAGACAACGAGACGGCCCAACGGTCCATCCAGCGTGCCCGGTTTTTCTTTAGAAAAAATAATCTTCCAGCCAATCAGATTGCATCTCGCGGATCGCCCCCCTCCTCCCCGCAGATTCCTTCTAGAAGGGTTAGATCGACGGCCCTGGATCGCCGCTAGGGTTAGATGGACGGTCCTTGTTCAGCGCTAGGGTTAGCGGGGTTTGGGAGTGGTTTGGAGCAGTCAAAGATATGTTTTACCAGATTTCAAATGAGCATAATAAATTAAATAAAAATCAGAAAAATGAAAAACCTGCGCACATAGTCTTCTTATGTCATATATTAATGATTTAAGTTGGTAAACAAGGTTTACATACATTTAAACGATAAATTCATGTGTATTATGTGATATCTCGAGTATCTCGAACTCTCTTGTATGAGGTGAAGAGAAGTGTTTTGGTGAAATGAACATGAAAATTCCAAAAAACCTCACCACAACTTCATTTTGGAGTGACTAAGAAGGATCCATGCTTAGTTTTTCATTTTGATGTTATAGACTTGTTTAAATCTTGGTCAAAGTTAAGTTTGACCAGAATTCAAATGAGCAAAACAAATTCAAAAAAATAAAAAAATGAAAAACAAAACAGCGCACATAGTCTGTATATATATAATATGTGTAGGAAAGTTATTCGGCTGATTTAGACTAGGTCGAAAAAAACCTTGCTTACAAATGAGGCTGTTTACCCTACCTTTGGACCCCACTTTTTAGCACATTTTTCATGAAATTTCCAAA
>LR738714.1:506627523-506642123 GCA_902687465.1 Secale cereale
AAACCTTGCTTACAAATGAGGCTGTTTACCCTACCTTGGACCCCACTTTTTAGCACATTTTTCATGAAATTTCCAAAACCTCACCACAGCTTCCTATTAAGAAGGATCAGGCTTAGTTTTTTATTTTGATGTTTTAGAATTGTTTAAATCTTGGTCAAAGTTAAGTTTGACCAGATTTCAAATGAGCAAAACAAAATTCAAAAAAAAATTCAAAATGAAAAACATACTTCTAAGTCCAACATCATTTAAACATACTTCTAACATAGGTCCAACATCACCCAACAGAAAATACAACATTATTTATAATGTTTCATAATTATTCATAAATAGCGTTGGGGCTTCTGTCTGTTCCTTGAGCCTCTTGCCATCACTTTGCCTTCTTCTCTTCTCCTCTTGGTTGTCGGTACCTTGCGCATCTTCTTCAAACCTACCATAGAGCTGTGCAAAACATAAAGGGTAATGAGATCATGTCAAGTGATAAGTGTACAATAGTATTTGACCCTTGCAAGATTTACATACCTAGCAGAACTCACAACAACAGAAGGTTGATCAACATTTGGAGCCTCACTTGGATCACCATGATCAACATTTGGAGCCTCACTTGGATCACCATGATCAACATTTGGAGCCTCACTTGGATCACCATTTGGAGCCTCACTTGGATCATCATTTGGAGCCTCACTTGAATCATTATTTGGAGGATATTTTGGATCATCGTCAAAATCATGCGGCTGTTGACCATCATCATTTGGAACCTTGTCAAAATCCTCATCTAATGCAACCGGGTGACCATCATTTTCATCATCTGGTGAGGCAACCGTCTGCTGACCAACATTTTCATCGAAACTCTCTCCGAACGCTGGATCTATTGTGTTATCACAATACTTACCGAAATGACCAGACCCACCACACCTTGTGCACTTACGCTTCCTCGCTCCAAGTCCAGCCCCTTCGCTGCAAGGTCTAATCCGACTCTTCCTTGGTCTACCTGCTGCTCTCTTCAGAACTGGAGCGCAAAGCTTGAATCCAGGGTCCACCATGTCCCATTGTTGTTTTCCCTCCATAGCAGGCAAGGCATAAGCATATGTGGCTTTGAACCTTGCAACAGAGTAGTAATCATGCACATACTGCTGTATATTCCCTGCTGGACCTGGGAGAGAAGTGATGAAAAACAAGGCATGAATGCATGGCAACCCAGTTATCTGCCATTGCCTACAACTGCAAGTTCTAGCTTCTAAATCCACTGGATATCTCCATTCCTTCTTCTCTTTATCCAAATATGATATCTCTGCTGTGGTACCCGAGCAAAGAGTCATGTTCATTTCCAAGCCTGTTGTTTTCTGCTTCAGTTCATTCATCACGGCTGGAATGATAATGTGGCCCATGAATTTTGCCTCGGCTATTCCTGCACGATAATGAAATTTCTGCATGTATTCTATCCTTATCCTGTCAAGCAAATCCACCACATAATGACCCTTTACTTTCCGGATCGTTGAGTTGAAAGACTCTGCTAGATTATTGTGCACATAGTCAACTTTGCTCAGTTCACTGAATTGGCTTCTGGCCCATAACTTGGAGTGGTGTGTTTCCAAGTATTCTTTCACTTTGGGATTCATGTATAACTGTCTCAAGTGGTACTTGTGCTTCTTCACACTGCAAGTCAAAGATGCTGGCCATAAATTGTCGGTATACACCTTTTCTTTGAATTTCTTCATGAAATTTGCAGCAAGGTGACGCATGCATTCCCTATGCTCTACTCCAGGGAACACATTGTCCACGGACACTTCTAAACCTTTGCAGGCATCTGTATGAATGACTAACCCATTGGGATGTGCAATAGCCCGTCGCAGATTATGCAAAAACCAAGTCCAACTCTCCTCAGAGTCTGTCTCCAGCACACCGTAGGCAACTGGAAATACAAAACTGTGTGCATCAACTGCACAAGCTGCTACTAACTGTCCTTTAAACCTCCCTGTGAGAAAAGTGGCATCAATAGCCAAATAAGGCCTGTAGCCTGCCAAAAAACCCCGGCGACAAGCCTCAAAGCAGACAAAAACCCTCCTAAAGCATTCCTTGGTCTTTGTCACTCCCCTGAATGTGTACTCCACGGTGTGGTGATCAATATCTACAATACTACCTGGGCTGGTCCTCTCCACTTCACCTTTGAATGAATACAACAATTGAAAACTTCCCTGCCAGTTACCATAAATAGAATTCATAGCATGTTGTTTACCATTGAACAACCTCATGTATGGTAAATCTATCTTGAACTTATCTTTAATGTTCTTCTGCAATTACTTTGGACCCACTTGCTGGTTTTCTTTCACCCACTTCTTTACTTCTTCTGCCACCCATCTTGACTTGGCTCTACTGATTGTATCCTTCCTAAGGGTTGATTCCTGGCATGTGTGCTTAAAAGGGTTCACTTTGACCTGAACATTAGTGCTATTTCGCATTTTAGATGTAAGCAGCCTCCATGGACAACCCTCAGTAGGACAGTGCACTCTGTAACGTACTTGATCGCTCTTGTCAACTTTGAAAGTACGTTCTACCTTGATGCAGTATGTCACAAGTGCATTTCTACACTCAGTCATGGATGCAAAAACGGTACCTTCTTCCATATGAGGGTTCAAAGGGTCCCATTCAACAGCTGCAAGGTCTTCATCCTCACCCACCGCGTCATCGTCCACACGGACTGCATTGTGAGCCTCATCTTGGTTTTCAGCCCGAGGTGCCCGTCGTAAATTATGAATAACATCAGAATATAGCTTCTCTTCATCAACCCCAGAATTGTAGTCATCAGGCTCCACTTCTAGGGGGACCCTACTGCAGTTGCTCACACTTGTCGAGCCACCACGTCGCCGTGCACCAACCGAACTGTTCTGGCTAGAGATGCCATTATGACGACTTGGTTCTCCCCGAGATGTTGCACCAGTCATCCTAGGCTGCTCAAGCACATCAATTTGCAGCCTCACATGAAAATTATCTTTCTCTTTATGCTTAGCAAACATGGTAGCCAGCTCCTCATCATTACTAACTGTCACCCATTTCTTTTCCCCATCATAGTATTTGTATACCACTTCATCACGCAAACCCCAAGGATATTGGCTACAAATTACCTCCCCAAATTGTCTGAAACTCCAATTACTAGCCATTGGCAACAGATAATCGAAACCTCCTTGGTATTTCTTCTTATCCTTTGCATCAAACATGTACCGGTCCCTTCTAATGTGCATTAAGAAAGTAAACTGCAACTCCATCCTAACCGACGAAAAACAGAGACGCAATCAACATACTAATTGGGCAAACCTACTCGAATCGACTGTTCAAGTGCACAACTAAGGTCAATCTAAACAGGAGGCGTGACTTACCCCTCGGGAACCCAGTCGTGGACGCGGTGTATCTCCGGCCCGACGCCTGCCTCGCTGACGCATGCCTCGCCAAATACTCCGGGGTCGCCGCTGCTCGCCATTTCGCCCTGGGGTTCTTCCTCCTAGCTCAAACAGCTCCAGCAGCCCCCTACCTTTGAGCGCTCCGGCCGGGCGCACGGAAGGAGGCCGCGCCGCGGGTCGAGCAGGTGGCTGGCGCCCCACCCGTGGCATCGTAGGAAGGTGGCGGGCGTCGCAGGTAGCGGTGGAGCGTCGGCGCAGGACGGTAGCGGCGGAGCAAGCCGTGCAGCTGGTGGCGGGGCAGGTGCTGGCCGCGGCGCAGGTGGCTGCCGTGGCGCAGGACGACCGGCCGGCGGATGGGCAGGGTGGGCATCGATTTGGCCGGCTAGCTCCTACGAATGATTTGGGGATTTTTTTTCCAAGGGCCCACATGTCAGCTCCGGACCGACGTCCATGCGGTCCCACGTGTAAGGTCCGGACCCACTACCCCTAACGGCGGCGGACGGAATGGACTCAAAGCTGGCCGTTTGGCCTCGTCATAGTAGCTGTGCATGGACTAGGGGCAAAACTGAGTACAATTCGCATCTGAGGGCAAAACTGAGCACATGGACACCACTGAGGGCAAAAGGATAATTAACCCATTTATTATTGCCTCTAGGGCATATTTCCAACAGTCTCCCACTTGCACTAGAGTCAATAATCTAGTTCACATCACCATGTGATTAACACCCAATGATTTCTGGGGTTTGATCATGTTTTGCTCGTGATAGAGGTTTTAGTCAATGGGTGTGCAACATTCAGATTCGCGATTACTTCGCAAATCTTTATGTCATATTGTCGATGCTGCTACCATGCTCCACTTGGAGCTATTCCAAATGGTTTCTCCACTATACATATCCAGTTTGCTACCCATAGTCATTCGGATTGGTGTTAAAGCTTGCATCGACGCAAGCCTTTACGCCAAACTCTTTATCACCTCCATAACCGAGAAACATTTCCTTATTCCTTTAAGGATAATTTTGACCGCCGTCCAGTGATCCACTCCTCGATCACTCTTGTACCCCCTTGCCAGACACGTGGCAAGGCACACATCAGGTGTGGTACACAACATGGCATACCGTATAGAGCCTATGGCTAAGACAGGCCTTCATCCTTTCTCTTTCTTCTGTCGTGGTCGAGCTTTGAGTCTTAGTCAACTTCACACCTTACAACTCAAGCAAGAATTCCTTCTTTGACCAATCCATTTTGAACTCCTTCAAAATCATGTCAAGGTATGTACTCTGTGAAAGTATTATCAGGCGTCTTGATCTATCTCTATAGATCTTAATGCCCAATATGTAAGCAGCTTTACCGAGGTCTTCCTTTGAAAAACTCCTTTCAAACAACCCTTTTTGCTCTCCCGAAATTATGCATCATTTCCGATCAACAATATGTCATCCACATATACTTATCAGAAATTTTGTTGTGCTCCCACTCAATTTCTCGCAAATACAAGTTTCTTGCAAACTTTTTATAAACCTAAAAGCTTTGATCACCTCATCGAAGCGTATATTCCAACACCGATATGCTTGCTCTAGTCCATAGAAGGATCGCTGGAGCTTGCATACCTTTTAGCATCCTTAGGATCGACAAAACCGTCTGGTTGTATCACATACAACCTTTCCTCAGGGAAACCATCAAGGAAACTTTATTTTGATATCCATCTACCAAATTTCGTAAACTAAAAATGCAGCAACTGCTAACATGATCCCAACAAACTTCAGCATTGCTATGAGTGAGAAAGTCTCATCATAGTCAAGTTCTTGAACTTGTCAAAAACTTCTTTGTGACAAGTCATGCTTCATAAATGGTGACATTATCATCAATGTATGTCTTATCCTTAAAGATCCATTTGCGCTTAATGACATGACGGTCATCGACAAGTCCACCAAAGTCCATACTTGGTTTTCATACATGGATCCTACCTCGGATTTCATGGCTCCTAGCCATTTGTTGGAATCCGGGCCCACCATCGCTTCTTCATAGTTTTTTAGGTTCACCGTTGTTTAACAACATGGTCGACCTCCAAGACAGGATTGCCGTACCACTCGGCGGTATGAGTCCTTGTCAACCTACGAGGCTCGGAAGTAACTTGATCTGAAGATTCATGATCATCAATATTAGCTTCCTCTTCACTTAGCGTAGGCGCCACGGAAACATCTTTCTACGTCGTGCTACTTTCCAACTGAAGTGATGGTTCAACAACCTCATCAAGTTCTACCTTCCTCCCACTCAATTCTTTCGAGAGAAACCCTTCTCTAGAAAGGATCCATTCTTGGAAAAAAATACCTTGCCTTCGTGTCAGGGATATTACTACTAGGTATAAACCGCCCAGGAGGGGCCGGTTTACGTTATCAAAGATTATTTTATCCAAGGCCCAGTGGAGCATGAAGTAGGAGATTTCAGCCCAAGAGGTTTAGAGCCCAAGTGTTAGGGCCCATGATTTGTAAACCATCATACAATGTACTTGGGATGTAAGATAGAAAGAGTAGAGACCGAGGCGGACACGTTTATGAGCCGGCCTTGGGACTCTGTAAACCGGACCAGGCGTCACCTCTTATATAAAGGGACGACCCGACAACGGTTCAGGACAGACAACCACAGATCGAGACACAGGCAAAGCGGATTCGCTCCCTGGTCATCGAAACTCTAGCAATACACACCAAACTAGACGTAGGCTTTTACCTTCATCGAAGGGGCCAAACTAGTATAAAATCCATGTGTCCTTTGTCCGCTTTAACCCCTTTAAGCTAACCCGTAGCGATGGCCTCATGACTAAGTCCTTTTGCTAGGACATCTGCCATGACAAAACCACGAAAGTTGGCGCCCACCGTGGGGCTATCGCATGATGGTTTCGAGTTCTTGAAGGGCAGCTTTGAAGGACTCAAGGGCTACGCGTGGGCCGGATGACTAAGAGTCGTCGCGGCAAGATCTACATCGACGATGCAGGCTGGGGCCCCGAGGCCGATTCAATCGAAAACGGGTATCGGGTCCCCTTCGGTGGCATCCACGTCTTCATCGGCAAGATCGGCGAACCGGGCCCTGAGTCGGACATCTTCCCCAACATCGTCGAGCCGGCTCAGCGTGCGAGACCTGCCCGGATTCGTCCCACCGTGAAGCACGTCTTCGTTGGAGCAGTGCATGGAGTACAAACCGAGGACGGATCAGACTCTGGCGGCGAGACTGTTGTCTATTCCGGCGATGAATCTTCTTCCAGAGAAACAGAATCTTTATATCTGCTGCAGGACGGCCGATCCGAGGGCTGTTTCGATGGTGACAGTATTCCAGACCCCCTCGATCCGCCAAACCGGGTTGCTGTTTTCATGGCCGGATCACAACCTATGCAGCAGTCCTCAACAACAGCGGCGTTAACATCCGTCGCGATGGGAGCTAGAGCTGGAGATCCTCCCCCGTCGCCGTCTGACACTTTATCCGTTTTGGTCGATACTTTGACAACGTTATTGACAGCAGAGGTAGCCCAGGCCAACAAGGAGCAGCATGATGCGGAGGTCGCTCAGGTGAAAGGCCGGATTGAACAAGCCAAGTTGGACCTGGCTGCTGAGAAAGCTAGGATGGCTACAAAGCAGGCGGAGCTTGATGCTCAAGCCTATCGACTTATGTTGGATCAGACCGCTTCACATGAGGTAATGATGAGAAGGCAGTGATCTCGCTTGCCACCGGTTTATGAGGCGAGGAATCTCTTTAGCACGCCAGGAGCACAAACCAGTAACCAGCCGAAGATGAACCGGGGAGGAGCACCGGGCATGGGAGCGTCAGTTTAGCCGCCGGTCGTAGAGCCAACCCGCCAGGTTGTACCATCCTAACATGTGCCCACCCCACCTGGTCATTATTCTAATCCACTGGATAACATAGTCGCCACCGCTTCACGACTGGCCGCTCTTCCCATTGAAGGAACGTCTCCCATAGCAGTGGAGGCACGACGGGCCAGGGAGTTATTGGACACGGTGTTAACTCAACAGCAAGCTTACTCTCACAGCCGGGAGAAGATTCATTCGACTCCCCGCCCAAGCCGGAGCTATATTAGACGTATGGATGAACCGGCCATACCAAGCAGTGCACGAAGACGTAATCCTCCGAGGCAGGATAATCCGACAGGAGGAGAGGCGAACGCTCAGGACGTGGTGGATCAGGCCAGGCAGCGCCGAGAGGCCGAGGTAACTGCACAATACGAAGCCCGTCAGGCGACGCCGGTTCGTCCCAATACCACAATTGAACCAGGGGTCATGTCCAGTTCCCTGGGCGTGCCTTGTCTTATCCCCGGTTTAAGAACGTGAAACTGCCCAAGGATTTCAAAGGACCGCGCAAAGTACCCAATTACACGGCGGATCTGGCTCCAGAGGCATGGGTTGAGAGTTATGAGATGGCAATGGAGATGCTGGATGTGGATGATGCAGCATGTGCTAAGTACTTCAAAATGATGCTCGAGGGCACGGCTCGCACTTGGCTGAAGGGGTTACCACCTAATTCCATCGGATCATGGGCCAAGTTGCGGCGCCGGTTTATCAATAACTTCAAGGACACATGCAAGCAGCCAATGTCTGTTGTTGATTTAGTTGCCTGCATTCAAGGAGAGCAGGAGTCCACAAGCAGTTGGGTGCGTCGAGTGACAGAGATCTTGCATTCCTCCAATAGCATCAATCCAAGCATAGCTATGGTAACATTGGAGGGCAATTTCCGGTTTGAACCCTTGCGACTAAAGTTGGGACGGCTTAAACGTGACTGCAATGACATGGGGACACTCATGGGCGCTTTAGTGAAGTATGGGGACTCTGATAATACCAAACATCCAGACACAAATGGAGACAAGTCAGGGAAGGCGAGCAAGAACGGTAAACCGCCGCAGCCCAATCCGACCAATCAAGGATCCAACAGTAAGCGTAAAGCGGATGTCAATTCAGATTTTGTGGTCAACACCAATGCTCAGTAGGATGGACAGCGCCGCAAGGGTAGACCGCATCCACATAATGGGAGGCCACCTATTAATCTGGAACGCCAGTTGAATGTGCCTTGCCCAAAGCACGGCACATCGGAAAAGCCGGCCACACATCTCTGGAAAGACTGCTTTATTATGGAGGAATTCATGAACCAGACTAGGTATGATCACGGGCCCCCCGGCGGATCAGGCCCTGGCTTCCAAGGTCCGGGTTATCAAGGTGGTGGATCCGGTTCAGGATACCAAGGTAATAATAGCAACCACAATGGGCACAATCAGCATAACCAACAACATGGTCAGGGCGGATATAACAATCAGGGAAATCAACAACTTCAATAGCAGCAGCAATCCGGATATCAGAATAATCTGAAGGAGCTTAGCAGTGGGCAGTTTCATGTCTTCACCACAAGCTTATGTAAGCGTGATCAGAAAGTTCTAAAGAGGGTGGTACATTCTGTTGAACCGGCAGTGCCACGTTTCCTGCGTTGGTCGGAGCAGCCCATTGTGTGGAGCAGAGAGGATCATCCGCCCCGGGTTGATAATCCAGGTCAGCTGGCTCTAGTTGTAGCACCACAGGTGGGTGGCTACAAGTTCACCAAAGTGCTTATGGACGGAGGCGGCAACATCAACATTCTGTATTATGAGACTTTCTGGCGTATGGGACTGACAGATAAGAAGCTTCGACAGTCCAATACAGTGTTTCATGGGGTGGTGCCCGGTAAATCGGCCTATCTAGAGGTTACCTTTGGAGATGAACACGACTCTAGGTCAGAGACCGTGACCTTTGAGGTGGTAAAGATCAAGAGCCCATACCACGCCTTGTTTGGGCGGCCGGTTTACGCCAAATTCATGGCTAGGCCGTGTTATGTCTATCTACAGCTCAAGATGCCGGGACACAAAGGAACCATTACGGTCCATGGGAGTCGCAAGATTGCATTGGAATGCGAGGAAGGTGACGCAGCTTATGCTGAAGCGGTTTGTGCAACCGAGGAGCTGAAGTTTTATAAGGACAATGTTGATCCGGCAGATATGTCTCCGCTGAAGAAACCAACCACAGAGCATGATCCGGCTTTGAAGTTCAAATCAGCGGAAGAGACCAAGCAGGTGGACTTTGTTCGTGGCGATTCATCCAAGCAGTTCACTATCAGCGCTAACCTAGATCCAAAATAGGAAAGCGCGCTCATTGAGTTCATCCATGAGAACCGGGACATCTTTGCATGGAAGCCTTCTGATATGCCAGGTGTACCGAGGGAACTCGCTGGGCACAATCTCAATATTGATCCTAAGTTTAAACCGGTCAAGCAATTTCTGCGCCGCATCAATGAAGAGAGGCGAAGGCTATTGGAGAAGAAGTGGCTAGGCTCTTAGCGGCAGGCTTTATAGTTGAGGTGTTTCATCCGGAGTGGTTGGCTAATCCGGTGCTGGTACTTAAGAAAAATGGCACTTGGAGAATGTGTGTTGATTACACAAATCTGAACAAAGCTTGCCCAACTGATCCCTTTGCCCTCCCCCGTATTGATCAGATCATTGATGCTACGGCAGGATGTGAGCGACTAAGTTTTTTGGATGCATACTCAGGTTATCATCAGATCAAGATGGCAGTTAAGGACCAGGAGAAGACGGCCTTCATAACTCCCTTTGGAGCCTTCTGTTATGTATCTATGCCATTTGGGCTTAAGAGTGCCCAGGCAACCTACCAGTGTTGTGTGCAGAATTGCCTTCATGGACAGATTGGGCGGAGTGTTCACGCATATGTGGATGACATTGTGGTGAAATCCAGGAAGGAGGAGTCGCTGATAGCAGATTTGAAAGAAACCTTCCACAATCTTCGGGTCTATAAAATGATGCTTAATCCAAAGAAGTGCGTTTTTGGTGTTCCGACAGGCAAGCTCCTGGGGTTCTTAGTGTCGAACAGGGGAATCAAAGCTAATGCGGAGAAGATCAAGGCGATTACATCCCTTGCTAAACCGGCGTGCATCAATGATGTCCAACGTGTGGCGGGCCGTATTGCAGCGCTCAGCCGGTTTATCAGCCGTTTGGGGGAGAAGGCTATCCCGCTTTATCAGATGATGAAAAAGACAGATCGCTTCGTCTGGAGTGATGCTGCTGATGCTGCATTTGAGGACCCGAAGAGGCAATTGGCAGAGCCACCACTCCTTGCTGCCCCAGTTGACAATGAGCCGCTGTTGTTATACGTGGCTGCTAACGCCCGTGCAGTAAGCGTTGTCATTGTGGTAGAGCGCAAGGAGGCAGGCAAAGAATATCCGGTTCAGCGGCCGGTTTACTACATCAGTGAGGTGCTCATTGAATCAAAACAGAGATACCCACATTGGCAGAAACTTGTGTATGGAGTCTTCATGGCAAACCAGAAGCTAAAGCACTATTTTCAAGGCCATCCAATCACTGTTGTCAGTTCAGCTCCATTGGGGGATATAATCCAGAACAGAGAGGCTACTGGTCGAGTTGCAAAGTGGGCCATTGAGCTTAGCCCGCACGGATTGAAGTATGTGCCCCGTACTGCAATAAAATCTCAGGCATTGGTGGATTTCATCAACGATTGGACAGAGTTGCAAGCACCTGAGGAGAAGCCGGATCACACATATTGGACTATTCACTTTGACGGATCAAGGCAATTGGAGGGCTCGGGGCTAGAGTCGTGTTAATTTCCCCACAAGGTGATAAGTTCTGTTATGTCCTCCATTTAATGTTCCCTTGCACTAACAATGCTGCTAAGTATGAGGCCCTCCTCCATGGTCTGCGGATGGCCAAGGAGATGAACTTAAGCCGGGTTAAATGCTTTGGCGATTCAGACCTGGTGGCACAACAAGTATCTGGCAAGTGGGATTCCAAGGATCCACTCATGGCAGCGTATCGAAGAGAGGTGGACGCTATTGCTGGACACTTCAAGGGTTATCAGGTGGATCATATAGACCGGCGAAATAATGAAGCAGCTGATGCGTTAAGTCGGCTGGGTTCTCAGCGTAAACCGGTTCCACCCAATACCTTCCTGGATGAGTTGCACAATCTGTCGGTGCAGTTACCTTCAGAGGAGGATTTGGCTGTTCCTGATCCGGAGGCGCAATTGGTCGCAGCACTTCATGTCATTCCGGATTGGATGCTTCCTTACCTAGCATACATGAACCGATGTGAATTACCAGAGGACGAAGTCTTGGCTCGACAGATAATCCGGCGGTCTAAGTCAATGACTATTGTCAATGGATAACTTCATCATCGCAACGTTTCTGGAGCGTTTCAGCGGTGCGTATCACCAGAGGAAGGCTGTGATATTCTTAGAGAGATTCATGAAGGGGATTGTGGTTATCATGCCGGTTCAAAATCTTTGGTGGCTAAAGCTTTTCGTCATGGGTTCTACTGGTTGACGGTTCATGCTGATGCAGGGGACTTGGTCAGAAAATGTGATGCTTGCCAGAAATTCTCACGGCGTGCTCACATACCGGCACAGGAGTTAAGGATGATTCCAATTACTTGGCCGTTTGCGACCTGGGGGCTTGACATGGTTGGACCCTTCAAGAGATCCCAAGATAAGAAGACCCACCTTTTGGTGGCGGTGGACAAGTTTACCAAATGGGTTGAAGCGGAGCCTGTCAGTAAGTGTGATGCAACAACAACGGTTCAATTCATCAAAAAGGTGATTTTCCGGTTTGGCTTTCCACACAACATTATAAATGATAATGGCACCAATCTATCCAAGGGGGCTATGGAGGAGTTCTGCCAACGAGAGCACATCCGCCTTGATGTGTCATTAGTACCTCACCCTCAGTCTAATGGCCAAGTTGAAAGAGCCAATCAAGAGATCTTGAGAGGCATCAAACCCCGTCTTATGGTTCCTCTGCAGAGAATACCGGGTTGTTGGGTGGAGGAGTTTCCTTTGGTACTATGGAGCATCAACACTACACCGAACAGATCCACAGGGTACACGCCTTTCTTCATGGTATATGGAGCTGAAGCGGTCCTCCCTAGTGATATCCGTCATGACTCGCCGCGGGTGGCGGCTTATGTTGAAGCGGACAATGAAAAGGCAAGGCAAGATGCGTTGGACCGGCTGGATGAAGAACGGGACACGGCAGCAGCTCGATCGGCGATTTATCAGCAAGATCTGCGCCGGTATCACAGTCGCCGGGTTAAAACCAGGACGTTTCAAGAAGGAGATCTGGTGCTCCGGCTCATCCAAGAACAGACAGACATACACAAGCTATCCCTACCTTCGGAGGGACCCTTTGTGGTTAGCAAGAACCTGCACAATGGATCATACTACCTCATCGACGCTCGAGAACATAAGGACTCACATACAACAGATGAGGAGTCCAAGCGGCCGTGGAACATTGCTCTTCTTCGACCTTACTATACTTGAGCCATAGGCTCCGCTTTATGTACATATCTTTTGTATATACTATGATCAGTATAATAAACCGGCGCCCCCAGTAAACCGGGGTATCAGCCGCATTTTTCATAAGAGTATCACACGAGGGCTTCTGTGGGCATGGATCCCAGCATAAGAGTATAAACCGGCGACCGCATCAAGGCCATCATAAGAGCACAGCTCTGGTTGTTTCGGCAATTTCCACATGATGATGAGGGGCAAAAGAGAATTTTGATGCTTCGCACAACTCAAACATAGGCCCGGACGAGTCATGCTCAAATGCTACCTGGAGGCTCCTGATGCAAGACATCAGCGAGTTGAAAACTCTTGTAGTAAACACGGCTTGGAAGCTTGGTGTATACACCTAAAACCCCGGATTAACCTGCCTACATCAAGTAAGTCACGCCGCCCAGGTAAACCCGGTAAGACCCGTCGAACGTACACACAAGTCAGTCCTTATGGACCCTGAACTTGGTAACATTAAATTGATGATCATCAAGTGATTACACAAGTTAAATCTTTATGGGATTTTGAACTTGTTAGCATTTGACATTGATGATTTGGTTAAGGATTGCGGACCATCTTAACAGGCTTTGCAAAAATGGTTAATGACAGTAGCTGATGGGCCTCTAACCCCTCGTTGGTTACCCCAAGTGGAAGGTGAAAGATGCAGTGTTGTGGAAGTGTTTTCCCTTAGCAAAGATGCCAAGGATCGAATCCCCAGAGACTCCTAGGTTCAACAAGTAGGTGTCAACTGCTAACGGCGCATATTAGCAATCAACATGGACCTGCACACATATACAAATAACTTTGCTCCCAACGAGTACAGAGAGGTTGTCAATCCCTCCGGCCTTGTAGTTCACAAAGGGTTAAAAGCAAATGATAGTAGTGATAGATAGTGTTTGCAATAGTAAGTAAAAGCGAAAAGTAAATAGCGGATGTGATCAATGATGGTAATATGGACCGGAGTCTCATGATGTTCACTAGTGATGTCTCTCTCCCAAAAGACGATAAAACAGCTATGTGCAGTAAACAAATTACAGCTGGGCAATTGACAGGACCACGAATGCAAACCAATGCTGATTACATTGCAAGAAAGGTTGAGGTTCAAAGCATGGGCGGTACGCCAAAATAAGTAGACCGAAATCCATCAATATCTACTACTAATCATCCACCTTGAGATATCTATCCAGAACATCTTGCTGGTATTAAGTTGCGAGTCCCACCCATAGTGTAAACTCAATGCAATAGACAACTGCATTAAAAGAGCTTTGCGTAAAGTAAACAATCCTTGCACCCGCGGGCACAAGCACCGTTGTTTCCCCCCTTGTGGCAATAGCACATCCCCTAGACTCATGTTTCTGTCACTCAAGCTAGTCATCGAGGGGCATGAACCAACAATCGAGCATAACGTTCCCTCTTGGAGTCACTACGTATTACTTGGCCAAAGCAATAAATAACAACGGAGAACATGCAAGAATTACTTATGAACATAAATATAAAAGAGGTAGATCAAATATATTACTCAAGATCAATCTGAACATAATCTCATAATCCATCGGATCCCAGCAAACTCATCATAGCAACAGCATAAGGATAACATATGTGCCTCGATCATGTAGGGTAGCTCACGAGGACTAATTAGTGAAGCACAAGAACGGGAGGAGAACATCACATAGCTACTGGTCATGGACTCATGGTCCAAGGGAGACTACTCACGACTCATCCGGGAGGCGTCCATGGTGGTGGAGAAGCTCCCGGTGGTGATCCTCCCCTCCGACAGGGTGCCGGGAAGAGTTCTCCTGGTGCTCCCGATCTTGGAAGCGGCGGCGGCGGC
>LR738714.1:506653308-506666369 GCA_902687465.1 Secale cereale
GGGGGGGGGGGGGGGGGGTTACCGGAACCCCCCGGGGGAAAGTTGGGCCTTAGTCGGCCATAGGGGAGAAAGAGGACAGCAGCCAGGAGGTGGCGCGCCCCCTCCAAAGGGCAGTCCGAATTGGACTAGGGGAGGGGGGCGCGGCCCCCTCTTTCCTTCTCCTTCTCTCCCTCTCTTTCCTTCCCCTCTTGGTGATTCCTACTAGGAATAGGATTGCAATCCTATTCCTAGTAGGATTGCCTCTCCTGGCGCGCCATAGAGGGCCGGCCGGCCTCCCGCCTTGCTCCTTTATATACGGGGGCAGGGGGGCACCCTAGAACACACAAGTTGATCAGTTGATCTCTCCCAACCGTGTGTAGTGCCCCCCTCCATAGTAACACACCTCGGTCATATCGTTGCAGCGCTTAGGCGAAGCCCTGCGACGGTAACTTCATCATATCCGTCACCACGCCGTCGTGCTGACGAAACTCTCCCGTGAAGCTCAACTGGATCAAGAGCTTGTGGGACGTCATCAAGCTGAACGTGTGCTGAACGCGGAGGTGCCGTACGTTCGGTACTTGATCGGTTGGATCGCGAAGAAGTTCGACTACATCAACCGCGTCACTAGGTGCTTCCGCTCCCGGTCTACGAGGGTACGTAGAAACACTCTCCCCCTCGTTGCTATGCATCTAGTAGATAGATCTTGCGTGATCGTAGAATTTTTCTGAAAATACTACGTTCCCCAACATATACACCTAAAACCCCGGATTAACCTGCCTGCTTCAAGTAAGTCACGCCGCCTAGGTAGACCTGGTACGACCCGTCGAACGTACACACAAGTCAATCCTTATGGAGCCTGAACTTGGTAACGTTAAATTGACGATCATCAAGTGATTACACAAGTCAAATATTTATGGGATTTTGAACTTGGTAGCATTTGACATTGATGATTTGGTTAAGGATTGAGGACCATCTTAACAGGCTTTGCAAAAATGGTTAATGACAATAGCCTGGCAGCTCATGAAAAGCCTCGGATTTGGAGCCTGGCAGCTCGTAAAAAGCCTCGACTACATGGTCTTATTTGCCCAAAAACTTTATTCTTTATTTTTTATGTTTTCTCAAATATTTATCTTCAAGGTCATTGGTTTTTCAACCAAGTCCATTGATTCAAGAGTGGATGACTACCAAGTTGCCACTACATATCTATTTACAGAGTTATAGTCTGGGTTATAAACACCGGTACTAAATTACAGTCAAAACGGAATTCATTGTAACCCGGTTCGGCCTTCATGACGAGCCGACAAGTAATCAAGGGAGGCATCATCACTTACACCTTGGACAGTTCCTGCCGGATTAAGGTTTATTAAGATACACTTAATCGCAGGTATGGTACATACTTATATTTTATTCACAGTTCAAGTTATCAACTTAGATCATGTGCTTGGGCAGTATGACCCGTCCAGTGGTAAACCGTCAGGATATTTTGAACATTGTCTTATGCAGAAATAGGTAGAATAAACCGTCGAAGTTTTGCAAGCAGGATATATTTCAGAAGTTGCCAATCAAAGCAATCTCACAAATATAGTATCTCAGCTATCCTCTTACAAGGCGCTGGAAGGCCCAAAAGAATATCAGTTTTTTTCGCAAACTACTGGGATATAAGGTTAGACCGCTCCGGGTCTTCGGTGGCTTCTTCCAGCTATTGGAAATCAGTGGTGCTCCAGTCAATCTTGGCAAGGGCTCGGAAATAAACTTCGTCATTTATAAGTTCTGACAGATCAATTTCAGGAGCGAAGGTGTGCTTACAGACGGGTGGAATAAGATTCTCAATATCATAGGACGGACGGTCCACCCGTACGTTCTCCATATCATAGCCCGGATGATATCTCGATAAGTCCGCTTCATCAGCAAGTTTACCGGCAAGAGGCCGCATATCCTTGGTTAAAGCGCGAAGATCATCACTTGAGAAGGATGATCCGTCCTCCTTCATGCTTGGATAACCGTTCATTTCCTCAGCCGGATCAAAGTCAGGAACCCACGCCTTGGCTTGGGTTAAAGCCATCAGAGACCCATATCTTGCGGATGATTTCTTCACTTCGACAAGACGGGCAGGCAAAATTGACAGTTTCTCCAAAGTACCTTGGATGGTGGCTAGAGCCGGTTTGTTGTGCGAGATAGCACTGATGGCCCTCTGGGCGCTGGAATAAATCTGCTCCACCAAAGTGTACGCAACCTTTAGTTTCTTTCGCACGTCATCTCCAAGATGAGTGATACGCCTCCCTGCATTGAAATTATAAGTTATACCGGAACAGTACATGATCCAAGAATAAGCTTATGTCAAAGAACTTACCGAAGATGGCAGATGTCATGTCATTTATTTGCTGCCTCAGCCTAGACAGCTCTTCTGTCACCGGGTTAAGACCAGCCTCAGCATCGCTGGCTCTTTTCTCCAAAGCAGCCTTTTCCACCTCCCAAGCTGACCGCTCCGCTTCAAAGTCTTTCTTTAGCTTTTCCATATTAGTTAATGCAAGTGAAAGCTCATCCTTGACTTTAACAGAAGCAATCTCTTGGAATTTTAGGCTATCTCGGAGTTCAGTTATTTCAGAGGCCCTTCCGGTTCAAGTTAGTCTGCCAAAGATAAAATATATCAGTTATTCATGGAGCGATTCAGACAAGTCCCAAGCACATAACAAGTTATGCACTTGACACTTGGGGGCTAATGTACATTTGCAGTAAAACAGGAATTTTTTCAGACAAGTCCCAAGCACATAGCAAGTTATATACTTGGCCCTTGGGGGCTAATGTGACATTGTTCTAAACGTAGGAAAAGTCCCGGTTCACCTTCAATGAAGTAAACCGGCCCTGGGGGCTACACATACAAGTCAAAGTTCTATATTTGATCCACTGAAGTCCCGGTTCACCCTAAAAGGCTAAACCGACACTTGGGGGCTACGATGGACTAAAGGTACAACTACAAGGCACAAGCAGAAATGAAAGACAAAGGAAAAGAAGTTACCTCATAGCGTTCCTTCATTAAATTCACCAAGCCGGCTTCATGGCCACGGCTGGTGTATAGCCGGTTTAAATACTCGGAATGAAGTTCCTGAGCACTGATCTGAGCATAGTTGGATAAGTCGGTATTCCACTTGCCCTTGTCCTTGTGGAGGAACTCTTCCTTGGCAGTGTGTTTGGCCAAAGCGACAGGTTCTCCTGGGGTGGTAAACCCAGTCCCAGTGATCTCAACATCATCAGTTGAAGCAACATTTGGCTTAGAAGGATTGACAGCAGTGGGAGTGACATGAGCACGACTAACAGGAGCCGGACTAGCCCGAGCAGGGCTAACCCGGGCAGGGCTGGCCGGTTCAGCAGTATGCTCCATGGGGTCGTCCCCCGGAGCAGCAAGGTCTTCTCGATGCATAGGAGGAGAATCATCATGTGGAATTTCAACATTGTCTTCCAAGGGGTTGGCAAGTTCAGGATCGTCTACCAGTCCAGGAGTGGTATTATCGACTGTCGGTTTACTCAATTTGGCCTTTTTGCTAGGCTTGGGCATACTGTGAAAGGAGTAAAGAGGCAATGAAAATCAGAAGTTAAAGAGGAAAAGTTAACCCGGACAGAGTGAAAGACAGCTTACCCGTGAATAGTCTTGAGGACAGGAACTTGTGTGGCGGTTGATTCGCCAGAAGAGGAGAGAGGAGTTTCCTGATAATTCGAGTCAGACGGATTAAGGGGTTGACGAATAAGACCTGCTTTGGGGAAAAGAGCAGTTGGAGTAAGTAAAACCTCAGAATGATGCCTTCGAGCCGTAGTATGCGGTAATCCGGTGGATTCAACCACATGACCACTATGGCGAGTAGTGCGGCGAGATTCATGTTGCTGCTTCTTCAAAAGAAAGTTTGGATCCAGTTGAGCATAAGGATGAGAAAACTGAAATTTCCGGACTACCCGACGAATTTTTGGTGGCGGTGGTTCTGAGTCGGAGGAAAGAGAGATTACCTCAACATCGCCCGCTTTACTGCCTTCAGCCAGACCCTGGGAACAGTCATTGTTAATAAAAATGCAGGCAAAGGAAAGACTAAAAAGCCATAAGAACTAGGTGGCACCTCAGAGACCGGATCATCTTCCTCCGCATTTGATCCGGATGCAGCAACGGGTTTCTTCTTGTGCTTCTTCACAACCAGGGTCTTTTTGCGGGCTGGCTTCGCCGGCTTGTCTTGGGTTTTCCTCTTCCAGAAAGGATCATTTCCCTATTCAAAGGAATAAAAGCATATTACTAAACCAAAACACTATAGACGGATTAATACAAAGCAAAGGGACGGAGGAATTTCTTACCGACGACGGTTTATTGGTCACGCAGAAGGGTGCAGTCCGGTCTGGCTGCACTCTTCTAGAGGTATATTCAGCAATTTCTTGACTGATTCGTTAAATTCAGTTTCTGATAGCACTGTATCTGTGTGGCGCAAAGGGTCCTTGGGGTTCCCAGTATACTCACACATTAAACCGGAACGCCGGCTTAACGGGAGAATGCTCCAAGAAAGCCAGCAGCGGACGAAATCAACTCATGTTAGTCTGTTGGCTACAAAGGCCCTGAGCTTTGAAAGCTGAGGGGCATATTGAGCTCGCTCCTGGGCACTTAAGCGCTGTGGGAAAGGATGGCTCTCTAGAAGACGGTGGGGGCAATAACCCGGCAGTGGATTTCCCCCTTCTGGTGAAGTGTCTACGCAATAGAACCAAGTTTGATTCCATTCCTATGGATGGCTGTGGAGAGTAGCGTGAGGAAAACTAAGATCTTTCCTCTTCTGAATACTCATTCCGCCAAGTTCAGTATTTGGGCCATCATGAAACTCAGTCCGACGGTTTAAATGGAAGAAGTCCCGGAATAGCTCCAATGTCGGCTCCTCTTGTAGATAGGCTTCGCAGAAGACTTGGAAGTTGCAAATATTTGATACCGAGTTGGGACCTATGTCTTGGTGATGGAGCTGAAAATTTGCCAACATGTCACAGAAAAACTTTGACCCTGGAGGGTTAAATCCCCGGGCCAGGTGATCGAAAAAGACAACAATCTCTCCCTCCTTGGGCTCAGGAGGACACTCTTTTCCGGGGGCTCTCCAATGAAGGACATCCTTTGGACCTAAAGCGCCAATGGAGGCCATCTTCTCTAAATCGTCCTCAGTGATCCGGGATGGGACCCAGTTGCAAGAGACAAACTGCTTGGCTGCGGAAGTCATCTTTTTAAAAGGGAAGGCTGAAAATACAATCAAGATCCGGTTTGTGATCTACGCATATTTAAACCGGTATGCTCTATGAAGGTACTGATCTAAATGGCGGTTTAAGCAGGGGCCTAATGGTATCTACCGAATTAAATATCCGGAACAGCTATAAGCAGGACATCTACCGGATTATGAAGTTTGAAAGGAAAAGTTAAACCACCAAACACAGGCAGGTAAGGTGCAGAGCTAAAGTTAAGCCGCCAACACAGGCAGATAAGATGCAGGTCTAAAGTGTGGAGAAACGGCTTTTACGCAAGCAGCAGCAAGATATGGATCTACAACATATGGAAAACTCAAAAATAATTTAGGTTATATTCATCGGAAACAGTGAAGGTCTTTAGCAGATTCAGTCTAAACTAGCAGTATTGGGAGAAATAAGATTACGATGACGGAGCAGAGTCATGCTTACTGTGGAACACTTGAAGTTTGAGATATGCGGCTAGGTACTGTCTAAGGAGAAAAACCGCGAAGAACAGGGACTCATCTACGAGCTCACATGAAACCGTAGAATGGAGATCTACGGGAAGGAAAGAAGTGGGTGTACCTGAGGCAATGGAAGCGGAGAGGCACTAGCAAGTTTCTGGACGCATTCAGGTTGATGCAGCGGCCAGGCTCGACGAAGACGCAGAACTCGACAGATGGCAGCGGAGCTCGAAGCGCAGGGAGACAGAGGAAGAAGAAGAGGCAAGGGGGATAAAGGAGGCGCCCCTCGGCCCTATTTATAAGCCAAAGGGATAAAACGGCATGCGCGGGAATCGAGGAGCCCAAAAAATGGATATGGACGATGTTGTCGCCTCGATCTTCGGAGCTTTAATGGAAAAAGGTAAAAAACAGGTACAAGTATTAAATGCGCGGATGGCGTCACAACGGTTTAAGGTGATCTGAGGAGATGACGTCACGCCGGTTTACAAAGCATGTTGAAGCTGCAGAAAGGAAGATCCGTACAAGATTTTGAAGATTGACATGAAGAGGTTCAAATCAATCTGGGGCCTATTGTCAGGGATATTACTACCAGGTATAAACCGCCCAGGAGGGGCCGGTTTACGTTATCAAAGATTATTTTATCCAAAGCCCAGTGGAGCATGAAGTAGGAGATTTCGGCCCAAGAGGTTTAGAGCTCAAGTGTTAGGGCCCATGATTTGTAAACCGTCATACTATGTACTTGGGATGTAAGATAGAAAGAGTAGAGACCGAGGCGGACACGTTTATGAGCCGGCCTCAGGACTCTGTAAACCGGACCAGGCGTCACCTCTGATATAAAGGGACGACCCGGCAACGGTTTAGGATAGACAACCACAGATCGAGACACAGGCAAAGCGGATTCGCTCCCTGGTCATTGAAACTCTAGCAATACACACCAAACTAGACGTTGACTTTTACCTTCATCGAAGGGGCCGAACTAGTATAAAATCTGTGTGTCCTTTGTCCGCTTTAACCCCTTTAAGCTAACCCGTAGCGATGGCCTCGGGACTAAGTCCTTTTGCTAGGACATCTGCCGTGACAAAACCACGACACTTCAGATCTGAGATAGAAGGTGTACCAAACTGTTTCCTTAGGGTATCCTATGAAGATGCACTTTTCCGCTTTGGGTTCGATCTTATCAGGCTGAAGCCTTTTCACATAAGCGTCACAGCCCCAAACCTTAAGAAACGACAACTTAGGCTTCGTGCCATACCATAATTCATACGGTGTCGTCCCAACGGATTTAGATGGTGCCCTATTTAAAGTGAATGTAGTTGTCTCTAATGTGTAACCCCAAAACTGTAGTGGCAATTTACTAAGAGACATCATAGATCGCACCATATCCAATAGAGTACGATTACGATGTTCGGACACACCATTACGCAGTGGTCTACGAGGTGGCATGAGTTGTGAAACAATTTCCACATTTGTTTTAAATGTATACCAAACTTACTCACCTCCATGATCATACCATAGACATTTTATCTTCTTTTCACGATGATCTTCAACTTCACTCTTAAATTGTTTGAACTTTTCAAACGTTTCAGACTTGTGTTTCATTAAGTAAATGTACCCATAACTACTCAAGTCATCAGTGAAGGGAAGAAAATAACAACATCCATCGCGTGCTTCATACTCATTGGACCTCATACATCAGTATGTATCATTTCCAATAAGTTACTTGCCCGCTCCATTGTACATGAAAACGAGGTCTTAGTCATCTTGCCCATGAGGCATGGTTCGCATGTCTCAAGCGATTCAAAATTGAGTGAGTCAAAATATCCATTAGCATGGAGCTTTTTCATGCGCTTTACACCAATATGACCTAAGCAGCAGTGCCACAAGTATGTGGTGCTATCATTATTAACTTTGCATCTTTTGCCATCAATATTATGAACACGTGTATCACTACGATTAGGACTCAATAAACCATTCACATTGGGTGCATGACCATAGAAGGTACTATTCAGGTAAACAGAATAACCATTATTCTCTAACTTAAATGAATAACCGTATTGCAATAAACACGATCTAATCATGTTCATGCTCAACGCAGACACCAAATAACACTTATCTAGGCTCAACACTAATCCCGAAGGTAGAGGGAGCGTGCGATGGTGATCACATCAACCTTGGAAACACTTCCAACACACATCGTCAGGTCACCCTTAGCTTGTCTTCATTTATTCCACAGCTTTTGTTTTGAGTTACTAATATTAGCAACTCAACCAGTATCTAATACCCATGTGCTACTAGGAGTACTAGTAAGGTACACATAAATAGCACGTATATCAAATATACTTTTTTTGAAGTTGCCAGCCTTCTTATCTACCAAGTATTTGGGGTAGTTCGGCAACCAGTGAACATTCCCCTTACAATAGAAGCACTTATTCTCGGGTTTGGGTTCAACCTTGGGTTTCTTCAATGGAGTGGCAACTGGCTTTCCATTCATGAAGTTTCCCTTCTTTCCCTTCTTAAAACCAGTGGTCTTGTTAACCATCACCACTTGATGCTCCTTCTTGATTTCTACATTTGCGGCCTTAAGAACCGCGAACAGCTCCGGGATCATCCCAATTCCTTGAATGTTATAGTTTATGACAAAGCTCTAGTACCTTGGTGATAGTGACCAGAGAACTCTGTCAATCACTATCTTATCTGGAAGATTAACTCCCACTTATTTCAAGCGATTGTAGCACCCAGACATTCTGAGCACATGCTCACTCGCTGAGTTGTTCTCCTCCATCTTGTAGGCAAAGAATTTGTCAGAGGTCTCATACCTCTCAACACGGACAAGAGCCTGAAATACCAATTCCATATCGTTCCATGGCGTGAAAAACATCTTTGGAGTTCCGAGTCTAAGCCGTAAAGCATGGCGCACTAAACTATCAAGTAGTCATCAGAACGTGTCTGCCAGATCTTCACAACATCCACAAACGATGTGTAATGCCCAGTATGCGGCTATGTCCCCCACGTGTCGAGGCACGACTTAAGGACATAAACGCATACTAGAATGATCTCAAGTACGGTATCTTTGCACAACTCATGTAAAATTCAGGGATGGAAGTGTAAAATGAAAGTTGACTTACACTCGCCACATCACACAATGAAATACAATAACATACATCATCCAAATAACATCAGGGTCCGACTACGGACGAAAATCCAAACGAAAAGATACCATAAATAACACAAGCCCGGATCCTCCTAGTAAGAACCACTACTGATTGTCGGGATAAGACACATAGTAACGTCCACGCTCTTCATCGAACTCCCAGTACAACTCTGAACCATCTCCTGTATAGTTCTCAACGGTACCCGCATCTAGTGTGCGTTGAATCTGTGAGCCACAAAGGACTCAGCAATCCCGTTCCCGGGTATCAAAACTACCAAAACCTTAGGTGCGGAAAAGGTTGTAATCAAAGGTTGCAGCAAGCACTAAGCACTAGCTTACGTGTTTAGAGCGAAAAGAGAACAAGTGCCAACGATCGCCAAGTTGATCAAGAAGTGATCCTAGCTACTCACGATCAAACATAACCCCACCGTGTTCACTTCCCGAAGCCCTTCGGAATGAGACTGTCACGGTTACTCACGCGGGTAGTGTATTCATGAATAAGGTGTCAAGCTATCTACAATCAGATATTAACAAATTCCCATCTGCCACATAACCGCGGGCACGGCTTTTGAAAGATCAAACCCTCCAGGGGTGTCCCAACTTAGCCCATCACAAGATCACGATCTGCGGAGTCGCAACTCCAAAGTGGGAAGACCCGAGTATTCTCGAAATCCCGTGCTCAAGATATTTCGACAAAGGTAAAACTAATCCAGCATGACCTCCCGGCGTGCCGACACCCTGATAGTAGCCACACATATCTCGTCTCAGGCCACGGCCGGATGGGACATCCTACAGGTGTATACCAGACCTCGGGTTTCCCCGTGGTGGCCCCGCAGTCTGCCTAGTTTGGACCAACACTCATGAGGAGCACTGGCCCGGGTTGTTAATTAAGAACTTGGGTTTGCAACGCCCTATGCAAGTTTTATTTATTAGGTAAATGCAAAACCAATGTTGGGCCTTGCTGCAAAAGCTTTAACACAGAGCGAATTATCAAGGGGGGCCCATAAACCCCAACCGTGTTAGGAACGCAAAATCAAGGAACATAACACCGGTTTATCAGTTCCTAGGGTGGCATGAGTGGAACAAAACACCAAGCAAAAGGCTTAGCCTTCCACCCATTACCAATATATAGGTGAATTAGTTTAACGGGTTATATATTGTGATATCCCAACAATAACTTCATCACGGGGCAAGAATCTTCAAATCTTCACCTGCAACTAACTAAGCTATAAGAGGGGCTGAGCAATGCGTACTTAGCCAAACAACGGTTTGCTAGGAAGGTGGTTAGAGAGTTTCATGGCAACAATAGGAGGGCTGACAAACAGGAATAGGCGTCGAGGCAATATCTAAAGAGTAAGACATCTAGCATAGTCAAAGATAGTAGTTATATCTGGGAATGGTCATCTTTCCTGTTGATTCCAAGGAGGGATCGTAACCTTGCTCCTCAAACTTAGCCTCGGTAGGAACCTCGAACTCCGAATCGTCACCGGGCTCTAACCAACACAACAATGCAACACCGGAACACAATCAATCATCATGCAATGCTCAAACACATGATGCATGGGTATGATGCATATGGGCATGAATAGATATGATGCATCTCCTAGGGACACAAGAGTGCACACACATCATAGCAAAACAAGATCACAACACATGTATGAACACAAGCAAAAGGACAAAACTAATATGTTCACAAGGTTATGTAGATTATTTAGCAAGCACCCCACAAGTTTAAAAGAGTTGATTAACATGGCAAGGGTGCATCTAGGACTACAACAACATGCTAGCATATTTAAATGGGCCGGAAAGAACAAACAACAATTTCCGGTGACTCCCATATTCAATTAAATGCATTTGGGACAGAACTGAGAAACTCATATTTTAAAGTTGTTAAACATGCAAAACAACAGCACCAAATTATTCCACACATTTTTCCACCCCAAATGCATATAAAGTTTGTTAAATTTGGAGTTGTAGATATTTAGTTATGATTTTTACAAGTTTAAGCACATTTTAAACGCAAATAATTCAAACAACATTTTAAATGTTTTAAACATGGCAACAAACAGCATATAAATATTCTACATGAAAATCTAAGCAGTTTTCATATATAACTCATTTTCATTATAGGCATATTTAAACAAATATTAAATATGCAAAGTAAATGCAGAAAAGAAAAAGAAAAAGAAAAACAAAAAAAGAAAAACAAACGGAAAAGGCCAGACTGACCCAGGCTGAGCTAGCCGTAGCCACTAAGCTATGGGGTCAGGGGTGCTGAGGTGGCATGAGTCTGTGCGCGCGCGGGTGGAAGTGCACAGTGATGATGATAGGTGGGGCCTGCCTGTCAGCCTCTTATGATAAGCAAAAATTGGGGGAAACCACAGCCTCAATGGGTTTCGAACCGACAACCTCTCTGTTTATTGAGGAAGAGTCGAGCCACTGGGCTAGGCAGGTGTTCTTGTCAGAATACAAGAGAAATGCCTTAAGAGTAAACTGAAGATGCCAGCAGCAGGGGAAAACAGGGGCTCGTCGGAGCTTCTCCGGCGACCCAAACAGACGGCGGAGGGGTGCGGGCTGTTCCTGGGGGAACTCCGCATCCACGCCATGCACTTGCAGTTCCTAGCAACCACTACAATGCCGACGGCGAGCTCAAAACAGAACGGCAGCGGAGAATGTCGGCGAGACGCGGCAGGGGTCTAAACGAGTGGCGACTGCTCTGGCAGCATCTACGTGACTAGGCGAAGCAGACAGGCAACAGAAGAAGGCCTACGGTGGTCGGAATACTCGCCGGCGACGAGTCCCAACGGCGACAAGCTCGGGTGCACGACGAACTAAGGTCTAGACGGCGCAAAGGAAGGGGAAAACTACATGGGGAGGTGGAGATGCTCACCACGAACACGGCGAGGTGTTCGGCTGGCCCGGAGGTGGTCGGAGTCGACGACGACGTTGATCGAACAGCTGCGACCGTCGGAGTGGAAGAAGAGGAAGGAGACGTTGCAGGCAAGGCGATCGGCTCCGTGTAGAGGACATAGGCGACGTAGTCGACGACGAGGAAGCAGTTTGGCAAGGTTGGCGAGGCCGAGGTCGATGGGAGGCACGCCGACGACGAGCTCGCGCTCCCAGATGCGTGCGGGTCAGCTACGGTGCGGTGGATCTGGTGGCCCTTAGCTCACCAGGCGGCGGGAGGAGGAAGGAGGAACCCTAGGGTGAGGGTTGGACACGCTGGGAGCTTAAAAGGTGGGCCAGAGGCGCGACGGTGCGACGACGGCGTCGGGATCGCGGTCCCCATGGCGTCACTAGAGGTGGAAGAAAAGGTGGGTAGATTTGCGGGCGCAGTCGCTGACGAATGGGGCCAGGGAGTCCACGTGTGCGAGAGCTAGCGGGGGTAAGTGGGCGCGCCGGTGAAAAGAGGTGCGAGGGACGCGCAGGCTGCTAGCGCGGGCCGGCTGTAGCTGGGCCAGGGGAAGAGATGGGCCTGCTGGCTGGGCTGCACTGCTGCGGCTGCTGTTGCTTCCATTTCTTTTCTTTTTCTATTTCCCTCAGACAGAAAATAAAAGGAAAAGTGCAGGCTCAAGGAAATAGTGTTAGGAGATAAATAAAATATCCCCATGCTCCTGGATTTATGCCCTATTTTATAAAATTGGTTTGGACATTTTTACAGGTAGAAAAATAAAATGAGTTTGAATATGGATCAAACTTCTATCATTTTTGAACCTAACCAAATCACTTTAAAATGGTGTCGGGGGAAACTGTCCGCCACGAACACCTATGGGACCGGAGCCCCTTGTCTGTGCGGTACGAGGGCGGAGGGAGCACGAAGAGCAGATCGTAGCGAGCACGCGGGCAGTTTTACCCAGGTTCGAGCCGCGGTAGACGCGTAAAACCCTACTCCTGCTTGGTTGTGTATTAAGTTGGAGAGCTCGGGAGCTTGAAGAAGCAGCTACACCGAGCGTGAGAGTGATCTAGGTTCCGAACCCCCTCCACGTTGTGCATGGGCCTCCTTTTATAGTGCAAGGGGTCACCGACAGGTGTCAACGTAGGAGAAAGGGGTAAAAACGTAAAAGAGGTGGTAGTTGTAACAGTGCGGGAACAGTGGAACTACAGTGCAGAACAGTGGTCTATACCTACTTTGACAGTGGGGGACAAGGGCATTTAATGCCCGTCGCCGTCGACCCCAAAAGCTCCCGCCCTAGCGTCTCCGTCCGCCACGGCGATGGATCCACCACCGTGGAGTGCCA
>LR738714.1:506666863-506702585 GCA_902687465.1 Secale cereale
GGATGGGACGTGCCCACGATCTCTTAATGGAAAGGGCGAAACGCCCCCCACTCCCCCATAAAAGCAGAGGAAGCGGGCGCGGTTCCCCCCCATGCGCTTCCATTGCATCGTCTTCTTTCTCCTCCAGAGATCTCTCTTGCGCTCTGCCTCCACACCTCCGCCGCCGCCGAGCTTTTCGTCCCCCTCCTTCCGCCGCGTCCGCCATGGCCCCAAAGACCGACAAGGCGAAGGCGGAGAAGTCCAAGAGGGAGAAGTCGGAGCAAGCGGCGAAGCTCGCCGCGTATCGGAAGCAGCATCTCGTCTTCCTGCCGAGGCTCGGCGCGCGGGAGCTCTGGAACAAGTACTACTTGTTCTAGTCCAAGGAAACCAAGGCGCACCCCCGCACGCGAGCGTATCCGGCCGCCGCCAAGGACAGCTACCCCGGCGGGTACTACTTCTTCGCAGCTTTCTTTCACTGCGGTCTGTGTCCTCCTTTCTCGAATTTCTTCTGCGACGTCATGCATACCTACAGCCTCCATCTCCTTGACTTCACCCCCAACGCCATCCTCACCATGGCGGTTTTCGCACATATGTGCGAAAACTTCATAGGAATACACCCAAATGTAGCGCTTTTTAGGCACTTTTTCACTCCTAGAGCAGAGGCCGACGCCCCCCTCTCCGGAGGAATTTCTTGGGTTTTCCGTCTGAATAAGAAGGGATCTTACTTGCCGGGAGAGCTCCGCGGCAAGTGGGAGGAGTGGCGCGCGGAGTGGTGCTGGGTTGTCGAAGATCAGCCGCAAGCTTTCACCGCGCCGCGCACAACGCCCATCGTGCGCGGCAGGGACTGGAGCGAGCTAGACTCGGACGACATCAAGATCGACATCGCCCTCGTCCGGATTCTTCGTCTTCGGGTGGCACAGCTGTCCGTTGCTGAGGTGGGCGCAGACTTCCTTCGCCGCCGCATCGCCCCTCTCCAAGACAGGAAGAGGCCGGCCTGGGAGTACGGCGGCCCGGCGGACATAATGAGGCTGCGCCCCGGGCTCAACTTCAACTTCACGACGCTGGAGCTGAAGGGGATGGTCCGGGAACTCTTCAAGTACGACCCGGCACACCCTGAGTGGTTCCGAGCTCCCCGGGGGGTGGTGCCGCTCTGCAACAGCACCGTCCGGGATCGTCTCCTCGCCATGATGCCCGCATGCGATTCGCACGGCGTGGACCGCACGTGGATTGCGCCCAAGCCCATCGACGTCCTCAACTTCTACGACAACCTCGTGGAGGTGGCGAAGAACAAGAACGACGTCAAGGAGCACACGCGGGACACCACCGACCAGGAGATTGCCTATATGGCTTCTCGGGCTGAGGAGGCCGCTGCAGCCGCAGCGGCAGGAGACTTCGGGTACACGCCTGCTGAGGCGGAGGCTCCGGATGCGTCCAGCCAGGCGGAGGAGGCGGAGATCCGCAGACTGCTGCAGCTCCCGCCCGACGCGCTCGCCGGGGTCCCCTGGCTGAGGCACTCCGGGATCCATGGAATCGTGGCCGAGGCCGCGGCAATGGAGGGTGCCGCCGGAGGGAACAGAGGCGCCGCGAGGAGCGGAGGCGCCGGAGGGAGCGGAGGCGCCAAGGGGAAGGAGGCCGCAGCGCAGGGCGCTGGGCCCAGCGAGCCGGCCGGGGAAGAGGAGGAGGAGGAGGCCGAGGACTCCGGCGGATCTACGGAGCTCTACGCCGACGACCTCTCCTCGTCGGAGAGCTCCCCGCCCCCGGCAAGCCCAAGGCAGTCTCCACCGAAGCGTCTCCGCAAGACGGCGACGGGAGAGAGGGCGCAAGCGCCCCGGCAACAACCAGCTCGCCGGGCAGCTCCCCGGGGGAGCCAAGCCGCGCCAAGGGCGACCGGCGCACCGGCCACAGCAGAGGCGGCCCGCGCGCGGACCACGACGGAGGCGCCTCGCAGGCCGGCGCCGAGCCGACAGGGGTCTTCTCGGAGCGGAGCAGCGGCTCCGCCCGCTCCTCGGGCTCCGGCTACCACAGGGGCTGGGTCTTCGCAGCCCCCAGCCCCCGGGACCGCCAAGCGCCCGAGGGAATCTTCATCTTCCGCTCCTCGCGCCGACGCGCCCACGGTGGAGTACGATTTCTCCGCCCTGAGCGAGGACGACGAGGAGGACCAGGAGTAAGGATCCAGGACCTTACACCTTCTCGAGTTTTGTCTTGATTATTATTGAAGCTGACTTTGTTTGCTGCTTTGACTTCAGGACCTTGGTTCAGCGCGCGGCGAAGAAGGCCAAGGCGCCTGTGGTCGAGGCCGCGGAAGACTCAGCTGCCGCGGCAACAGGAGGTGCGCCGGAGCCGAGCCTGCCGGACCCGAGCGCTGCTCCGAGGAGCAGCCCCCAGCGCAGCCCCCAGCGTAAGTCTGGGGTCTATTATTTCCGCTTGTCGGGGTACGCCTGAGGATTTCGTCTTCTTTCATCATCTTGACGTTTCTTATCTTGATTTGTGCAGAGGTGGAGCCACAGCGGGAAGAGCGCCCGGAGACCGTCGTCGAGGAGCCGCAGGCCCCGCCGTCCCCGCCAAGGCAGAACTCTCCGGCAAGGGAGAGTGCTCCGCCAAGGGCGGGTACTCCGCCAAGGCAGAGTACCCCGCCAAGGGCGAATAGCCCGGCGAGGGTGGCTACTCCGACAAGGCCGAGCTCCCCGGCGAGGGAGCCCGCCGCTGAGGACGTCCGCCAAGGTATGTCTTATAGTTTGTCTTCTTGGCTTCGTCTCTTTTTGGATACTTGCTTAAACTTGAACTTCTTTTTCTTCTTCTTCTTTTTAGATCCTCCTCCTCCCGAACCGATGGAGACGGAGGTCATCAACATCGAGGACGAGGAGGGCGCGCAGGGCGGCGGCGGCGACGTCCCTGTCGTTGAGGACGCGGCGAGAGCCGCCGAGCCGGTCGCGCAGGAGACCGCTCCGGCTGCGGACGCAACGGCCGGGGAGGGGGACGGCGACCGCACCGCCGACCCGGAGGCGGCGGGACCATCAGATGCTGCGCCGGCCGCCGACCCCTCCGCCGGCAAGGAGCAAGGCTACTACCTTGAGGCCCCCAACGGCGTCTTCATCCAGATGCCTTGGGGGTCTTCATCGCGAGCTCCCGCGGAGGGCGAGGCGTTTGACGGAGAAGTCCTCGCCTCCGCAGGTCTGAAGATCGTCGAGGCGCCCGGCGGAAGCGAAGGGCCCGAGGAGGAGAAGCTGCTCCACCAACTCCTGGCCCTTTACCGGGCCAGGCAGGCGAAGCTTGCCTCCCGGGAAGCCCTTGCCGCCAAGGCCGCCGCGGAGATGGAGAAGCGCGCGGCAGAGCTCAGCGCCGCCAACCAGGCGGCCCTCTGCGAGGTGGCGGAGGAGCGCGAGCGTCTCGCCGGCGAGTACCAAGAATGGGTGCTGGAGAAGGCCGAAGCTGAGGAACAGCAACGGCTCGCCGGGGTGGAGCTATCCCGGCGAGAAGGAGAGCTCGCGCAGCGGAAGGTCGAGCTCGACTCCCATGAGGAGGACCTTGCCGCTCGCGAGACGGCCCTTGGCGGGGAATTGAAGGAGGCGAAAGCCGCCGCGGTTGCCGCGGAAAACGCCAAGAAGGAGCTTGCCGCCAAGGTCGTGCAGCTGGAGAAGGCGCTGAAGGTGAGCGCGGAGAAGGTTGCCGCGCTCATCACGGAGCGCGAGAAGGACGCCCACACAAATTCAGAGCTCCAGGTGAGCCTTTCTAAGAGGGGCGACGAGTTGAAGGCCGCCAAGGACTCTGTCGAGGACTTGGAGTTGAAGGTCACTACTCTGAAGGATTCGCTCGACGCTGCCCGGGCTCAGGAGACCAAGCTGAAGGAGGAACTCCGCAAGGAGCGGACCTTGGTGGACAGCGTCAACAAAGCATCCGAGCTCTTCCGCCATACCATTGAGGTATGGACCGAAGACTTGGTATCTTCTGCGTCCAACATTGACCAGGAGCTGCTGGCGCTGAAGGTCGAACATCTCATCTACTCCCCGGATCCGGATCTCCCGCACAGCGCCAAGCTCAGCCTCTTCTTCAGAGGGATCGCGCCGGCCCTTGCAGGTCTCCGGAACCAAATCCCCGCGCAGCTGGCTGAGGAGTCGCGCCTGCTCTGCGCGGGAACTCTGGAGCGGGTGTTGACGAAGATTGTGTACCGCAATCCGGGGATCAATCTCACCAACGTTCTTCGTAGCTTGCCGGCTGATGCGAACACGGAGGCCCTGAAGGAGCAGGTCGCCCACATCATCGCCAAGGTGGCTAAGCTCTCCAGGAAGGAGGGCGACCGCGTAGATTAGGCCTCCATTATCTTTATCTTTATCTTTGTTGCTGCACATGATGCCATGAACTCATTAGTCCATCGTGACAAGTTATCCTTTGTAAGATATTTATCTCATTTTGATCAATCAGTGCAATGTTATCTTCCTTGTCTTAATCCTTGACTTTGTATGTTTTTCACCCTACGCTCCCGGGGAGCTTGCCGGCAAGGGGCCTTTGCCGCGAGCGCTGAGTGCTGGACTCTGAGCAACCTGCTGGCTAAGGTCTTACCGGCAAGCAACCTCGCCGCGGCTAGTCGCAACGCACTTAGCTTGCTGAGCGTACTCGGAAATGAAGCAAGGGCGCGACACTTGTCGCAGCTCACTTAGATCGTTGAGCGAACTCGGAAGCAAGATAAGGGTGCGGCAAGCTACGGGTAGGTTCCTCCGCGCACAGGTTTTCCATACAAAGTGTGATTGTTCAAGGAAGACAACTAAAATTTAAAATTTGAACTGGTCAAATTCTAACAACTTAGCTTTCATGTATTGCTTGCTTTCCGGTAAGGCTTCTCTTTCTTGAACAGCACTTGGTTCCTCCTCGATCTCCTTCCCCCCGGCAAACTTGTGCGCGAGGAACGTTCCTTCTGCTTAAGAGGAAAGAAAAGGGAGAGGGAAACAAGTATATGGCCTTTCGGCATGCTAATGCTTACCGGATGTGTGTATCGCACAAGTTGCCAAATAACACATGCAAATAGCAAAGAAAAGCATGGAAAAGGCAAATAGCGCAAAACACCAAATCTTTACTGATGCACGGGGTCTGCGCCCGGCTTTGTACAAAGGGTTACTTGCAACAGCGGCAAAGCTTGTACAAAAGGTGGTTGTCGGAGCGGATCACGGCAACCGCGCCTTAGGGGTGAAACTTGCGAAGATGCTCTATGTTCCAGGAGTTGCTCACCGGTAAGCCTTCTTCGGTCTCGAGGCGGACAGCGCCGGGCCTCGTGACTTGTCTCACCCGATAAGGGCCTTCCCACTTCGGCGTCAACTTGTTGGAATTCTTGGCGGACTGAACACGCCGAAGAACAAGGTCGCCTTCCTCGAGACTCCTGGCCTTGACCTTGCGGCTATGATAGCGATGCAAGGCTTGCTGGTATCGAGCAGCTCGTACAGCAGCCTGGAGACGTCCCTCCTCGAGGAGCAACGCGTCATCTTGCCGCAGTTGCTCTTGCTCGAGCTCATCATAGGCGAGCACTCGAGGAGATCCGTATACGAGTTCCGTGGGGAGAACTGCCTCTGCTCCATAGACTAGAGCAAAGGGTGTCTGTCCGGTGGCTCGACTTGGTGTCGTTCTGATTGACCAAAGAGCCGCCGGTAGCTCCTCTATCCAATTTCTTCCGCACTTGCGCAGCCTGTCAAAGGTCCTTGTCTTGAGTCCGCGCAGCACTTCAGCATTTGCCCTTTCCGCTTGACCGTTGCTCCTCGGGTGAGCAACAGAAGCGAAACAGACCTTGGCGCCAAGGTCTTGGACGTACTGCATGAAGGTGCGACTAGTGAATTGTGTACCGTTGTCGGTGATGATCCTGTTAGGGACCCCGAAACGGCAAACAATTGACCTGAAGAACCTGACTGCTGACTGTGCTGTCACCTTTCTCACCGGCTCCACTTCTGGCCACTTTGTGAACTTGTCGATTGCAACGTACAAGTACTCAAAGCCCCCGACGGCTCGGGGGAAGGGGCCGAGGATATCGAGCCCCCAGACCGAGAAGGGCCAGGACAAAGGGATGGTTTGGAGAGCTTGAGCTGGCTGATGAATTTGCTTTGCATGGAACTGGCACGCTTCACACTTGGTTACTAGTGCAGTTGCATCTTGGAGGGCTTCTTGCCAAAAGAACCCTTGCCGGAAAGCTTTCCCGGCAAGCGCCCTTGCGCCAATGTGGTGGCCGCATATGCCTCCGTGTATTTCCGCCAACAGCTTCTGTCCATCTTCCCTGGATATGCACTTCAGTCTGACACCATTGAGTCTTCTTCTGTACAGCTCGTTATCCACGAACTGGTACATACTTGACTGCCTGGTTATCTTCTCTATTTCTTCTGGGTCGTCGGGAAGTTCTCCAGTTTGAAGGAAACGGACGATCTGCTGCGCCCACGCCGGAGCTTGAGGCTCAACGGCAAGGACTAAAGGCTCGAGGGCCGCTGCGGGAACCTCAGCTTCTACGGCGAGGACCTCTGGTTCTGCCGGAGCTGAAGGTCCCCCGGCAAGCTCGCCGGGGCGAGGCTTGTCGGGAACGTTTGCTTCAACTGTACAGACCCGAGGATCTGAAGGAGCAAACTGTTCCTCAGCGTTGTGGTTGTTGATCTTGGGGACCTTGGCGGCGGTTTCAGGAAGATCCGCCGGCAAGTAGTCGCCGGAGACCAACTTTCTCTTCTTGGACTGCCCAATTGATGGTGTAACGGATGGTTGAGTCAGCTTGAGCAAGAAGGTCCCTGGTTCCACAGGTAACTTCATCGAAGCACACTTTGAAAGGCCATCTGCAATTTCATTTTGAGCTCTCGGGACGTGCTCCATCTGCAGACCTTCAAAGTGCTCCTCAAGCTTCCTTACTTCATCGACGTAAGCTTCCATCAAAGGGCTCTGATAGCTCTTGTTGACTTGCCGGACCACCAACTGAGAATCTCCCCGCACAATCAGCTTCCTGATCCCAAGTTCGGCCGCAATCCTGAGGCCGGCGAGCAAGCCTTCATATTCTGCGGTGTTGTTTGTCGCTTGCTCCCTGGGAAAGTGCATCTGGATAACATATTTGAGGTGCTCTCCGGTGGGCGCGATGAGTACCACGCCAGCACCGGCGCCTTGCAGCGAGAAGGCACCGTCAAAATACATTACCCATTCACTTGTCGCTTCTTGTACGGGTGCACTTGTTTCTTGAACTTCTTCATCGGGCGTTGGGGTCCACTCAGCTATGAACTCTGCCAAAGCTCGACTCTGTATGGTTGAAGTGCTTTCAAACTTGAGTCCAAAGCTTGACAGCTCCAGTGCCCACTCAACGATCCTGCCTGTCGCTTCGGGGTTGTGCAATATCCTCTTCAGCGGAAAGCGAGTGACCACTGTTATCTCATGGGCTTGGAAGTAATGGCGCAGCTTTCTCGAGGCCATGAGGAGGCCGAAAAGCAATTTTTGCACACCAGAGTACCTTGATCTAGCCCCCTGGAGAAGGGAACTCACAAAATACACCGGGCGCTGCACCATCTTCTTCCGCACCTCATCCTGTTCCTGCGCAGAGTCTTCCTTGTCGGGGCCAGAGCTTGCCAGAGCAGCCCCCTGCTTGTCGCTGGATTCGCTTGCCGGTGGTGCTGACTCCTCGTCGGACTCCCTCTCCGCTACTAACGCAACACTGACCACCTGGTTGGTTGACGCTAAGTATAGCAACAACTTTTCCTGTGGTCTAGGTGCGACAAGTATTGGAGTGGAGGACAGGTACCGTTTCAAATCCTGCAGCGCCGCCTCCGCTTCCGGAGTCCACTTCATGGGACCTGCCTTCTTCAAAATTTTGAAGAAAGGTAGGGCGCGTTCTGCAGATTTTGAAATGAACCTACTGAGGGCAGCCACACATCCTGCAAGCCTCCTGACATCCTTGACGCGCTTTGGGGCCTCTATCTGCTCAATGGCTTTAATCTTGTCGGGGTTGGCTTCAATCCCCCTCTGTGATACAAAGAACCCGAGAAGCTTGCCGGAGGGAACTCCAAAGACGCACTTCTCGGGGTTCAACTTGAGCTGAATCCTGCGCAGGTTCTGAAACGTCTCCTCTAAATCTTGGATCAGGGTTTCCTTGCTCTTGCTCTTCACCACGATGTCATCCATGTAAGCTTCTACATTTCTGTGGATCTGTGGCTCAAAAGCAGTGTATACTACCCTTGCAAAGGTTGAGCCTGCATTCTTCAACCCAAATGGCATGCGTATGAAACAATAAGTGCCACACGGGGTGATAAATGCAGTCTTCTCTTCATCCTCCTTGGCCATGAAAATCTGATGATAGCCTGAGTATGCATCAAGAAAACAGAGTAGCTCACATCCGGCAGTGGAGTCAACGATCTGGTCAATGCGCGGCAAAGGGAATGGATCCTTGGGACATGCTTTATTCACATCGGTGAAGTCTATACACAGTCTCCATTTCCCATTGGCCTTGCGCACGACGACTGGATTTGCCAACCACGTCGGATGGATCACACCTCTAACTAGGCCTGCTGCTTCTAGCTTCTTGATTTCTTCGTTGATGAACTCTTGGCGCTCCACGGCTTGCTTCCTCACTTTCTGCTTGATGGGCCGCGCATGAGGACAAACAGCAAGCTTGTGCTCAATCACCTTCCTGGGAACACCGGGGATGTCAGATGGTTGCCAGGCAAACACATCGACATTCGCCCGCAGGAAGGCAACGAGCGCGCTTTCCTATTTGCTGTCAAGGGTGGCACTGATGGTGAAGGTACCACCAGTGCCGTCCTCCTTGGCGGACACCTTCTTGGTTGCCGGAGGAGCAGCCATTCCTTTCTTACTCTTGCCGGTGGAGCTCGATGGAACGTCCTCGACGGCAGCGCAGCACTCCGAAGAGGTGCGGTTGCCGGAGTGGGTCCCAGAGCACTTGCCGGACTTGGTCTTCGTCTTCTTCCCCCCGGGAGCTTCAGCGGCAAGAGTATCCTTCTCGGCCGCAGCTGTCGCATCCCGGTAGATCTTGTCGGCGCAGACAAGCGCATCCTTCTTGTCGCCGTGGACAGTGATGACGCTTATCGACCCCGGCATCTTGAGTACGTTGTAGGCATAATGGGAAGCTGCCATGAACTTGGCGAGGGCAGGACGGCCAAGTATTCCATTGTAGGGCAATGGAATATCGGCAACGTCGAAAGTGATGCGCTCGGTTCTGAAATTGAGCTCCCCGCCAAAGGTCACCGGCAGAGTGATCTTTCCCTTGGGCTTGCTCCTTCCCGGGTTGATTCCTTGGAATGAACCGGTTTCTTCGAGCTCGCCATCTGGAATCTGGAGTTTCTTGATCACAGCAGAGGAGATCAAGTTCAGCCCGGCCCCGCCGTCAACCAACATTTTGGTGACCTTGAGGTTGCGGATGGTGGGAGAAACCAGCATCGGCAAGCACCCGACCGCAGTGGTGCGGTCAGGGTGATCCTCAAGATCAAAAACGATGGGCGTGCTGGACCATTTGAGGAGCCTGCGCGACTCCACGGGCGGCTCCGCTGCATTCACCTCACGCACCCACTGCTTTAGCTGGCGGTGGGAGGTGTGCAGAGAGGCGCCACCGTCGACGCACAGGACCTCCGTGGCCTTCTGGAACTCCTGCTCGCTATTCTCCTCGTCCTCCATGTCTTCGTCGTCGTCCTCTTCGTCCTTGTCGCGGCCCCGGGGAGGTCGATCCCCTTGCCGCTGCTTGGCCTTGCCGCGGCGTCCTCCCCGGCCGCTGAACGGCCGCTTCTTGCTTGTCTCCTCCCCGCCACCTTGGGCCTTCTCCTTATCGCGCCTCTCGTACTCAGCTTTCTGCTGCTCGACGAGATATTCGACGCGCTTGCAGTTGGAGAGGTCGTGACCCTTGGTGCGGTGGATCTTACAGTATTGCTTGTCGGAGCTTCCCGGCTTGTCGGCCGCCGCTACAGGGGCAGGCTCCTTGCCGGAGCCGCCAGCCTGCGTTTGCTTGGCGGGGGCCTCCTTGCCGGACTTCTCGGCGGCAAGCACCTCTTTCTTGCCCTTTCTTCTGTTATTCCGCCGCCGGCTCTTCTTCGCCGGGGCGGCGTCGTCGCTGTCGCTTCCTCCTGCGCCATCATCTTCCCCGGGGAGTCTCCTCCCCTCTTCTGCGCGTGCGCACTTGTCAGCCAGAGCATAGAGCTCGCTGACATCCCGAATCTTCGTCATCGCCATCTCTTCACGCATGCGGCGGTTACGCACGTTCTGGTGGAACGCGCTGATAACCGCGGCAGGGTGGACATCAGGGATGTTGTGCTGTACACGGCTGAAGCATTGGATGTACTTGCGCAGGGTTTCGCCTTCCTTCTGGGCCAAGATGTGGAGATCGCTCTCCTGGCCGTGGGGTTTGTGGCCGCCGGTGAAGGCGCCAACAAACTGGTGGCAAAGGTCGGCCCAAGAAGAGATGGAACCTTCCGGCAAGTGCATAAGCCACGAACGGACGTTCGGCTTTAGCACGAGCGGGAAGTAGTTCGCCAAGATCTTCTCGTCGCGCCCCCCGGCAGCTTGCACCGCGATGGTATAGACGCTGAGGAATTCCGAGGGGTGCGTCTTGCCGTCGTACTTCTCCGGTACGTCGGGCTTGAAATTCTTCATGCTGGGCCACTAGACGCGCCGCAGCTCGCGGGTGAACGCAGGGCAGCCTGCCGCGTACGGCAAGTCGCCTGGTTCACCGGGCGCGTGCACGTCGACAGTGTTCCCAGCTCTCTTGTCTGATTGTCGCCGAGCTTCTCGGCGGCGCTCGATTGTGGTCCGAGCGTCTTCTTCTCGCCGGTCGTCGAGGACTTGGCGCTGGTCCCGACGAGCCCGCGGGTCCGACGAGGCCGTGGAGCCATCGTCGGCGTTGTTCCGGCGGGGTGGCGTCTTCTGCTTCTGCGGCGGGGAGTGCACGCTTGTCGCACCCCCGGCGGTCTTGTCGCCGTCGGCCTTCGTCTTCTCAGCCTGCCGCGGCCGCGAGGCCGACGGCTGCTGTGGAGAATCGTTGTTGGCGAAGGCTATCAGGCTCTGGATGGTGGCCCTCCAGTCTTCGGCCTTGTCTGCCGCTGGAGGGAAGTCGAGGAGCAGTTGCGCTCTTGCGAGCGCTTCTGCCGGAGTGGAGGGGAACGCGGGCGAGCGGTGCGAGGAGCGGGATACGCTCGGACTTCTAACAGCGTTAGAAGGAGCGGGGTCCCGTGCCGGCGCCTTCGCTTTGCTTGTGCCCGGACGAGGGTCCGGGGCGTCCCGCGAGCCTCCGGTTTGGCCTTGCCCCAGCAAGCGGATGCCACCTCCCGTGACATGGCGCTGCTGGGTCGTTGTGTGCTGAGAGGGACGCGGTGCGTCCACGGAGACCGAGGTTCGGTCGTCCGTCTTATTCTTGGATCTGGTGGCGCCGTGAGTGTCCTCACCGGCGACCACCCTTCCGACGGCGTCTCCCCCGCCCACCGTTGGCTCCGGTGGTGGTGGGTGAGACGCAGACGGGCCTCCGACCTCCGAAGCCTTCTTCTTCGGGGCCATGGAGTTGTTGCTGGCAAAGTTGACGAATTCGGAGAGGTTGATGAAGAATGCGCCCGCGCGAACGCCGGATCAGGTTCGCACAACCTCGACGCCCCCTACCTGGCGCGCCAAAGATGTCGGGGGAAACTGTCCGCCACGAACACCTATGGGACCGGAGCCCCTTGTCTGTGCGGTACGAGGGCGGAGGGAGCACGAAGAGCAGATCGTAGCGAGCACGCGGGCAGTTTTACCCAGGTTCGGGCCGCGGTAGACGCGTAAAACCCTACTCCTGCTTGGTTGTGTATTAAGTTGGAGAGCTCGGGAGCTTGAAGAAGCAGCTACACCGAGCGTGAGAGTGATCTAGGTTCCGAACCCCCTCCACGTTGTGCATGGGCCTCCTTTTATAGTGCAAGGGGTCACCGACAGGTGTCAACGTAGGAGAAAGGGGTAAAAACGTAAAAGAGGTGGTAGTTGTAACAGTGCGGGAACAGTGGAACTACAGTGCAGAACAGTGGTCTATACCTACTTTGACAGTGGGGGACAAGGGCATTTAATGCCCGTCGCCGTCGACCCCAAAAGCTCCCGCCCTAGCGTCTCCGTCCGCCACGGCGATGGATCCACCACCGTGGAGTGCCATCGTGTCCCCCAGGCTGCACAGCCATCCGCCACGCGTCCCTGGATAGGCCCCAGGGCGACGCGTGGGCCGATGAGCTGGAGCGCGGGCACACAGCGCAGCCTTCCCGGCAAGCACCTTGCCGGGGCCTTGATCTTGCCGGGCCCGGGAGCTTGCCGCTCCCCGGGCCCTTGCCGGGGCGCATATAGCGCCGAGGCGTGTCTTCTAATCTTCCTGGCAAGCTCCTCTTGCCAGGGCCTTGTGCTAATGGGGCAGTCTTGAGCCTGGTACGGCCTTCCCGGCAAGCTCCTCTTGCCGGGGTCTCGATCTTCTGTCTTGTATACTTTGTTTTTGAATGGCTTAATAAAGGAGCAGGAAGGTCTCCGGCGAGCACGCGGTGAACCCTGCCGCGGGAAGCTGCAACTGCCCGTGCACAAGTTGGGGTACTGAGGTACCCTACCTTAGTACACCGACAAATGGGGCATAGCTTTGAATGGTGACTCATGTCAAAGCAACAAAGAAATGGGGAGGAGTTGACCATTAATGGAATAGGCTGGGTCACTTGCAAAAATAATTAAAGAAAAGAAGAAAAAGAGGAACGTGAAGAGGTGAAGAAGGAGGGGAGTTTTAGGGTTTATGCAAGGCATGGCTAGGCACCACCATCACACCACAAAGATCAAGGTGACTCACATCACAACCAAAGACAAGTAAAATGAAGCTAAGATGAATATGATGCCATGTTGATGATGAAGAAGTGCATGGATGCATAAGAAAATAAAATGACAATGCAAAACAAAAATAAAGCTTAAATGACAAGAACCCCCAAGGATAAGGACAAGGATCAAAATGATAAATGCTTTATTGCCATAATTGGAAAGTATCACATATGGGGTGTTACAAACTCTCCTCCACTACAAAAAGATCTCGTCCTAAGATCTTGGACTGAAAGAAGGAGGGATACTCGAAACGGAGATGATCTTCTCGTTCCCACGTAGCTTCTCGGTCGGTATGGTGTGACCACTTCACTTTCAAGAATTTGATGGACTTGTTGCGGGTCTTGCACTCAGTTTCTTCAAGAATAGCAACGGGGTGCTCACGATAAGACAAGTCTTGTTGAAGATCAATCTCTTCAAACAGAATGGTGCGTTCAGGCGTCTTGAAGCACTTGCGAAGTTGAGAAATGTGAACACATCATGCTCATTTGCAAATTTGGAGGGAAGCTTGAGTTGGTAGGCTAGATCGCCTCTCTTCCCAAGAATCTTGAAAGGGCCCACATATCTTGGAGCAAGCTTGCCCTTGATACCGAACCTCTGAGTGCCCTTCATGGGAGAAACACGGGGATAGACATGGTCTCCAATGTCGAAAGCCAAGTCACGATGCTTGCCATCATAGTAGCTCTTTTGACGCGATTGAGCAGCTTTGAGATTTTCACGTATGACTTTGCACATTTCTTCGGCTTCTGAGATCAAATCATTTCCAAGAAGTTGACGTTCACCAGTCTCGGACCAGTTGAGAGGGGTACGACACTTTCTTCCATAGAGGATTTCAAAAGGAGCTTTGCTGGCACTTGCTTGGAAGCTGTTGTTGTAGGAGGATTCGGCAAACAGAAGACAATCTTCCCATTTCATACCGAAGGAGATGAAACAAGCTCTTAGCATATCTTCGAGGATCTGGTTCACTCTTCCGACTTGATCACTAGTCTTAGGGTGAAACGCAGTGCTGAAGCGAATCTTTGTGCCCATGGCTGACTGAAAAGAATCCCTACACTTGGAAGTGAACAAGCTTCCACGGTCTGAGGAGATCACTTGAGGAATGCCATGCAAAGAAACAATTCTGGAGGTGTACAGGTCTACCAGCTGAGTTGCGTTGATGGATTCTTTGACGGGAAGAAAATGAGCTACTTTAGTTAGCTTGTCAATCACCACAAAGATAGCATCGTTTCCCTTCTTGTACTTGGGAAACCCAATGACGAAATCCATCTCAATGTGATCGAATTTGCACTCGGGAATAGGTAGAGGTTGAAGGAGACCGGCTGGACATTGATGCTCTGCCTTCACTCTTCTGCAGACTTCACATTCATTCACGAATTGGGCAATCTCCCTTTTCATGTGAGTCCACCAATATGATTGCTTGAGGTCTTGGTACATCTTAGAACTTCCGGGATGTATCGAGAGGAGGGAGTCATGTGCTTCATTCATTATGAGCTTCCTGAGATCACCCTTGGGAACCACAATCCTGTCCTCAAAGAACAAGGTGTCTTTCTCATCAACGCCATAGCACTTGTACTAGGGAGTACCCTTAGCAATACCATGTTTCACCTTCTGCACCATAGCATCACTGAGTTGGGCCTCATGGATTTGATCTTCCAAGGTAGGAGCAACTTGAAGGTTTGCAAGAAAGCCTTGTGGAACGACTTGGAGGTTGAGCTTCCTGAATGATTCGCAAAGTTTAGGCTGGAACGGTTTGAGAAGGAGACTGTTGCAATACGTCTTTCTGCTCAAGGCATCTACAATGACATTGGCCTTGCCAAGAGTGTACTCAATGCTTGGATCATACTCTTCAATCATCTCAACCCAACGAGTCTGGCGAAGGTTAAGGTGTGGCTTAGTGAAGATGTACATCAAGCTCTTGTGATCGGTGAAGATGTGCACTTTTCTGCCCAACAGAAGGTGTCTCCACGTGATCAAGGCATGTACAACTGCTGCTAGCTCAAGATCATGTGTGGGGTAATTCTTCTCATTTGGTTTCAGCTGACGTGAAGTGTATGCCACAATCTTCTTGTCTTGCATGAGAACACCACCAAGACCTTGCAATGAAGCATCGCAAAAGACTTCATAAGGCTTGGACTCATCCGGAGGAGTAAGAACCGGAGAAGAAATGAGCTTCTCTTTGAGTATTTTGAATGCCACATCACAATCAGGAGTCCACGAGTACTTGAAATTCTTCTAGAGCAAGTTGGAAAGAGGCTTGGCAATCTTGGAGAAGTTCTCAACGAACCTTCTGCAATAGCTAGCGAGACCAAGGAAGCTTCAGAGTTGCTTGAAATTCTGCTGAGGTTCCGTGTTGACAATAGCTTCAACCTTCTTAGGGTTCACAGAAATGCCCTCTGCAGAGATAATATGGCCAAGATATAGGACTTTATCCAGCCAGAACTCACATTTGGAGAACTTCGCATAGAACTTGTGTTCACAGAGCCTGTCAAGGACCAAACGGAGGTGCTTGGCATGGTCTTCTTCATTCTTGGAGAATACCAAGATATCATCCAGATAGAAGAGAACAAATTCATTGGTGTATGGGTTGAATATGAAGTGCATCATCCGCGAGAAAGTGGGTGGAGCATTTGCAAGGCCGAAAGACATGACCGTGTATTCATAAGAGCGAAAACTCGTTCTGAATGCGGTCTTAGGAATATCCTCTTCGCGGATACGAATCTGGTGGTAACCCATCCGGAGATCGACCTTCGAGAACACCTTTGCTCCTTTGAGCTGCTCGAACAATTCATTGATATTAGGGAGCGGATATTATTCTTTATTGCCTTCTTGTTCAATGGCCGGTAATCAACGCAAAGGCGTTCCGTGCCATCCTTCTTCTTGACAAATAGAACACCACAACTCCAAGGAGAAGTACTAGGCCTGATTAGACCCATATGTCGGTGTACTAAAGTAGGGGTACCCTAGTATCCCGAAATTGTGCACGGGCAGTCGCAGCGCCCCGCGGCAAGGCTTGCCAGGTGACCGCCAAGGTCCTCCGTGGTTCCTTTGGAGCCATTCAAGAACAAAGTATCCAAGCCAAGGAGACAAGACCCCGGCAAGAGGAGCTTGCCGGGAAGGCCAACCAAGGCATCTCAAGGAACTTGCCGCGGCGCGCCACGCGTCCCGGCAAGGCCCGGTGAGCGGCAAGCTCCCGGACACGACAAGACAACGACCGCGGCAAGGCGCTTGCCGCGGCAAGCTACCACCCTGTACCAGCGCTCCAGCGCATCCACCAACGTGTCGCTCTGGGACCCTTCCAGGCGTACGTGGAGGGAGGCTGTGCAGCCAGCGGTGAGCGATGGCAAGCGGTGCTGACAAGTTCGCCGCCGTGGCGAACGGTGGCGTCCCTGACGGCCCCTTTTTTGCACTGTTTGGGCCACACAGACGGGCATTTAATGCCCTTGTCCCCTGCCGTCAGGGTTAGGTATGATGCACTGTACAGGTAGCTGTACCAACTACAACACTTTTCCATTTTTACCCTCAACTGCGTTGCCACCTGTCGGTGACCCCTTGAGCATATAAAAGGAGGCCCATGCGCAACATAGGGAGGGGGTTCGAACACTCTCACGCTCGGTCTCGTTAGCTGCTTGAGTGTACTGTAGCACTAAGCGCTCCTGAGCAAGAACTCAATACAAACTAAAGCAGGAGTAGGGTTTTACGCATCCGTGCGGCCCGAACCTGGGTAAACTGCTCGTGTGCTTCGCCTCGATCTGCTCTTCGGGCGATCTCCGCCCCCGCCAAACCGAAAGGGACTCGGCCCGCCGGTCCCATAGGTGTTCGTGGATCAGTTTCCCCGACATCTTTGGCGTGCCAGGTAGGGGTGCGTAGAGGTTGTGTGAACCTGATCCGGCGTCCACACGAGCTAGATCATCATCATCTTCATCAACATGCCGCCGAAGAAGAAGGCTTTGGAGGCAGCTGCTCCGTCCGCGTCGATCCCACCACCGCCGGAGCCAACGGCTGGTGGGGTAGACGCCGGCGGAAGAACGGGCGTCGACCAGGGAGCTCACGGTGCCGCCAAGTCCAAGGACAAAGCTGTGCTGCCCATCGGCAGCGTAGTCGACTCCCACAACGATCGGGCGCACTCCAAGACCTCGGCGTCCGTGCATGCACCGCGCCCATCTCAGGAGGCGCGGGACCGGCAGCGTCATGGCACCCACGGTACCATACGTTTGCTGGGCCAAGATCAAGCTGGTGGGTCTCGGGATGCTCAAGACCAGCATGCACGCCAACATGCCAGCACGAGCAAGGCACGGTCGCCTGGACGGGATACTGCTCCTTCTAACGTAGTTAGAAGTCCGAGCATATCCCGCTCCTCGCACCGTTCGCCACCGCTACCCGCCACTCCAGCAGAAGCTTTGGCACGAGCTCAACTGCTCCTAGACTTCCCTCCAACGGCAGACAAGGTCGACGACTGGAGGGCCACCATCCAGAGTCTCATCGCCTTCGCCAACGGCGACACTCCGCGGCAGCCAAGTACGTCGCAGCCGCGGCAAGTCAGCCAGGCGCGAGCCGATGGCGACAAGACTGGTGGGGGTGCAACCACCGTGCACTCTCCTTCCCGAAGGCCAAAATCGCCGACTCGCCGGATACACCTCGACAGCGACTCCACCGCGTCGTCAGATCCACGAGCTCGTCGTGATCAGCGCCAAGTTCTTCACGAACGACAGCAAGAAGACGCTCGTACTCGTATCGAGCGCCGAAGAGAAGTGCGGCGTCAATCAGACCAACGCGCTGGGCCCGCTGTCGACATGCATGCGCCAGGGGAACCAGGCAACTTGCCGTATGCGGTAGGTTGTCCTGCGTTTACTCGTGAGCTGCGACAAGTCCAGTGGCCCAACATGAAGAATTTCAAACCAGACGTACCAGAGAAGTACGACGGCAAGACGCATCCGTCGGAGTTCCTCAGCATCTACACCATCGCGGTGCAAGCTGCCGGGGGGCGGGACGACAAGATCCTTGCCAACTACTTCCCGCTGGTGCTCAAGCCCAACGTCAGGTCCTGGCTCATGCACTTGCCGAACAACTCCATATCCTCTTGGGCTGACCTATGCCATCAGTTTGTCGGCGCCTTTACAGGCGGCCACATACCTCATGGCCAAGAAAGTGACCTTCATCTGCTCGCCCAGAAGGAAGGAGAACCCCTGCGCAAGTATATCCAGAGATTCAGCCGTGTACAGCACAACATCCCAGATGTCCACCCTGCCGCTGTTATCAGCGCGTTCCATCAGAACGTGCGTAATCGCAGGATGAGGGAGGAGATGGCAATGTGCAAGATCAGGGACGTCAGCGAGCTGTACGCTCTGGCCGACAAGTGCGCACGTGCTGAGGAAGGGAGGAAACTCCCCGGAGAGGATACAGGAGCAGGAGGATCTGACAGTGAGGATGCTGCCCCGGCAAAGAAAACCCGGCGGCGGAACAACAGGAAAAAGAAAAGCAAAGATGTGCTAGTCGTTGAGCAGTCTGACAACCAAGGTGGCGCCGCGAAAGCCAAAGTTGGTAGCTCCGGCAAGGAGACTGCCGCATGCACCAACTGCCAGGCTGTGGCGGCCGCCGACAAGCAGGACGGCACCGACAAGCAGTATTCCAAGATCCACCACACCAAGGGCATGACCTCCAGAACTGCAAGAGGTTCGAGCAGCTTGTTGAGCAGCAGAAGGCTGAGTACGAGCGACGCGACAAGGAGAAGGCCCAAGGAGGTACTGGAGGATCTGGCCAGAAACGCCCCGGCCGGGGAGGACGCTGCGGCAAGGCCAAGCAGCGGCAAGGAGACAGACCTCCCCGCGGCCGCGACAAGGATGAAGATGACGACGATGACGAAGACATGGATGATGTCGAGACCAGTGAGCAGGAGTTCCAGAAAGCCATAGAGGTTTTGTGTGTTGACGGCGGTGCTCTTCACACCACCAACTCAAGCAGTGGGTGCGGGAAGTCAATGCGGCAGAACCACCTGTCGAATCACGCAAGCTTCTGAAATGGTCCAACACGCCTATCATCTTTGATATTGAGGACCACCCTGATCGCACAACTGCGGTCGGGTGCTTGCCGATGTTGGTTTCACCAACCATCCACAACCTCAAGGTCACTAAGATGCTAGTTGACGGCGGGGCCGGCTTGAACCTGATCTCCTCCGCTGTACTCCAGAAACTCCAGATCCCTGACAGCGAGCTCGAAGAGACCGGCACATTCCAAGGAATCAACCCGGGAAGGAGCAAGCCGAAGGGAAAGATCACGCTGCCGGTGACATTTGGCGGCGAGCTGAACTTCAGGACTGAGAGGGTCACCTTTGACGTTGCTGATTTTCCATTGCCTTACAATGGGATACTCGGCCGTCCAGCACTCGCCAAGTTCATGGCAGCCTCTCACTATGCATACAACATGCTGAAGATGCCAGGCCCGATAAGCGTCATCTCTGTCCCTGGCGACAAGAAGGATGCTCTTATCTACGCCGACAAGATCTACCGGGAAGCAGCAGCCGCAACAGATAGCAAGTCACTTGCCGCTGAAGCTCCCGGGGGGAAGAAGAAGACCAAGTCTGACAAGAGTTCTGATGCCCACTCCGGCAAGCGCACCTCTTCGGAGTGCTGCGCTACCGTCGAGGACGCACCATCGAGCTCCACAGGCAAGTGTAAGAAGACAATGGCAGCTCCGCCAACGACCAAGAAGGTGTCCGCCAAGGAGGACGACACTGGTGGTACCTTCACCATCAGTGCCACCCTTGACCCTAAATAGGAAAGCGCGCTCATTGCTTTCCTGCGGGCGAACATCGACGTGTTTGCGTGGCAACCGTCTAACATCCCCTGTTTTACCAGGAAAGTAATTAAGCACCATCTTGCCGTCTGTCCTCATGCGCGGCCCGTCAAGCAGAAAGTCAGGAAACAAGCAGTGGAGCGCCAAGAATTCATCGCAGAAGAAATCAAGAAGTTGGAAGCAGCAGGCCTTGTCAGAGGAGTGCTCCATCCTACGTGGTTGGCCAATCCTGTAGTCGTGCGTAAGGCAAACGGGAAATGGAGGCTTTGTATCGACTTTACCGATGTCAATAAAGCTTGTCCCAAAGACCCATTTCCCTTGCCGCGCATTGACCAGATTGTTGACTCCACGACCGGATGTGACTTGCTTTCATTTCTTGATGCATACTCAGGATACCATCAAATCTTCATGGCAAAAGAGGTTGAGGAGAAGACCGCATTCATCACTCCATGTGGCACGTACTGTTTCATACGAATGCCTTTCGGTTTGAAGAATGCTGGTTCAACATTTGCAAGGGTAGTCCATACAGCTTTTGAGCCACAAATTCATAGAAATGTGGAAGCCTACATGGATGACATAGTGGTCAAGAGCAAGGGAAGGGCAACCCTGATACAAGATTTAGACGAGACCTTTGCAAATCTGCGCAAGATCACCCTCAAGCTCAACCCCGAGAAGTGCGTGTTTGGAGTCCCTTCCGGCAAGCTTCTCGGGTTCTTCGTGTCTCAGAGGGGAATTGAAGCCAATCCCGACAAGATCAAGGCCATTGAGCAGATTGAAGCACCAAAGCGCGTCAAGGTTGTACGAAGATTTGCCGGTTGCGTGGCTGCTCTCAGCAGGTTTATCTCCAAGTCTGCTGAGCGCGCCCTGCCGTTTTTCAAAATATTGAAAAAGGCAGGTCCAATGAAATGGACTCCAGAAGCGGAGGCTGCGCTGCAAGACTTGAAGAGATACCTGTCCTCCACTCCAATACTTGTCGCACCTAAGCCACAAGAGAAGTTGCTGCTGTATCTAGCGGCAACCAATCAAGTGGTTAGTGATGCGTTAGTAGCGGAGAGGGAGGCATATGATGAGCCAGCAACCGCGGCAGGCACGTCCAGCGACAAGCAGGGGGCTTCCCCGACAAGCTCTGGTCCCGACAAGGATGGATCTGCGCAGGCTCAAGAGGAGATACGGAAGAGAATGGTGCAGCGCCCAGTTTACTTTGTCAGCTCCCTCCTGCAGGGGGCTTGGTCGAGGTACTCTGGTGTGCAGAAATTGCTTTTCGGCCTTCTCATGGCCTCGAGAAAGCTGCGCCATTACTTCCAAGCACATGAGATAACAGTTGTCACTCGCTTTCCGCTGAAGAGGATACTGCAGAATCCAGAAGCAACAGGCATGATTGTTGAGTGGGCACTGGAACTGTCAAGCTTTGGCCTCAAGTTTGAGAGCACTTCAACTATCCAAAGCAGAGCATTGGCAGAATTCATAGCAGAGTGGACGCCAACACCAGATGAAGAAATTCCAGAAATTAGCATCCTCGTCAAGGAAGCAAGCAAAGAGTGGCTGATGTACTTTGATGGTGCCTTCTCGCTGCAAGGCGCCGGTGCTGGCGTGCTGCTTGTCGCACCCACCGGAGAGCACCTCAAGTACGTAGTCCAGATGCACTTTCCCAAGGAGCAAGCAACGAACAATACTGCAGAGTATGAATGTTTGCTTGCCGGTCTCAGGATCGCGGCAGACCTTGGGATCAAGAAGCTCATTGTCAGGGGTGACTCGCAGCTTGTCGTCCGCCAAGTGAACAAGAATTATCAGAGTCCGTTGATGGAAGCCTAAGTTGATGAAGTGAGAAATCTTGAAGAGCACTTTGACGGCCTACAGATGGAGCATGTTCCAAGAGCTCAGAACGACATCGCCGATGGCCTGTCAAAGTGCGCTGCACTTAAGTTACATGTGGAACGAGGGATCTTTGTGCTTAAGCTGACTCAACCGTCCGTGACGCCATCAACTAGACGGAGCAAGAAGAGGAAGTTGATTTCTGGTGACTATTTTCCGGCAGAGCTTCCCGAAGCCGCCGCCAAGAAGGTCCCCAAGATCAACACCAAGAATGCTGAGGAGCCGTCTGCTCCGGCAAGCCCTAGGGTTTGTTCCGTTGAAGCAGACGCTCCCGACAAGTTTTGCTCCGGCAAGCTTGCCGGGGAACATCAAGCTCCGGCTGAGCCGCAGGTTCTCGCCGTAGAAGCGGATGTTCCCGCAGCAGCAGATGTGCCTTTAGTCCTTGTTGTCGAGCCACAAGCTCCAGCATGGGCACAGCAGATTGTCCGTTTCCTTCAGACAGGAGAACTTCCCGAAGAGCAAGAAGAAGCGGAAAGAGTAGCCCGGCAGTCAAGTATGTACCAGTTTGTCGACAACACACTATACAGAAGAAGACTCAACAGTGTGAAATTGAAGTGTATTCACCGGGAAGACGGACAAAAGCTGTTGGCAGAGATACATGGAGGCATATGTGGTCACCACATTGGCGCAAGAGCACTTGCCGACAAAGCATTCCGGCAAGGTTTCTTTTGGCCGACAGCCCTCCAGGATGCAACTGCACAAGTAACCAAGTGTGAAGCGTGCCAGTTCCATTCCAAGCAGATACACCAGCCAGCTCAAGCTCTCTAGACGATCCCTTTATCCTGGCCATTTTTGGTCCGGGGGCTCGACATCCTCGGCCCCTTTCCCCGCGCAGCCGGGGGCTTTGAGTACTTGTACGTTGCCATCGACAAGTTCACAAAGTGGCCGGAAGTGGAACCAGTGAGGAAGGTGATAGCACAGTCAGCAGTCAAGTTCTTCAGGTCGATTGTTTGCCGTTTCGGGATCCCTAACAGGATCATCACCGACAACGGTACGCAATTCACGAGCCACACCTTCATACAGTACGTCCAAGATCTTGGCGCCAAGGTCTGCTTCGCTTCTGTTGCTCACCCGAGAAGCAACGGTCAAGCGGAGAGGGCAAATGCTGAAGTGCTGCGTGGCCTCAAGACCAGAACTTTCGACAGGCTGCACAGGTGCGGAAGAAACTGTATTGAGGAGCTGCCGGTGGTTCTTTGGTCGATCAGGACGACGCCAAATCGAGCCACTGGACAGACACCTTTCGCTCTAGTCTATGGAGCAGAGGCAGTTCTCCCCACGGAACTCGTATACGGGTCACCTCGAGTGCTCGCTTATGATGAGCTCGAGCAAGAGCAGCTGCGACAAGATGACGCGCTGCTCCTTGAGGAAGACCGTCTTTAGGCTGCTGTACGAGTTGCTCGTTACCAGCAAGCTTTGCGCCGCTACCATAGCCGCAAAGTTAACGCCAAAAGTCTCGAGGAAGGCGACCTTGTTCTTCGGCGCGTTCAGTTCGCCAAGAATTCCAACAAGTTGACGCCGAAGTGGGAAGGCCCTTACCGGGTGAAATGAGTCACTAGGCCTGGCGCTGTCCGCCTTGAGACCGAAGATGGCTTTCCGGTGAGCAACTCCTGGAACATCGAGCATCTTCGTAAGTTTTACCCGTAAGGCGCGGTTGCCGGAACCCGTTCCGGCAACCACCTTTTGTACAAGTCTTGCCGCTGTTGCATGTAATCCTTTGTACAAAGCCGGGCGCAGACCCCGTGCATAAGTAAAGCTCATGTGCTCCGCACATCTTGTCAATTTCATGCTTTCTATTTTTTGCATGTGTTATTTGACACTTTGTGCAGCACCTACCCCCGATAAGCAATAACGAGACTTAAGGCTCCATATCTTTGTTTTCTCTTCTTTCTTTTTCTCAAGCAAAGGAAGGTTCCCTCGCCCACAAGTTTGCCGGGGGGGAAGGAGAAGATAATGATATGGACCAGGCATTGTTCAAGAAAGTTTCGCTTTGCCGGGAAGCAAACAACAGAAAAGCTAAGTTGCCAAAGCTTGAGCAATCATATTTTTAAAATTTTAAGTTATCTTCCTTGAACGACCGTGCTTTGTATGGAAAACCTGTGCGCGGAGGAACCAAGTCGTAGCTAGTTGCGCCCTTAACGTTGTTTCGAGCCCGCTCAACAACTTTGTTTCGAGTCCGCTCAACAACTTTGTTTCGAGTTCGCTCAACAACTTAAGTGAGCTGCGACTAGTTGTGACAAGGTTTCTTGTCGGTAATGGCACCGCCAGCAGGCTGCTGACGTCCCGCACTCAGCGCTCGCGACTAAGGTGCCTACGCCAGCAAGTTCCCTAAAAGCATAGGGCAAAAACATACAAAGGAAGGAGTCAAGTAAAGGAAATAACGTTGCAATCACTACCCAAAATAGAGTTATATTACAAAGTAGCTTGTCGCAGCTCTAACGGATTGTTCTCATAACTTGACAAGCAGCGACAAGGAAGGAAGAAAACGAGCGGCCTAATCTACGCGATCGTCCTCAACCCTCTTGATCCTGCTCACCTTGTCCACAATGGGTGCGACAAGGGCCTTGAGCGCCTCCAGATCAGCATCCTGCGGCAGGGACTTGAGGACGTTGGTGAGGTTGAGGCCTGGGTTGCGGAAGGCCACCTTCACCAACGCCTTTTGGAGAGCTCCCGCGCAGAGCTTGCGCGACTCGTCGGCCAGCTGCTTTGGGATCCTCTCCCGGAGTCGCTGGAGGGCCGTCGCCACGCCTTTGAAGAATAGGGTGAGCTTGGCGCTGGGCTGGAGGCTCTCATCGGAGGGATACCCGAGATCCTCCATCCCCAGCTGCGCCAGCTCCTTGTCAATATCCGCGGCAGCGTTCACGAGACCCTCCGTCCAGTGCTCGACGGTCTCCCTGAATGTGTTCTGGACGCAGCAGCACTCGCCAGCAGCGCCGTCACGGCCTTGATTTCCTCCTTCAAGGCCGCCTCCCGCTCTCTGGCGCCGTCCAACGTCTTGGTCAAAGTGGTTAGCTTCAACTCAAGATCCGCATTGGAGTCCTTGGCGGCGGCAAGCTCCTTGCCCTTCTCGGCGAGGCGGACCTGCAGCTCCGAGTTGCTGTGGGCGTCCTTCTCCCGCTCATGCTTGAGCGCGGCGATCTCCTCACCTCTCGCCTTGAGATCGGCCTCGAGCTGCACCACCCTCGTCTCCAACTCCTTCTTGGCGACCTCAGCAGCTGCGGTAGCGTCCTCTGCTTGCTTGAGGGCTTCGCCAAGTGATCGCTCGCGCGCGGCAAGCTCCTCTTTGTGGCTGTCAAGATTGACTTTCCGCTGCGCCAGCTCGCCCTCCCGCGTGGACAGCTTCTCGGCGGCAAGCCGCCGCTGTTCTTCGACTTCAGCCTTCTCGAGGAAGAAGGCATGCTGCTCCTCGGCGAGTTGCTCCCGCTCCTCTGCTAGGGACCGGAGAGCTGCCTGGTTGAGGGCCCGAAGCTCCTCCGCGCGCTTATCGATATCGGCTCCCGCCTTCACGGCAAGCGCCTCGCGGGACTCCAGCTTGGCTTGCCGAGCGCGGTAGAGCGACAACAGCTTCCGCAGCAACCGCTCCTCCTCGGGATCGCCGCTGCTGCTGCTCGGCGCGTCCACTAGCGTCAGGCCAGCGGAGGCGAGCACTTCTCCGTCAAAGCTCCCCCCTTCGACCGGCGCCCTAGACATGGACGCCCAGGGGAGGATGATGAAGACGCCATCGCCGGCCTTCAGGTAGACGCATGGCTGGGGCTCTTCGGAGCCTGGCGCTGCGGCAGCGGCGGAGGGATCGGCGGTCGGTGTAGCGCCCGGCGCTCCTGCGGCCTCAGGGCTGTCAGTGCGATCGCCGGACCCCTTGCCAGCTGCTGCGGCGGGAGCCTTGGCGGCCTCATCGCCGGCGGGATCATCAGCACCGGCCGCCTCTTCGGTGGCAGCGGCGTCGCCGGTGTTGCCGCGCGTATTCTCCTCGACAGCGACCTCCGTCTCCATCGGCTCCGCAGCGGATGGGTCTGATGGCCGGAAAGGGGAGAAAAACAGTCAAGCAAATATCCAAAAAGAAGAATCAAAAGAAGAAAAGCCCAAGGGAAGTTTGAAGCGAGAGGATTACCTGCGCGAGCCGGCTCCTCGGCAGGCTCCCTTGCCGGAGAGCTTTCCCTCGGCGGCGCAGTCGTGGTCTCCGCCGGCGGAGGGCCGCTAGCGCTGTCCCTCGCCGGAGGACTCTCCCTTGCCGGAGAACTTCCCCTTGCCGGAGAGCTCCCCCTCGCCGGAGGACTCTCCCTTGCCGGAGAACTCCCCCTTGGCGGCGTAGTTGAAGCAGATGGCACATCCGGGGCGGTCTCCGGGCGCTCCTGGTGCGGCTGCTCTGCTCCTACACGAACCAACAATCAAGATATCAGCAAAGATAGAATGCCCACGCGCGCCTAACAGCGGAAAGTGAATCATACACTTACGCTGGGGGCTGCTCTGAAGATTAGTTGCCGGGTCCGACAAGTTTGTCTCGGGCGCACCCCCTGCTGTCACGGTGGGCTCGTCCTCGATGACAATCACCGAGACCTTGGCTCTCTTTGCCGCCCTCTGGGCCAGAGTTCTAAAAAGGAACAAGTTCAGAGTAAGGCAAATGAGATACAAGACAAAACAACAGAAAATTGAAGAAATACAAGAACAACAAGAATCTTACTCTTCTTCTTCCTCGTCGGAGCTGAGCGCGGAGAAGTCGAAATCCGGCTCACGTCCGGCGCAAGGAGGCGGAGGAGTAGGCTCCCTTGGCCGCTTGGCGGGAGCAGTGGCGGTGGTCTGAGACGACCCCGCTCCGGCTGCCGCCGTGGCGTGGGGAGCGGCAGGAGCAGAAGCGGTGGTCCGGGAAGACCCCGCTCCAGTGGCTGCAGAAGCGCGAGGTGCTCCCGCGGCAACCGTGCTTGCCGCGGAGGAGCGTGTCGCGCGGCGCGGCAGCTGTTGACCCGTCTGCCGCTCCGCTACGTCCCCGGCCTTGCGGAGACGCCTTCTTGGTGGAGCTGGGGGCTCTGCTTGCGGCGAGCTATCCGTAGACAAGGAGGAAGAGGAGTCGATCTCCAGCGAGCCGCTCGTATATTCGGCGGGCTCGCTCGACTCGACGCCCTGCTCGGCGGGCTCGCTCAACTCGGCGGGCTCGCTCAACTCGGCGTCAGGCCCAGCAAGCTCTCCCTCGCCGGCGGAATCCTCTCGCTCGGCAAGGCTTGCCGCCTTTGTCGCCTCTGCCTCCTCCACGGTGAACCCGAACTCGCCCGCGGCTGCGGATGCCGCCGCCTCTTCCAGCCTAGTGGCGATGCGCGCCAGCTCCGTATTGGTGGTGTCGCAGGTGAGGCCTTTCTTCTCGTCGGAGCGGATCGGCACTTCTTCCAAGCTGTCAAAGAACTCCTGCATGGCGTCATCGGCAGGCTCTTGCCAAGTTGGGTCGATCCCATGAGAGTCGCATAGCGGCATCATTGCACGAATACGGCTGAGCGCGGAGTTGTTGCACAGCGGAACGACGCCCCTCGGCAACCTGAACACTTCGGGATGATCGGGGTCATACTTGAACAGCTCTTGGAGCATCGCGTTGAGCTCCAGGACAGTGAAGTTGAAGTTGAGGCCCGGGCGCAGCCTCATGATGTCCGCCGCATTCTCGATCTCCCAGGCGGGTCTCTTCCTCTCCTGCAGGGGGGCGATGCGGCGGCGAAGGAAATCTGCGCCAACTGCGCCTACAGTGAGCCCGGCAAGCCTGAGGCGTTGGATCAGGGCGACGGCAATCTTTAGCCTACCGTCTTCCGGGGCCAAGTTGCTCCAGTCGTTGTCGCGTACTACTGGGGCTTGGCGCCGGGCGGTAAATGGCTGCGGGTTCTCCTCGACAATCCAGCACCAGTTAGCTCTCCATTCCTCCCATTTGCTGCAGAGCTCTCCCTCCAGATAAGCTTCCTTCTTGTGGGTTCTCGAGATCCAGGAGACTCCGCCGGATAAAGGCTCTCCTCTCTCAACTCGAGGCATAAAGAAGTGGTGGAAAAGGGCTACATTGGGATGGACTCCGACAAAGTTTTTGCAGAGATGTGCGAAAACTGCCATGGTCAGAACGGCATTGGGGGTGAAGTCAAGGAGGTGGAACCCGTAGGTGTTCATCATGTCGCAGAAGAATTCAGAGAAAGGCGGGCAGAGCCCGCAGTAGAAGAACAAGGCGAAGAACGCGTATCCATTCGAAGCCATTTTACAAGCAATGGCTGGAAGTACCTTCGTGCGCGGTTGCGCCCGCGTCTCCCCCGACCAGAAGAGGTAGTAGTTCTCCCTCAGCTCCCTCGCGGCAAGCTTGGGGGGGAAGACAGCCCGCTCCTTTCGCAGCGCCGCGAGCCGTTGTGCCTCGACCGACTTCACGCCCTTCCCCTTCTCGGCTTTCGGAGCCATGGCGGAAGTGGTGAAGGAGGTCGACGGCGTTGGTGGTGCTGGTGGCGATGTGAGGGGGGCGGAGCGCTGCTCTCTTTCGGCTTTGGGAAGAAGGGGAGCAGCGCAGGTTCTCAAGATTGGAGTAGCAACGGGCGGATGGGCGAACTGCCCCTGTTTCTCCTGCTTATAAGGAGGGAGGGGGCGGACGTTCCGCCTTTCCGAATAAAGAAACTGCCCACGATCTCTCCCACGACGCTGCATTAAACGTGTGTCGTTAAGGGAGGGCGCGGTGGATACAGAGTAAGATACAGCGTAACCTAGGCCGCGCGTGCCCGTGCACTGTTTTGGGCCTGGCCCAACAGCGCTCAGCACCGTGTATGACCCAGGCCCGGGGGCTCCTGTCGGTGTACTAAAGTAGGGGTACCCTAGTATCCCGAACTTGTGCACGGGCAGTCGCAGCGCCCCGCGGCAAGGCTTGCCAGGTGACCGCCAAGGTCCTCCGTGGTTCCTTTGGAGCCATTCAAGAACAAAGTATCCAAGCCAAGGAGACAAGACCCCGGCAAGAGGAGCTTGCCGGGAAGGCCAACCAAGGCATCTCAAGGAACTTGCCGCGGCGCGCCACGCGTCCCGGCAAGGCCCGGTGAGCGGCAAGCTCCCGGACACGACAAGACAACGACCGTGGCAAGGCGCTTGCCGCGGCAAGCTACCACCCTGTACCAGCGCTCCAGCGCATCCACCAACGTGTCGCTCTGGGACCCTTCCAGGCGTACGTGGCAGGAGGCTGTGCAGCCAGCGGTGAGCGGTGGCAAGCGGCGCTGACAAGTTCGCCGCCGTGGCGAACAGTGGCGTCCCTGACGGCCCCTTTTTTGCACTGTTTGGGCGACACAGACGGGCATTTAATGCCCTTGTCCCCTGCCGTCAGGGTTAGGTATGATGCACTGTACAAGTAGCTGTACCAACTACTACACTTTTCCATTTTTACCCTCAACTGCGTTGCCACCTGTCGGTGACCCCTTGAGCATATAAAAGGAGGCCCATGCGCAACATAGGGAGGGGGTTCGAACACTCTCACGCTCGGTCTCGTTAGCTGCTTGAGTGTACTGTAGCACTCAGCGCTCCCGAGCAAGAACTCAATACAAACTAAAGTAGGAGTAGGGTTTTACGCATCCGTGCGGCCCGAACCTGGGTAAACTGCTCGTGTGCTTCGCCTCGATCTGCTCGTCGCGCGATCTCCGCCCCCGCCAAACCAAAAGGGACTCGGCCCGCCGGTCCCATAGGTGTTCGTGGATCAGTTTCCCCGACACCATATGTTCTTGCTCATCTAGTTGTTTCTTCAGCTCCTTCAACTCATCAAGAGAAAGCTTGTACGGACGCCAACATGCTGGCTTGGTACTGGGCTCGAGTTCAATGACAAATTCCACTTGACGATGGGGAGGCTTGCCTGGAAGCTCTTCAGGGAATACATCCTCATATTCACGAACCACCTGAATCTGAGAAATGGCATTAATCTCACCCTTGCCATTGAGAGAGAAAAGCCTGATTGTGATATCTCGAGCTCCGAAGATAATCACGTCTTCATCAGGATGAGTTAGCTTGACTTCCTTATTTGCACAATAAATGTTTGCATCATGCTTGGAGATCCAGTCCATCCCAAGAATAAGATCAAAGTCGGAGTTGCCGAGAATAACCAGAGAAACCAGAAAATTGTAATCACCCATGTGAATCGATATATCCAGAGCCACCATACTAGAAGTCATGTGTATACCCAGAGGAATAACTTGCACCTTTTGAGGTAAGGCCACTGTGTCCACATTGTGCTTAGATGCAAATGGACATGACATGAAGGAATGCGATGCACCAGAATCAAACAAAACTTTAGCAGGTTTAAGGTTAACTGGAAGATTACCATTTATCACATCTGAAGAATTCTCTGCTTGAGCTGCATTCATCAGATTCACTCTTGTTGTCTTGGGATTGTGTTTGACAATAGCAGTGCTGACAGGTGGAGGAGGCGGAAGGCGCCTTGGGTTGGGACACTTGTTGGCATAGTGACTCTTCTGAGAACACTTGTTACAAATAACTTCTGAGAGAGACCGTTGATAAGGACCACTTGATCTTGAGGCTTGAAACTGAGGCTTGGACTGATTGCTTGGGTTGGGTGGGTGGGAGAATCCATGACCACCTGAGTGTTTGTTGCTGTTTGGAGGACGGAGCATTGGAGGAGGAGGTAGCCAGAACTTCTACTGCTTGGCAACCACTTGAGAGGAAGAGGAGGAGTGAACAACATCTCTAATCCTCCTTTTGGAAGCTTCACTCTTGAGCTGAGCTGCCTCTTGCTTGAGAGCCATATTGTAGAATTGATCAAATTCACCCGGCTCGAATAAGGTGAAAGCAAGTTGGTGTTCATCTTTCAGACCACCTCGGAACTGATAAATCTTGCTCTTGGCATCGGGGATGTCTTGCTTTGCATAACAGGCAAGATTCCGGAACTTGACATTGTATTGATAGACGGACATGGTGCCTTGCTTTAGGTTGCGGAATTGCTCACGCATGCCTTCAATGACACAGGTTGGAATGTGGTGAGAGCGGAAATCTTTGCAGAAGTCGGTCCACGAGATCTCACGATCACCTCTGGAATCTTTGTACTGTTGCCACCAATCAGCAGCTTGATCTTTGAGTTGGAAAGTGGCAAACTTGACATAATCCTCAGGCCTCACGTTATTGCATTCAAAGTGCTTTTTAATGTCTGTGATCCAGTCTTCAGCATCTAGCGGATCCACATAGTAACTGAAAGACTTCGGTTGGTTTGCCAGGAATTGGTTCAGTGTCGCAAAGTGAGGTTGATTGAACAGATTGCCTTGGCCTTGGTTCCCATGATTGCCTTGATTTGCTTGGTTGGCTTGAAAGTTCTGCATCATTTGCATGAGCATCTGAGTGTTCTGGTTGGTCGCTTCCATAATTGCTCTCCATGCCTCAGACGGAGGAGGAGGGGAAGGAGGACGTTCAGGAGGACGCTCTTCTTCGCCCTTGGTTAGGGATGGAACCTTCTTAGGAGCCATCCTGAATATGATGACAACAGTTAGCCATTGATGCAAAATAGATAATCTGAATCAACGGCTAGATATTTGCAACATAAGTCTTCACAATAACCATTCGAACAAAATGAATGAATGAATTCCATAGTTTAATGGTACAACAATCTTCTCGAGAAGCCACTTGGGAGAACAAAAGGTAAATAAAAAAAACGACAAGGTGCAGATGGAACAAATACATGATAGAAGCTTCGTCCCACATGCTCGTGCTGAATGCCCCACGGAACGTGTTACAAAGGATGTTGCAATCCCCAGATCAGCATAGCCAAGGACCCTTTAAGATGCAACTCCCAATTGGAACAACGCCCATGAAACCTCTTCACTCGATATTGAACCCCAAACCTCAAACCATGGACTCGTTGGAAGAATGCCAACGAGCTACTTGAAGAACCCACCTATTAATTTCCGAAGGTTTCCGGTTATGCAATCTGGTGTTGGGGATAGAGGGGAACCACCGCGCACTCAACTCTAAACCTACTTCTAGCTGTATCCATCCGTCGACACATAACCAATCATCCTCAAAAACTGTTTACCTCGGACCTTCGAAACGCATCCGCTATACTAGCTGTGGCAATACTCCCGAACTATCCCACCAGTACTGGGTGACATCGGGGTTATTTCACCACTAACCGCATAGAAGAGTTTTCGATGTCGGTCGTCTTAAGTATTCTAGAACCACTGCGATACATTTGTGATGACAACACCTCGGAGCTCCACTCCCTGGGACACTGCCACAACCCCTAAATGACAGGAGGCATCGAGAACAATGTTCTCGTCACAAAGATATCGGAACAATCCAAACAATGCTCGTGTGATCCTAAATTTTTTTAGTGATTTTTTGAGAGTAGAGGAAATATAACAACGTCAGGAGTCCTCACCAGAGCGATGAAGGGATGAGGAGTAAAAAGAAATCCTACTCTCCGATATATATATATAGGACCCAAAACATTTTTTGTGTGTGCCTAGACTCAACCGACAATGATTCGATCAATCAGGGGGCTACTAGGTCGGAGAAGGCTCTGAATACCAACTTGTAATGCCCAGTATGCGGCTATGTCCCCCACGTGTCGAGGCACGACTTAAGGACATAAACGCATACTAGAATGATCTCAAGTATGCTATCTTTGCACAACTCATGTAAAATTCCGGGATGAAAGTGTAAAATGATAATTGGCTTACACTCGCCACGTCACACAATGAAATACAATAACATACATCATCCAAATAACATTAGGGTCCGACTACGGACGAAAATCCAAATGAAAAGATACCATAAATAACACAAGCCCGGATCCTCCTAGTAAGAACCACTACTGATCGTCGGGATAAGACACATAGTAACGTCCACGCTCTTCATCGAACTCGCAGTACAGCTCTGAACCATCTCCTGTATAGTTCTCAACGGTACCTACATCTGGTGTGTGTTGAATCTGTGAGCCATAGAGGACTCAGTAATCCCGTTCCCGGGTATCAAAACTACCAAAACCTTAGGTGTGGAAAAGGCTGTAATCAAAGGTTGCTGCAAGCACTAAGCACTAGCTTACGTGTTTAGAGCGAGAAGAGAACAAGTGCCAATGATCGCCAAGTTGATCAAGAAGTGATCCTAGCTACTCACGATCAAACATAACCCCACCGTGTTCACTTCATGAAGCCCTTCGGAAAGAGACTGTCACAGTTACTCACGCAGGTAGTGTATTCATGAATAAGGTGACAAGTTATCTACAACCGGATATTAACAAATTCCCATCTGCCACATACCGTGGGCACGGCTTTCGAAAGATCAAACCCTGCAGGGGTGTCCCAATTTAGCCCATCACAAGCCCACGATCTGCGGAGTCGCAACTCCAAAGTGGGAAGACCCGAGTATTCTCGGAATCCCGTGCTCAAGATATTTCGACAAAGGTAAAACTAATCCAGCAAGACCTCCCGGTGTGCCGACACCCTGATAGTAGCCACGCGTATCTCGTCTCAGGCCACGACCGGATGGGACGTCCTACAGGTGTATACCAGACCTCGGGTTTCCCCGTGGTGGCCCCGCTGTCTGCCCAATTTGGACCTACACTCATGAGGAGCACTGGCCCGGGTTGTTAATTAAGAACTCGGATTTGCAACGCCCTATGCAAGTTTTAGTTATTAGGTAAATGTAAAACCAATGTTGGCCCTTGCTGGAAAAGCTTTAACACAGAGCGAATTATCAAGGGGGGGGGGGGGCATAAACCCCAACCATGTTAGGAACGCAAAATCAAGGAACATAACACCGGTTTATCGGTTCCTAGAGTGGCATGAGTGGAACAAAACACCAAGCAAGAGGCTTAGCCTTTCACCCATTACCAATATTTTGGTGAATTAGTTTAACGGATTATATATTGTGATATCCCAACAATAACTTCATCACGGGGCAAGAATCTTCAAATCTTCACCTGCAACTAACAACACTATAAGAGGGGCTGAGCAATGCGTACTTAGCCAAACAACGGTTTGCTAGGAAGGTGGTTAGAGAGTTTCATGGCAACAATAGGAGGGCTGACAAACAGGAATAGGCATCAAGGCAATATCTAAAGAGCGAGACATCTAGCATAGGCAAAGATAGTAGTAATATCTGGGAATGATCATCTTGCCTGTTGATTCCACGGAGGGATCGTAACCTTGCTCCTCAAACTCAGCCTCGGTAGGAACCTTGAACTCCGAATCGTCACCGAGCTCTAACAAACACAACAATGCAACACCGGAACACAATCAATCATCATGCAATGCTTAAACACATGATGCATGGGTATGATGCATATGGGCATGAATAGATATGATGCATCTCCTAGGGACACAAGAGTGCACACACATCATAGCAAAACAAGATCACAACACATGTATGAACACAAGCAAAAGGACAAAACTAATATGTTCACAAGGTTATGTAGATTATTTAAACAAGCACCCCACAAGTTTAAAACAGTTGATTAACATGGCAAGGGTGCATCTAGGACTACAACAACATGCCAACATATTTAAATGGGCCGGAAAGAACAAACAACAATTTCCGGTAACTCCCATATTCAATTAAATGCATTTGGGACAGAACAAAGAAACTCATATTTTAAAGTTGTTAAACATGCAAAACAACAACACCACATTATTCCACACATTTTTCCACCCCGAATATATATAAAGTTTGTTAAATTTGGAGTTGTAGATATTCAGTTATGATTTTTACAAGTTTAAGCACATTTTAAACACAAATAATTCAAACAACATTTTAAATGTTTTAAACATGGCAAAAAATAGCATATAAATATTCTACATGAAAATCTAAGCAGTTTTCATATATAACTCATTTTCATCAGAGGCATATTTAAACAGATATTAAATATGCAAAGTAAATGGAGAGAAGAAAAAGAAAAAGAAAAAGAGAAAAAGAAAAACAAACGGAAAAGGCCAGACTGATCCAGGCTGAGCTAGCCGCAGCCACTGAGTTGTGGGGTCAGGGGCGCTGAGGTGGCATGAGTGTGTGCGCGCGCGGGTGGAAGTGCACAGTGAGGATGACAGGTGAGGACTGGCTGTGAGCCTATGAGGATAAGCAAAAATTGGGGGAAACCATAGCCCCAATGGGTTTCGAACCCACGACCTCTCTGGTTACTAATGAAGAGCCGAGCCACTGGGCTAGGCAGGTGTTCTTGACAGAATACAAGTGAAATGCCTTAAGAGTAAACTGAAGATGCCAACAGCAGGGGAAAACAGGGGCTCGTCGAAGCTGCTCTGACGACCCAAACGGACGGCGGAGGGGTGCGGGCAATTCCTGGGGGAACTCCGCATCCATGCCACGCACTTGCAGTTCCTAGCAACCACTACAACGCCGGCGGCGAGCTCAAAACAGAACAGCGGCGGCGAACATCGACAAGACGCAGCAGAGGTCTAAACGGAGCGGCGACTGCTCTGGCAGCATCTACGCGACTAGGCGAAGCAAACGGGCAACAGAAGAAGGCCTACGATGGTCGGAATACTCAACGGCAACGAGTCCCGACAACGACAAGCTCAGGTGCACCACGAACTAAGGTCTAGACGGTGCAAAGGAAGGGGAAAACTACATGGGGAGGTGGAGATGCTCACCACGAACACGGCGAGGTGCTCGGCTCGCCCAGACGTGGTTGATACGTCTCCAACGTATCTATAATTTTGATTGTTCCATGCTATTATTTATGAAGTCTTGGATTTTTAATGGGCTTTATCATTCACTTTTATATCATTTTTGGGACTAACCTACTAACCCAAAGGCCCAGTCCAGATTGCTGTTTTTTGCCTATTTCAGGGTTTCGCAGAAAAAGAATATCAAACGGAGTCCAAACGGAATGAAACCTTCGCGAGAGATATTTTTGGAGAAAATAACGCTAGAGGAACTTGAGAACCACGTCAGGGGAGCATCGAGGCGCCCACGAGGGTGGGGGCGCGCCCCCCTTCCCAGGGCGCGCCCCCTACCTCGTGGGCCTCCTCGAGCATCCCCCGGTGCCCTCCTTCTTCCTATATAAGTCTACGTACCCCAGAAACTGCATGGACATAGAGAAAACCCTAATTCCACCGCCGTACCTTCTATTCCCATGGAGATCCCATCTTGGAGCCTGTTTCGGAGCTCCACCGGAGGGGGATCCATCATGGAGGCCTTCATCATCATCATCATCGCCCTCACCATGAGTTGTCAGTAGTTTACCACAGACCTTCGGTCCATAGCTAGTATCTAGATGGCTTCTTCTCTCTCTCTCTGGATCTCAATACAAAGTTCTCCTCGGTCTTCGAGGAGATCTATTCTGAAAGATCGTGGATGT
>LR738714.1:506711492-506727193 GCA_902687465.1 Secale cereale
AGGTGACCACAACCGTCTAGGGCGCCCAAGCACCCAAGAGGAACAAGCTCAAGGGTACCAAGCACCCAAGAGTAATAAGCTTCTCAACTTCACTTCCACGTATCACCGTGGAGAACTCAAACCGATGCACCAAATGCAATGGCAAGGGCACACAGAGTGCCCAAGTCCTTCTCTCCCAAATCCCACCAAAGTAACTAATGCTAGGGAGGGAAATGAGAGGAAGAACAAGAAGGAGAACACCAAGAACTCCAAGATCAAGATCCAAGGGGTTCCCCTCACCTAGAGGAGAAAGTGATTGGTGGAAATGTGGATCTAGATCTCCTCTCTCTTTTCCCCCCAAAACTAGCAAGAATCCATGGAGGGATTGAGAGATAGCAAGCTCTAAGAAGGTCAACAATGGGGGAAGAACATGAGCTCAAAGGATTGGGTTCATTGGGGAAGAAGAGCCCCTTTTATAGGTGGGGAAAAATCCAACCGTTATGCTCACAGCCCGCACAGAGCGGTACTACCGCTCCAGGAGCGGTACTACCGCTAGGGCAGTAGAACCCCTTTGAAAAACAACAGCGAGGAGGCAAAAAGGCCAGAAAAACCGTCGGAGCGGTAGTACCGCTTGACCTCACGGTACTACCGCTAGGGGTAGCGGTAGTACTGCTAAGGGTAGCGGTACTACTGCTTGCGAGCGGTACTAAAAAATTACATCCATGCCTACCACCGCTGGACTTGTGACGAGTTTTTGGTCCCGAGCGGAAGTAGCCACGGAAGTAGACGCGGTAGTACTGCTCCAAGCGGTAGTACCGCTCCCGAAAGCGGTAGTACCGCTCCAGAAAGCGGTAGTAAAAAATTACTTCCGCTCCTACGCGCGGTAGTACCGCTGCAGCCTTTTCAGTACACCAAAACGACAATAACTTTTGCATACGGACTCCGAATTCGATGAAACCAAGTTTGTTGGAAAGCTAGCGACAAGGGCTAACACAATCTTGATAGAAATATCAATAAGAAGCAAGTTAGAAAAGTCCCAAAAGAAAATGGTGAGAACCCTTTCTCGGATAAGACCGGTAAAACCTCCAACACCAAAAACATCATAGAAGACACATGTGAACTCCGTTTTCGATGAACTCAAGCTTGTCATCAAGATGACCATAAGCTCTAAGACTACAAAGAGAACCAAACAAGAACCAAGAAACATGATGCAAGGATGCAATGGTTTGAGCTCTCTACTAGCGATACGATCAAGCTACCAACTTGAGAGCCCCCCTTAATAGTACGGCAAACGATCCTATAACCCGGTCTCCCAACTACCACCACGAGACCGGTAAAATAGAAAACCTATCAAGGGCAAACCTTTGCTTTGCACAAAGTCCACTTGAGCTAGATGCAGACGATCTTGACTTCCTCAAGTTGGACCATCTTTCTTGATTGCGTTGTCTCGGTGAAGACTAGTAGATTGCTCCCCCATACTCCTCTATGGGTGAGCCACTCTTCGGCATATCTTCACAAGTCCATTGTCACGACAATGGACGGCAAGATTCAAGCACTTGATTTCTTTGTGATGCTCCACTTGAACTTGCACACCGCAACCTAACCCCACAAAGAACTCTCACGAAGAACATGGGTTAGTACACAAAGCGTGATTGACAATGCTTACCATACCATGGGATTGCTTGATCCCTCTCGGTACATCTCCTACACTTTGTGTGTTGATCAACTTGATTCACTCCTTCACTTAGTCTTTATCAACCTTGAATCTTTCCAACTCTCTTCATTTGGATGATGTCTTGAAGGTAAACATGAATGATAACACACTCTTCTTCTTCAAGACATGCTTGCAATAAGCTCAACACTCACAAGACTAATCTTTGGATAATTCCTTAATAGCACCTTGGCCATCACAAACTCTCCTTGAAACCAACAAATGAACTCCAAGAAAAGCCTATGGAAAAACCCTTCAAATATAACTCAAGGCAACCATTAGTCCATAGAGATTGTCATCAATTACCAAAACCAAACATGGGGGCACCGCATGTTCTTTCATATTCGATGTAATCTCTTTTTGTCGAGATCCGATGAATTATGTGTTTATGATCAAGGTTATCTATGAAAGATATTCGGTTCTTCTCTGAACTTTTTATGTGTGCTCATAATATCCTTGCAAGTGTCTTTGAATTATTGGTTTGGTTTGTCCTACTAGATCTATAGTTCTTGCAATGGGAGAAGTGCTTGGCTTTGGGTTCAATCTTGCGGTGTCCTTTCCCAGTGACAGTAGGGGCAGCAAGGCACGTATTGTATTGTTTCCATCGAGGATAAAAAGATGGTGTTTATATCATATTGGTTGAGTTTATCCCTCTACATCATGTCATCTTGCTTAAGGCGTTACTCTGTTCTTATGAACTCAATACACTAGATGCATGCTGGATAGCAGTCGATGTGTGGAGTAATGATAGTAGATGCAGAATCATTTCGGTCTACTTGTCTCGGACGTGATGCCTATATACAATGATCATGCCTAGATAGTCTCATAATTATTCGCGTTTCTATCAATTGCTCGACAGTAATTTATTTACCCGCCGTAGAATATCGCTATCATGAGAGAAGCCACTAGAGAAAACTATGGCCCCCGGGTCTATTCTCAATATATCAATCTACATCTACTTTATTTTGCTTGCTTTTATTTGCTGTTCTTATAAACCAAAAATACCAAAAATATAACTATCATATCTATCAGATCTCACTTTCGTAAGTGACCGTAAAGGGATTGACAACCCCTTATCGTGTTGGCTGCGAAGTTCTTATTTGTTTGTGCAGGTGCGAGGGGCTCGCGCGTGGTCTCCTACTGGATTGATACCTTGGTTCTCAAAAACTGAGAGAAATACTTACGCTACCGTGCTGCATCTCCCTTTCCTCTTCAAGGGAATACAATGCAAGCTCAAGAGGTAGCAAGAAGAATTTCTTGCACCGTTGCCGTGGAGGCTTACGCAAAAGTCATATACCAAGTACCTATCACAAACCCGTATCCTTCGCTTACATTTTTTGCCTCTCCTTTTTCTCTCCCCCACTTCACCCTTGCCGTTTTATTTGCCCTTCTTCCGCTGTTTGTTTATTGTTCGCTTGCTTCTTGTTTGCTTATGTGTGTTGGATTGCTTGCTTGTCACTATGGCTCAGAACAATACCAAATTGTGTGACTTCTCCAATACCAACAACAATGATTTTATTAGCACTCCGATTGCTCCTATTACCGATGCTGAATCTTGTGAGATCAATGCTGCTTTGTTGAATCTTGTCATGAAAGATCAATTCTCCGGCCTTCCTAGTGAAGATGCCGCTACCCATCTAAACAACTTTGTTGATTTGTGTGATATGCAAAAGAAAAGGGATACGGATAATGATATTGTTAAATTGAAGTTATTTCTGTTTTCACTTAGAGATCGTGCTAAAACTTGGTTTTCCTCTTTGCCTAGAAATAGTATTGATTCGTGGAATAAGGGCAAATATGCTTTTATCTCTAAGTATTTCCCTCCTGCTAAGATCATCTCTCTTAGAAACGATATTATGAATTTTAAGCAACTAGATCATGAGCATGTTGCACAAGCTTGGGAGAGAATGAAATTGATGATACGTAATTGCCCTACACATGGTTTGAATCTTTGGATGATTATTAAGAACTTTTATGCTGCCTTGAATTTTGCTTCTAGAAATCTTTTAGATTCGGCCGCCGGAGGCACTTTCATGGAAACCACCTTAGGAGAAGCTACCAAACTCCTAGATAATATTATGGTTAATTATTCTCAATGGCACACCAAAAGATCTACTAGTAAAAAATTGCATGCTATCGAAGAAATTAGTATTTTGAGTGGAAAGATGGATGAACTTATGAAATTGTTTTGATGCTAAGAGTGCTTCCTCTGATCCTAATGATATGCCTTTGTCCACTTTGATTAGGAATAACAATGAATCTTTGGATGTGAATTTTGTTGGTAGGAATAATTTTGGTAACAATGCTTACAGAGGTAATTTTAATCCTAGGCCTTTTCCTAGTAATTCCTCTAATAATTATGGTAATTCCTACAACAACTCTTATGGAAAGATGCCTTCTGAATTTGAAACTAGTGTTAAGGAGTTTATGATCTCGCAAAAGAATTTCAATGCTTTTCTTGAAGAGAAATTGCTTAAGGTTGATGAATTGGCTAGAAGTATGGATAGAATTACTCTTGAAGTTGATTCTTTGAAACTTAGATCTATCCCACCTAAGCATGATATCAATGAGTCTCTCAAAGCCATGAGAATTTCCATTGATGAATGCAAAGAAAGAACCGCTAGAATGCGTGCTAAAAGAGAAGATTATATTAAATCATGTTCTTCTAGTTATCATGAAAATAAAGATGAAGATCTGAAAGTTATTGATGTGTCTCCTATTAGATCCTTGTTTTATAGTATAAATCTTGATGATAATAGGATTGGAGATGATTCTGCTTTAAGGTGTCCCAATGATTCGGAGTTTTTAGATCTTGATGCTAACATTGCTAAAAGTGGGAGTGAAGAGATTAAAACTTTGCATTGTGATGAACCCACTACTTTGGATATCAAGGGATTCAATTATGATAATTTCTCTTTGATTGATTGTATTTCCTTGTTGCAATCCGTGCTAAATTCTCCGCATGCTTATAGTCAAAATAAAGCTTTCACTAAGCATATAGTTGATGCTTTGATGCAATCTTATGAAGAAAAACTTGAGTTGGAAGTTTCTATACCTAGAAAGCTTTATGATGAGTGGGAACCTACTATAAAAATAAAAATAAAAGATCATGAATGCTATGCTTTGTGTGATCTCGGTGCTAGTTTCTCCACTATCCCAAAAACTTTGTGTGATTTGCTAGGGTACCATGAGCTTGATGATTGTTCTTTAAATTTGCATCTTGCGGATTCCACTATTAAGAAACCTATGGGAAGAATTAATGATGTTCTTATTGTTGCCAATAGGAATTATGTGCCCGTAGATTTCATTGTTCTTGATATAGATTGCAATCCTTCATGTCCTATTATTCTTGGTAGACCTTTCCTTAGAACGATTGGTGCAATTATTGATATGAAGGAAGGAAATATTAGATTCCAATTTCCATTAAGGAAAGGCATGGAACACTTTCCTAGAAAGACAATCAAATTACCATATGAATCTATCATGAGAGCCACTTATGGATTGCCTTCCAAGGATGGCAATACCTACATCTATCTTGTATCGTGCCTAGCTAGGGGCGTAAAATGACAGCGCTTGTTGGGAGGCAACCCAATTTTATGTTTTTTGTTTTTCTTGCTATTAGGGAATAAATATTGCATCTAGCCTCTGATTAGATGTGGTTTCATGTTTTGTTTAGTGTTTGTGCCAAGCAGAACCTTTGGGAAGACTTGTGTGAAGTTTATGTGATCTTGCTGTGAAAAACAGAATCGTTAGTGCTCGCTAAAGTAGTCATGGGATTTTACTGGAGCGTGCTTTTTAGTTGATTCTTTTTGAAGATGATTGGTAGGCAAAGTCCGCAAATTTACCAGTTTAGTTTGAATTTTTTGGAGTTCCATAAGTAGGAGAAACCTGCAGATTACTACAGACTGTTCTGTCTTTGACAGATTCTGTTCTCCGTGTGTTGTTTGCTTATTCCGATGCATCTATGAGTAGTATTGGAGGATATGAACCATAGAGAAGTTGGAGTACAGTAGGTTTAACACCAATATAAACAAATAATTAATTCATTGCTGTACCTTTGAGTAGTGGTTTGATTTCTTATACTAACGGAGCTCACGAGAATTTCTGTCTAAGTTTTGTGTTGTGAAGCTTTCAAGTTTTGAGTATTGCTTTGATGGACTATGGAACAAGGAGTGTCAAAGGCCTAAGCTTGGGGATGCCCATGGCACCCCAAGTAAATTCAAGATAATCAAAAGCCTAAGCTTGGGGATGCCCCAGAAGGCATCCCTCTTTCGTCTTCATCCATCGGTAACTATACTTGGAGCTATATTTTTATTCGCAACATGTTATGTGTTTTGCTTGGAGCGTCTTGTATAATTTGAGTCTTTGCTTGTTAGTTTGCCACAATCATCCTTTCTGGACACACCTATTTGATAGAGTTAAATATCGCCTAGAAATTATTAGAACACTCTATGTGCTTCACTTATATCTTTTGAGTTGAATAGTTTTTGCTCTAGTGCTTCACTTATACCTTTTAGAGCACGGTGGTGATAATATTTTGTAGAAATTGTTGAACCCTCATGCTTCACTTATATATATTTGAGAGTCTATTAAAACAGCATGGTAATGTGTTTAGGCTAAAGAAACTAGACTTCACATGATAGACATCCAATGTCAATGTAGTAAAAAAAATCACACTAAGTGCATTGAATAGAATGAGATGTTGGATGCTTGATAATTGTTTTGACATTATGAGGATAGTGATATTAGATTCATGCTAGTGGAGTTATTATGAAATTGAGAAATACTTGTGTTAAGGTTAGTGATTCTCGTAGCATGCACGTATGGTGAACCGTTGTGTGACTAAGTTAGAGCATGAGGTATTTGTAGAGTACCAACCTTTGTGTGGAGGTCGGGGGCGCGCGATGGTTAACTCCTACCAACCCCCCCCCCTAGGAGCATGCGTTGATTGCTTTGTTTTGATGACTCGTAGATTTTTGCAATAAGTATATGAGTTCTTATGACTAATGTCGAGTCCATGGATTATACACACTCTCACCCTTCCACCATTGCTAGCATCTCTTGTACCGCGCAATTTTCGCCAGTACCATAAACCCACTATATATCCTTCCTCAAAACAGCCACCATATTGTTCCTCAAAACTGCCACCATACCTACCTATCATGGCATTTCCATAGCCATTCTGATATATATTGCCATGCAACTTTCCACCGTTCCGTTCATATGACACGCATCATATTGTCATATTTCCATTGCATGATCATGTAGTTGACATCGTATTTGTGGCAAGGCCACCATGCATAATTTTTATACATGTCACTCTTGTTTCATTGCACATACCGGTACACCGCCGGAGGCATTCATATAGAGTCATACTTTGTTGCTGTAGTATCAAGTTGTAATATCGAGTTGTAATGTAAGTGTGATGATCATCATTATTAGAGCATTGTCCCATGGGAGGAAAGGCTAAATCTATAAAGCCCCTCCGCAAAAAAAAGAAAAAGGAAAAAAAGAAAGGCAAAAAAAAGGCCCAAAAAAAGAAAAAGAAAAAGGGACAATTGCTACTATCTTTTTCCACACTTGTGCTTCAAATTAGCACCATGTTCTTCATTGTAGAGAGTCTCATGTTTAGTCACTTTTATATACTAGTGGGAATTTTCATTATAGAACTTGGCTTGTATATTCCAACGATGGGCTTCCTCAAATGCCCTAGGTCTTCGTGAGCAAGCAAGTTGGATGCACACCCACTAGTTTCTTTTGTTCAGCTTTCATTCATATTTAGCTCTAGTGCATCCGTTGCATGCCAATCCCTACTCACTCACATTGATATCTATTGGTGGGCATCTCCATAGCCCGTTGATACGCCTAGTCGAAGTGAGACTATCTCCCTATTTTTTGTCTTCTCCAACCACCTCTATTCCACCCATAGTGCTATGTCCATTGCTCATGCTCATGTATTGCGTGAAAGTTGAAAGGTTTGAAAAGATAGAGTGTGATAAAAAATGCTTGGCTGAAATTGGGGTTGTGCATGATATGAATATTTTTGTGTGATAACGAGGGAGCATAGCCAACACTATATGATTTTGCAGGGATAACTTTCTTTAGCCATAGTATTTTGAGAAGACATGATTGCTTTGTTAGAATTGCTTGAATTATTATTATTTCTTATGTCAATATAGACTTTTATCTTGAATCTTTCAGATCTGAACATTCATGCCACAATTAAGAGAATTACATTGAAAAACTATATTGGTTAGCATTCCACATCAAAAATTCTTTCTTTATCATTTACCTACTCGAGGACGAGCAGGAATTAAGCTTGGGGATGCTTGATACGTCTCAACATATCTATAATTTTTTATTGTTCCATGCTATTATTTATGAAGTCTTGGATATTTAGTGGGCTTTATCATTCACTTTTATATCATTTTTGGGGCTAACCTACTAACCCAAAGGCCCAGTCCAGATTGCTGTTTTTCGCCTATTTCAGGGTTTCGCGGAAAAAGAATATCAAACGGAGTCCAAACGGAATGAAACCTTCGCGAGAGATATTTTTGCAGAAAATCACGCCATAGGAACTTGAGAACCACGTCAGGGGAGCATCGAGGCGCCCACGAGGGTGGGGGGCGTGCCCCCTTCCCAGGGCACGCCCCCCTACCTCGTGGGCCCCTTAAGCGTCCCCCGGTGCCCTCCTTCTTCCTATATAAGTCTACGTACCCCATAAACTCTATGGACAGAGTGAAAACCCTAATTCCACCGCCATACCTTCTGTTGCCGTGGAGATCCCATCTTGGAGCCTGTTTCGGAGCTCCACCGGAGGGGGGTCCATCACGGAGGCCTTCATCATCATCATCGTCGCCCTCACCATGAGTTGTGAGTAGTTTACTATAGACCTTCGGGTCCATAGCTAGTAACTAGATGGCTTCTTCTCTCTCTCTGGATCTCAATACAAAGTTCTCCTCGGTCTTCAACGAGATCTATTCGATGTTATCTCTTTTTGCGGTGTGTTTGTCGAGATCCAATGAATTGTGAGTTTATGATCAAGGTTATATATGAAAGATATTTGGTTCTTCTCTGAACTTTTTGTGTGTGCTCATAATATCCTTGCAAGTCTCTTCGAAATATTGGTTTGGTTTGGCCTACTAGATCTATAGTTCTTGCAATGGGAGAAGTGCTTGGCTTTGGGTTCAATCTTGCGGCGTCCTTTCCCAGTAACAATAGGGGCGGCAAGGCACGTATTGTATTGTTGCCATCGAGGATAAAAAGATGGGGTTTATATCATATTGCTTTAGTTTATCCCTCTACATCATGTCATCTTGCTTAAGGTGTTACTCTGTTCTTATGAACTCAATACACTAGATGCATGCTGGATAGTGGTCGATGTGTGGAGTAATAGTAGTAGATGCAGAATCGTTTCGGTCTACTTGTGTCGGACGTGATTCCTATATACAATGATCATGCCTATATAGTCTCATAATTATTCGCTTTTCTATCAATTGCTTGACAGTAATTTGTTTACCCGCCGTAGAATATCGCTATCATGAGAGAAGCCACTAGAGAAAACTATGGCCCTGGGGTCTATTCTCAACATATCAATCAACATCTACTTTACTTTTCTTGCTTTTATTTGTTGTTCTTATAAACCAAAAATACCAAAAATATAACTATCATCTCTATCAGATCTCACTTTCGTAAGTGACCATAAAGGCATTGACAACCCCTTATCGCGTTGGCTGCGAAGTTCTTATTTGTTTGTGCAGGTGCGAGGGACTCGCGCGTGGTCTCCTACTGGATGGATACCTTGGTTCTCAAAAACTAAGGGAAATACTTACGCTACTCTGCTGCATCTCCCTTTCCTCTTCAAGGGAATACAATGCAAGCTCAAGAGGTAGCAGTGGTCGAAGTCGACGACGACGACGATCGAACAGCTGCGGCCACCGGAGTGGAAGAAGAGGAAGGAGACGTTGCAGGCGAGGCGATCGGCTCTGCGTAGAGGACGTAAGCAACGTAGTCGGCGACGAGGAAGCAGTTCGGCAAGGTTGGCGAGGCCGGGGTCTACAGGAGGCACGTTGGCGACGAGCTCGCGCTCCCAGATGCGTTCAGGTCAGCTACGGTGCGGTGGATCTGGTGGCCCTTGGCTCACCAGGCAGCGGGAGGAGGAAGGAGGAAGCCTAGGGAGAGGTGTCGGGGAAACTGATCCACCCACGAACACCTATGAGGACGGAGCCCCTTTTCGGTACGGCTGGGGGCGGAGATTGCACAAAGAGCAGATTGAGGCGAGGCACACGAGCAGTTTACCCAGGTTCGGGCCACACGGATGCGTAAAACCCTACTCCTGCTTTGATTTGTATTGAGTTCTTGGCTCGGGAGCGCTGGAAGCTACAGTACACTTCAGCACCTAACAGGACCGAGCGTGAGAGCGTTCGAGTGTCTAACCCCCCTCTACGTTGCGCATGGGCCTCCTTTTATATGCTCAAGGGGTCACCGACAGGTGGCAGCGCAGTTGAGGGTAAAAATGTAAAAAGCATGGTAGTTGGTACAGTGTTCCATACCTAACCCTGATGGCAGGGGACAAGGGCATTAAATGCCCATCGCCGTCGCCCAAACAGTGCAAAAAGGACCGTCACGGGCGCCACCGTTCGCCACGATGGCATCCTTGTCATCGCCGCTTGCCACCGCGTACCCCTGGCTGCACAGCCTTCCACCACATACGCCTGGGAGGATCCCAGAGCGACACGTGGGTGGATGTGCTGGAGCGTAGGTACCGAGTGGAAGCTTGCCGCGGCAAGCGCCTTGCCGCGGTCGTTATCTTGTCGCTTCCGGGAGCTTGTCGCTCACCGGGCCTTGCCAAGATGCGTGGCGCGTCGCGGCAAGTTTCTTGAGGTGCCTTGGTTGGCCTTCCCGGCAAGCTCCTCTTGCCAGGTTCTTGCGCCTTGATTGGCCTTGTGCCTTGAGTGGCCTTCCCAGCAAGCTCCTCTTGCCGGAGCCTTGTCTCCTTGGCTTGGATATTTTGTTCTTGAATGGCTCCAAAGGAACCATGGAGGACCTTGGCGATCACCCGGCAAACCCTGCCGCGGGACGCTGCGACTGCCCGTGCACAAGTTCGGGATACTAAGGGTACCCCTACTTTAGTACACCGACAAGAGGGTTGGACACGCTGAGAGCTTAAAAGGGGGGCTAGAGGCGCGACGGTGCGACGACGGCGTCGGGCTCGCGGTCCCCATGGCGTCGCTGGAGGTGGAAGAAAAGGTGGGTAGATTTGCGGGCGCAGTCGCTGACGAATGGGGCCAGGGAGTCCACGTGTGCGAGAGCTAGCGGGGGTAAGTGGGCGCGCCAGTGAAAAGAGGTGCGAGGGACGCGCGGGCTGCTGGCGCGGGCCGGCTGGAGCTGTGCCAGGGGAAGAGATGGGCTTGGTGGTTGGGTTGCACTGCTGCGGCTGCTGCTGCTTCCATTTCTTTTCTTTTTCAATTTCCCTCAGACAGAAAATAAAAGGAAAAGTGCAGGCTCAAGGAAATAGAGTTAGGAGATAAATAAAATATCCCCATGCTCCCGGATTTATGCCCTATTTTATAAAATTGGTTTGGACATTTTTAGAGGTAGAAAAATAAAATGAGTTTGAATATGGATCAAATTTCTATCATTTTTGAACCTAACCAAATCACTTTAAAATGGGGCATAGCTTTGCATGGTGACTCATGTCAAAGCAACAAAGAAATGGGGAGGAGTTGAACATTAATGGAATAGGCTGGGTCACTTGCAAAAATAATTAAAAAAAGGAAGAAAAAGAGGAAGGAGAAGAGGTGAAGAAGAAGGATATTTTTTAGGGTTTAAGCAAGGCATGGCTAGGCACCACCATCACACCACAAAGATCAAGGTGACTCACATCACAACCAAAGACAAGTAAAATGAAGCTAAGATGAATATGATGCCATGTTGATGATGAAGCAATGCATGGATGCATAAGAAAATAAAATGACAATGCAAAACAAAAATAAAGCTTTAATGACAAGAACCCCCCAAGGATAAGGACAAGGATCAAAATGATAAATGCTTTATTGCCATAATGGGAAAGTATCACATATGGGGTGTTACACGATGCTAGAGGGGGTTGTGAAAGGATCGATATGGTCGCTAGAGGGGGGGATAGGAAACTACAAATTTTAATCTTTCTTGTCAATTTTAAGGTTTAGCAGATAAATTGGGTTCACTGGATATTTAACTAGGTGAACACAACCTATATGACAAGCAAGCTTAAAGCTAAATATGTTAGGCAACAATATAAATAGCTAGCCAACAAGCATACAAGGCAAAGTAAAGTCAGCAAAGGATTAACCACAAATGAGATGAGGACACAGATTTTATCCCGAAGTTCACTCTTACATGGGGAAGAGCTACTCTCCGTTTAGAGCGGTGCCGGAGCCAAAGCTTGCGGAACGCTACCGAAGGCTCACTGTAATCTCTTTCGAGTCACCCCCAATGGATGGGCCTCGAATTACTCAGGGTTGGTCTTGAAGCCGACCACCACTCCTTTACAAACTTCTCCAGAGCACACCACAAGCAAGGAAGCTTCCAGAGGAACCTTTAGCCGCCTAGGAGCCCAAGCTCCAAGAGTAACAAGTCAATGGGGAAGAAATGTTGCGGGGAATGCAATTTGCTTTGTTCAATATGTAGATCGGGTCTTGCTCTCCCAATCCCCAAAGTTTCACCAAGTTTGGGTGGAGGATTGAGAGTATTAAGAAAAATGAGGAGTAGCAATGGTGGAGCTCAACAAGACATTAGGGTTAGGGATGGAGGAGGAAGAAGGGGGACTTTTATAGTGTTCTTGCCCGGGTGGCCATTTCTGCCCGTTGGACCCCGTGCGCACGGGCTAAGTTAGCCCCTTGCGCACGGGGTACTCAGAGACTTAGGCACCACCCCATGCGCATGGGGGTCAAAAGACCCCGTGCACATGGGGTACCCAGGGAGATACGCAGTACCCTGTGCGCACGGGGGTCAAAAGACCCTGTGCGCACGAGGTACCCAGGGAGTTGCGCAATACCCCGTGCGGACGGGGGCCAAGAGACCCCGTGCGCACGAGGTACCTAGGGAGTTATGCAATACCCCGTGCGGACGGGGGCCAACAGACCCCGCGCGCATGGGGTACCCATAAACTTTGTGTTGCAAGCTCTCTGAGTACCACATGCAAGCACACTACGGATTTATAAGTGGTAGGAATTAGTAGGTTGGTGTTTATGTTTCGGCAATGGCATTCCCACACAACACATATCCACACCGACCTCTTAATAGTGCGTTCTTTCCTACGACTTGAATCGAACCAAAAGAAAAACCTTCGAAACACCGGTAGACCAAGCCTTTGATCTTTTTGAATTGGGGGGTCGCACACCTCCATCACGACCAACTTGGAACCAATATCCTGAGATAAACTTTAGCACCCGATATTAGTTCCTCTAACCATATTGTCATCACACCAAAATATACTTTAAGTGACACTTGTACTTTCAATCTCCTCCTTTTTGGTGCTTTGATCACAACATGGTTAGAACATGGCATCAAAATATATAACTATGCAACAAGCCAAGCGACAAAGATTGATCATAGTAGCCCCCCCTATATGTGTGCCCGGATAAAATATATGCTTGTGAATGCATTAAGCACACATATAAGAGGCTCCCCCAAGATCAATATTGTCAAGACATGAGATCAACATAATAAACCTATAATGGTGCCTAGATCTCATGAAATGGTGTAGTGAGCAAAAATCGTGAGACAGTCATAAGAAGCATAATATGATCATAGCCTAGGCAAATAACGTTGAAGATAAATAGCTAGAGTCTCACGGGCTAACATGAGTAGCTCACAACCACACCAAGGAAAGTTAAATAAGAGTATGTCAAGCGAACTAAAACATCAACAAAGCGAAATAGCCACGAGGCTTGAGATCTCAACACACAACCACTTCTCCCCCTTTGTCATGAAGACAACAAAAAGGAGAAAAGTCAACACAAAGACACACACTAGACAAGAGGAGGAGCGCTCGAAGCATCATCAAAACGCCATCCTGCCATCGGAAAGGAATGAGCCCTGGCCACACTGTCGATGTACTCCGACCCTGGGCCAACCTCCTCACCAGCTACTGCCCTCTCTGCCTTCTTCTGACGCCTCACAAGCTTGTCCTTGTTGATCTCCTTCACCTGATGGCACTGAATAGACTGGCACATTTTGAACAGGTTGCTCATGGTCTTGAACAAGGACTTCTTCTCTCCTTTGGTGAAACTAGCCTCAGATACTACCTTCTTGCCCTTACCATGAGGGATCCGTGCAGTGGAGGACATACCAGTAGTGTATGTGGCACGATCTTCAGGCCTAGTATTGCGCCTAGGGATGTAAACAGATCGGATCAGATCGGACAATGCCTTTACCGTATCCTTTACCATATTTTTTTGTCGAATTCATAACAGAGCGGATATTGATCGGATGCGGATTATTTCCGACTACGGATTTGGAGCGGATTCGGAACGAACTCGGGCCAGAAACGGACCAATATTTCGGGTGATATGTGCAAAGAAACATGAAATTTATTCTACTTTGAAAAAAATATGAAAACATGTTTTTATCCAACCACATTACACTAGAGAGTGTCCAAGTTTTTTAAATTCATACCTCACACAAATATCGCAACAATAAACATTACCGGTAAAATGGGGATAATATTACACACATCCAAGATGAAGGTCGTACTTAAGAAATACTTAATTCAAAGTTCTATTGAAGCTTTTAATTATAATAAAAGGCAAGTGGTCGATCAAGTAGAAGCCCATAACACGTCCTTGGCTTCTCTTGAACGTGGTGTTTCTTCCAGTCCACTTGCAACATCCTGTGAGAATGATATAAGATATATAGATGCCGCACTTGACAATCAAAGAAATAGTTTATAATTAGTTTTGGTGAACTAAGTAGTTCGAACACACATGCACACATTAGTTCTGAGTTAGTGAGGTGTATGCATGGACATGATTTAATATGCAAATTTTTAGTGTGTGTATATATGGAGAGAAGAGAAACATGAGGTGTACATATTATATTCACGTACCATATACATGTATTGATGTATGCGCACAACATGCATTATGCTTTTATATCTTGTTCGCTTTCTCACGTGCAACAAAAACTAGCATGAGATGATGCATGAATAATTAACTTATATTAGTACAATCTGATCAGTAACTAGCAACAGACATATTCAAGGAACAAGTAGGCCATATATTAGTAAAATTAATCTATACTAGATGACCCGTTGCGCCGATGGCGCAAAGGGCGAGCATGAACCAAGGACTGATAACTTGATCGTGGAAGAAACTCCATTTCCTTAATAGCATTTGGCAGATTAGAATAAAAATGAATTACCATCAGGTTGGTCTCTAATTTTCACTGAACTAACAAAAACACATTTTACACTGCCCGCGTACTACTATTACTGTCCATTTGGAATAGGATTTGTAAGTGAATGTTTATAGACTGCTGCACTCAAGTTAACTTGAATTAGGTCGGATGAATCAGATACTTTTGCCATTGGCGTGAACAGGTCAATAGGGCTTGCACACTATACTGCCACTTCTGCTCCAGAAGTAAAACTTTTTGTATCTTTCCGCCATCGCATCATCGCACGTGAGCAGCCTCTCTCCCCGGATTCCTGCCTTCTCTCTCTCTCGTGGCCGTCTCTGGTAGGCTAGGGTTTCTCTCCGGGGCGGGGACGCCGTGGATTTCGCGGGACCTGTGTCCGTCCGTACGTAGGCCGTCCTAAATTTGATGCCTTTTCTGGTTCGCAGGGAGGGACGTGGCCCGGTGCTTTCGCTCTCCAGCCAGCTCAGGAACAAGGGCGGTGGTAAAGCCCTCCTCTCCTCTCCTCGATTCCTTAGATGTTCTGCATGAAACGATTCTTTGTAGTCACACCCGAGAAGAGACCGAGTATGATGAATCAGATACTTTTGCCATTGGCGTGAACAGGTCAATA
>LR738714.1:506731635-506751871 GCA_902687465.1 Secale cereale
GTGCGTGGTGGAGCAGTAGAGGGTGGGTGATGGCGGCTAGGGTTGAGAGGGAGGAGACGGGAGAGAAGAGAGGAGAGGGGAGAAGGCAAGGGGAAAGTGGAAAAGAGAGGAGGGGAGATGGGACGCTCGGGACGTATCTCTGCCCCGCGCTGCTACAGTAACCCACGGCGCACTGTTCATGGCGCAAAAAAAGGAGACGTGGCTGGTGCCGCTAGTTGGCCGCACTAGCTCATCCTTTATAAGTTCAATGTGCAAAGAGGATAGAAGCTAGGTAATACAGAGTATACACTAATATACATGAGCGAATTGCTGATATAACTGCATACCTAAATGACTTGCTCCTTATGTAGTTGATCAGCCACTTATTCAATATCCATTCCTTAATTGTCCTATGTACCAGCAGCATGGAAATTTATGGAAAAAATGTTGTCGCTTTACATAAATAAAATACCAGTAATGATCAAGAGGTAATCAAACATACTTGCTATTTCTCTATGCATCTTAATATGGTTCAAGAAGACTGATGTGTCCCATTCTTGCTATTTCTCTTTGCTTCATAAGTGTAGTACTTGCATTTGCCCGTGCTCCCTTAATTTTCTCTCCATTTGTCACCACCGTCTTGAAAGTTTTATGAAAATGGTCCCAACATTCAGATGTGGTCTTCTTCGGTTTGTTCCTTGCATGCTCATCTACCATTGCATCCTGATTCTCACCTGCCAGATCCATCACTTCATTTGCAACTTGATTGTCACTGCCCAAATTCAGAGGCTCTTCATTTTGACTTCCAGCAGGGGGTGATACAACCATAGTCTGGACTGCATTTGCACTTGTTCTTGCATATGTAGATCTTTTCCCTGATATATTTATCAGAGAGTCCAAAAATAATAACAATACATACCTAATCAATCACTTTTTACTGATCAAGAAAATTAATATATTAGAAGCTGTAGCAAGTAAGACATTAAACATCATAAATTCATAGCATTTAAGTTTGCCTACAATTCAATCCAATTACACATGTGCCAGAATGTTTTTTTATCATGCTGAGTTGAACCAACTAGGTGTGTGGGTTCAGTGTTTAAGTCAGTTTGTGTTGGCAACTAGATCTTGTATAAATGTTTAGGACCTTGTTGAATATAAAAGGCTACCTGGAAATTGAAGAAGAAAAGGGTATGTGTAGTCCAGAACCAAATACTATTGTCTCTGTCTATCTCCCCTGTTTTTCTCTGAAACTCCGAAGTAGAAAATCTTTCTGAATCACGGCATGTGTGTGGGTCCAAAGAAATAAATAGAGACTAAGGGTCTAACCATAGTTACATCGATTCAGTGAGATGTGCAAGCGCAAGAAGCTAACCCAAGGCCCAAGCAGGCAAGCAGTTGGATTGATTTCTAGAGCTAGATACTAGATTCATTGCTTTCAATTTGGTGGGTTTAGAGGAGTATGTGCTAGAAGTAAAGTTACTCTCGGAGTTACGGTCGCATCAACACAAAAACAAGTCAGATCCATGGCAGACCACCGTCCCGACGTGCGTGCGATGCACGGGCTGACGCCACCCATAGTCGTGTTCGGGCTGCCGATCATGGTCGTAAGAAGAGTCATCCACACCCGTCGAGGCTCTACAATGTTTGGCATGCCTGGTGTCGTGGTGCGGGCATTCGGCTACACACAACATCCACTGAGAACCGGACATGGTCACAGGTCACCAGGGCTCTAAACTCGCGCAGGACTCTTCTTCGAATTCACATACCTCCGTTGTTGGGACAATTGATTGGCCACGGGCATCTTTGACCACACTATCGGAGAGATCGCAGATGCAGCCGGTGGCCAGGGAGAAGGAACAATGCAAGATGGTGATGGACAGAAGGGTATGTATGCGCTATCACTGATATGCTACCAATTTTCCATGCGTTGATTGCGTACACGATTATGGTAGAGTATATGGGGTGACTTCAAATATACAATCACTAACTTAAATGGGCATACATATTGTGGACCGGGAGTCCGTGACATTTGGGCTTACTTTATCGGATATAATCCGATTTTCTTTCCTCGGATAATCCGCAAAAATTAGTAGATAAACCACATCCGCCAGATACTAGGGATACCGTATCCGCCGGATATCTGATTGATTGATATCCGTATCCGCATCCATATCCCGTGGATTCACATAATTGCATACCATATCCTAAAAACCGAGTGCAGATGCGGATTCGGAGTGAAAATTATCAGTACAATTTACATCCCTAACCACGCCCCTTCTTGGGAGGCACATATGGAGCCGGAGCAGTGGGTGTCCAGTTGGAGTTGCGCTTGGGAATTGATGTCTTGTACTGAAAGATGTACTTAGCTGGGCAGACGGACTCAATCAACACCTGGATGAATGGAGCATACACTACTGCAGGATGCTGCTAACGCGACACTACGATCAGAGATCTTTTGAGAAACTGTGTGCGATGCAATCATCGCAAATGGTGGTGTATGGAAACCGTCAAAAATGCGTAAAACGTTTGCGAAGACGGATGCATCAAACACGGTTCATATTTTAGTTGCGTGTGCGATGAAGGGCATACGGTTCAGTTCAATTAACTGTTTGCAATGAGGAGGAACAAAAGAAACGGGCAGCCAGATGAAGGCGTGTGCGATACACAACATACGGTTCACTTGGATGAAATGTTTGTGATTAGGCAACACAAAAGAAACAGGCAGCCATATGAAGGTGTGTGCGATATACAGCTTATGGTTCACTCGGATGAACTGTTTGTGATTAGCCAACACAAAATAAACGGTCAGCCAGATCAAGGTGTGTGCGATATACGACATGTGGTTCACTCGGCCTTGTCGTCAGTGTGTGACCTCTGTGGCAACTGTTGCTCCCCACTAGTCTCTTCTTGTACCGTGGCAATCGTCCACCTCCTCTTCGCCTTTCCCTCTCGATTTGGAACTGATGTCCCACGTTCTTCCTCCCTCCATTTGCCTTCACCCTTCCTTCCGCCATTGTTCGATCGTCTTCTCCATGGAGGGAACAGGCCGGAAACGATCCCGTTATTCTTGCCCTGATCTGAAAGATGATGTGGTGGAGGAATTCATTGATCGGTGCGACGTCATCACCTCGGATAGCATGGCAGGTTCGTACAAGACCATTCTCAACTCAACAAATAGTATCATTACAAAGAACCCAAGGGTTTAGGAGCGGTTTGATCTCCCCTATCTTCTTCGCCACCCTGCTCGCCGTCGCGAGGACGACGGAAGCCTTGCCTTGTGCAAGTTGATGTCGCTTGATAATGATACGTGTGATGTTAAGATGCCATCGCTTAAGGGTAAGGCCTGGGCAGGCACAAATGGAGATTGGGTTGTTTATATTGGGAACAACTGCGAGTGGGAACTTGTGAATGTGTGCACTCGTTACCGGGATTCACTTCCAAAAATCTCAGACTGCCATGAGGTTCAGCACACAGATAGTCTACATACGTTCAGATACAATCATCATGACATTCGTCTACGGAAGATAGTAATTTCTCGAGTTCCCAACCGCTCTTGGGAATACAAGAACTATGATGTTGTTGCTATAGTCGACAAGCTTGTTGCCGTCTCTGCTTCCACGGATGGATGGATATTGCTCAAAAATCATTTTCTGTACATGGATGAGTACTGTGATGCAATTCAATATGAGCGTCTTGTGTTGGCTGCCACCACTCGTGGCACTGTTTTTGCATGGGATCCTTATTGTTTCGGTACGTTTGTCTTCCACCGTAAATAGAATTGTTTCATCCACATGCATGCTAGTTAGTATCACCGTACTAATTAACCTTCTTGTGTTTCCAAGGTCATGTGAACATTCCACCACCTATACTTGAAAATTTCTATAACCAAGGGGGAGATGGAGATGGTGATGATCACGAGCATGAGGATGAGCATGACCCATATACTCAGTGGCGCTTGGCAACTTATTCCGATGGATCACCTCTTCTTGTATGTATACATGGCACTGCTGATGTTACTAACAAAGCAGGTGTTGTCTCCCATGGTCGCACTATCCGGACCTATTCCAACATCCGTTGCAGGGTATTCCAGATGGATACTAGTGTACTAGCGCCAACACCTCCTTCTCCCTGGTTCAATATTGATAGTCTTGGAGAAAACTCGCTCTTCCTTGGACAAAACTATCCAATGATGGTGAAAGGCGATCCAACTACTGTTGACACAATGTTACTACCATTTATGAGAAGCAACTGTATCTATACCTTGGACATTGCTATGATTCCCTACTATGGCTATCACAATATGCATCCTGATATAGGCCGCTTCAGCTTGGATGATCAGTCATGCGTTGGTCTCGAGATTGACAATAGCTGGCCCTTCCCAGAGAATCAATTATGGTTCAAAGCAAGCGTTTCCAACACCGACGATTGGTTGAGCTGAAGTTCCTTTCATCGCTTTGTAATTTTTTGTGTGACAAAAACTTTACTTTACTACAATGTTTTGTTAGAAATAATCTATAATTCAACATGTATCCTCATTGTTGTTGTGTGTTGATGACTTGTTGTATGTAATGAATGGTACATTTGCACATGCGTCACATCAACTCACGCATGCTCGCACGTCACACGGGTCGCGTGGCGACATGTATATTATTTTTCTATTTGGATGACAAAAAAAGTACAATGCCACTTTGTATTGGTGTCCATATGAACAGTGCTAGTGATTTTAGTTGCAAAAATTAGGTAGTGCTAGTGATTTTTAGCTGCATATTTTGACAGATCGTAGTGTTACAAGGTTGACAAATGACAATGTTACAAGATAAACAAATGTCAATCTTTCCAGTTTGACAAATGGTAACATACCCAAAATGGCAGATATGCAAATCTTACCCAATTGTTTGTACGTGGTTGCACACGGGTCATGCAAAACAACCGTTTGCATTATAGGGGTGAAGAAATCCTGCTCGACACATTTCCCCTTGGCTTCCTGGGGAAGCTGTCGGTTTGCATCCGGGTGTTCTAACTAAAACGTTTGCGATGAGTGTTTTATATTTGAAAACCATTGACATTTTTTTCAAAAGAAAATCGTTTGATAAGTCTGTACATTAAGAGAGAAAAATGCAAGTTCGTTACAACCATATCTTTCATTCAGTCACACTGCGAATTTATATTCATATGATCGAGAATTCGAGATACAGTATTAAACCACAAAAAAACAATTTCCGGCGGAGGCGGAGGCGGCGTGCTGCGCCGTCGTTGTCGTTGTCGTCCTCCGGGACGCCGTTGTTGAAGTCTTCAAGGCAGCACAAAATGTTCTTCACTTGTAAATTAAACATCATGTCGTCGCGTGATCGACGGGCGGGGCGCGGGAGGACGGCAACTGGCACCGCTGAGAGGTAGCGGTCGACGGCAGTGTCCCATGTTGCTGAGGGGGGGGGCACACGAGCATGGGCATTGGCGCGGTGGGTGCAGCCAAACGCACGAGGGCCGACGACACGGTGGGTGGAGGGGCGCGCACATGCACGTGCACGGGCGATGGCGCTGGCATGTACACGAGCTCGCCCGGGTCTGCGGAGACCTCGCTGACGCCCGTGGCTTCTAGCTCTGCGATAGTGCTCGGCGACCAGCCCGTCAATGCTACGGGGATGGTCGCTGGCGCGGGGAAGTGAGCTGGGACGGGAGCGGGGGCAGTAACCGCCGCGACCAGCTCATTCTGGGCCATGTCCATGAGGCCCCATTCCTCCTTATTTTCTATCTCCTCCAGCTCATAGTCGACTTCACCAAACTTGAAGACTAGTGGCAGATGATCATTCTGCGCCATGGCGTTGGTGGAGGTCTGCGAGAGGGAGGGGAATGGGAGGTGAACATTAAGGCCGCCCGTATTAAACAGTGGCTCAGGCACCATTAATGGAGAGGAAGACGGGCGGCCATGGAAGTCAAGGGGATCGCTTCCCAGTGAGCCCACGCAGCGTACAGCTCGCCCGCTTCCCGGTGAGCCTACACATTGGAGGACATCTTGCACACCTCTCGGTCAGCCTGCGCACCGGACTGCGCTCTGACGCCTCCCGTTAAGTCAAGGTCAAGCAGTTGTCCGCACGGCACCTCCTACAGCCATTAAAACCAAGACACGTGGCGTCATGTGAATGGTTAACAGAATGCACACTGTTTGAATTCTACAAACATTTGAGATATTAAAGTGTGATACGTCTCCAACGTATCTACTTTTCCAAACACTTTTGCCCTTGTTTTGGACTCTAACTTGCATGATTTGAATGGAACTAACCCGGACTGACGCTGTTTTCAGCAGAATTTCCATGGTGTTGTTTTTGTGCAGAAATAAAAAGTTCTCGGAATGACCTGAAAATCCACGGAGAATTGTTTTGGAAAATATAATAAATATTTGCGGAAAGATCTATGTCAGGGGGGCACACCCTGTCCACGAGGGTGGGGGCGCGCCCCCTCCCCCTGGGCGCGCCCCCTGCCTCGTGGGCCCCATGATGCTCCACCGACGTACCCTCGGACTCCATATATTCACTTTCAGGGAGAAAAAAATCAGAGAGGAAGAATTATCGCATTTTATGATACGGAGCCGCCGCCAAGCCCTAATCTCTCCCGGGAGGGCTGATCTGGAGTCTGTTCGGGGCTCCAGAGAGTGGAGATCGTCGCCATCATCATCATCAACCTTCCTCCATCACCAATTTCATGATGCTCACCGTCGTGCGTGAGTAATCCCATCGTAGGTTTGCTGGACGATGATGGGTGCTACCTCTTGAGCTTGTGTTGTATTCCCTCGAAGAGGAAAGGGAGATGCAGCACAGTAGCATAAGTATTTCCCTTAGTTTTTGAGAACCAAGGTATCAATCCAGTAGGAGACCACGCGCCAGTCCCTCGCACCTGCACAAACAAATAATAACTTCGCAGCCAACGCGGTAAGGGGTTGTCAATCCCTTTACGGTCACTTACGAGAGTGAGATCTGATAGAGATGATAGTTATATTTTTGGTATTTTTAGTTTAATAAAACAGCAAATGAAAGCAAGAAAAGTAAAGTAGACATAGATTGATATGTTGAGAATAGACCCGAGGGCCATAGTTTTCTCTAGTGGCTTCTCCCATGATAGCGATATTCTACGGTGGGTAAACAAATTACTATCGAGCAATTGATAGAAAAGAGAATAATTATGAGACTATCTAGGCATGATCATTGTATATAGGCATCACGTCCGAGACAAGTAGACCGACTCCTGCCTGCATCTACTACTATTACTCCACACATCGACCGCTATCCAGCATGCATCTAGTGTATTGAGTTCATACGAACAGAGTAACGCCTTAAGCAAGATGACATGATGTAGAGGGATAAACTCAAGCAATATGAAACCCCATCTTTTTATCCTCGATGGCAACAATACAATACGTGCCTTGCTGCCCCTACTGTCACTGGGAAAGGACACCGCAAAATAGAACCCAAAGCCAAGCACTTCTCCAATTGCAAGAACTATAGATCTAGTCGGCCAAACCAAACCAATAATTCGAAGAGACTTGCAAGGATATTACGAGCACACATAGAAAGTTCAGAGAAGAACCAAATATCTTTCATAGATAACCTTGATCATAAACTCACAACTCATCGGATCTCGACAAACACACCGCAAAAAGAGATTACATCAAATAGATCTCCTCGAGGACTGAGGAGAACTTTGTATTGAGATCCGGAGAGAGAGAAGAAGCCATCTAGATAATAGCTATGGACCCGAAGGTCCGTGGTAAACTACTCACAACTCATGGTGAGGGCGATGATGATGATGATGAAGGCCTTCGTGATGGATCCCCCTCCCGGAACAGGCTCCAAGATGGGATCTCCACGGGAACAAAAGCTACGGCGGTGGAATTAGGGTTTTCTCTCTGCGTACGAAGTTTCTGGGGTACGTAGGTATATATAGGAAGAAGGAGGGCACCGGGGGCGGTGTGGGCCAGCCTCGAGGCAGGGGCGCGCCCTGGGAAGGGGGGCATGCCCCCCACCCTAGAGGGCTGGCCCTTTGCCCACTGACTTGGTCCTAACGTTTCCCGAGCATGATTTCCTCCAAAAATATCTCTCGTGAAGGTTTCATTCTGTTTGGACTCCGTTCTATATTCCTTTTCTGCAAAACCCTGAAATAGGCAAAAAACAGCAATCTGTACTGGGCCTTCGGGTTAGTAGGTTATATAAAAGTGAATGATAAAGCCCATTAAACATCCAAGACTTCATAAATAATAGCATGGAACAATCAAAAATTATAGATACGTTGGAGACGTATCAAGCATCCCCAAGCTTAATTCCTGCTCGTCCTCGAGTAGGTAAATGATAAAGAAAGAATTTTTTATGTGGAATGCTAACCAATATAGTTTTTCAATGTAATTCTGTTAATTGTGGCATGAATGTTCAGATCTGAAAGATTCAAGACAAAAGTCTATATTGACATAAGAAATAACAATACTTCAAGCAATACTAACAAAGCAATCATGTCCTCTAAAAATACTATGGCTAAAGAAAGTTATCCCTACAAAATCATATAGTGTTGTCTATGCTCCCTTATTATCACACAAAAATATTCATATCATGCACAACCGAGATTTCAGCCAAGCATTTGTTTTCGTGCTCTATCCTTTCAAACCTTTCAACTTTCACGCAATACATGAGCGTGAGCCATGGACATAGCACTTTGGGTGGAATAGAGGTGGTTGTGGAGAAGACAAAAAGAGGGAGATAGTCTCACATCGACTAGGCATATCAACGGGCTATGGAGATGCCTATCAATAGATATCAATGTGAGTGAGTAGGGATTGCCATGCAATGGATGCACTAGAGCTAAATATGAATGAAAGCTCAGCAAAAGAAACTAGTGGGTGTGCATCCAACTTGCTTGCTCATGAAGACCTAGGGCATTTGAGGAAGCCCATCGTTGGAATATACAAGCCAAGTTCCATAACGAAAATTCCCACTAGTATGTGAAAGTGACTAAGCATGAGACTCTCTACAATGAAGAACATGGTGCTACTTTGAAGCACAAGTGTGGAAAAAGATAGTAGCAATTGTCCCTTTTTTTCTTTTCCTTTTTTTTTCTTTTTTTTCTTTTTTTGGGCCTTTCTTCTTTTCTTTGGCCTTTCTTTTGTTTCCTTTTTTTGCAATGGGGCTTTATAGATTCAGCCTTTCCTCCCATGGGACAATGCTCTAATAATCATGATCTTCACACTTTCATTACAACACAATATTACAACTCGATACTACAACAACAAAGTATGACTCTATGTGAATGCCTCAGACGGTGTACCGGTATGTGCAATGAAACAAGAGTGGCATGTATGAAAGAATTATGCATGGTGGCTTTGCTACGAATACGATGGCAACTACATGATTATGCATGGCAATATGACAATGTGATGCGTGTCATATGAATGGAACGGTGGAAAGTTGCATGCCAATATATCTCGGAATGGCTATGGAAATGCCATGATAGATAGGTATGGTGGCTGTTTTTAGGAACAATATGGTGGCTGTTTTGAGGAAGGATATATAGTGGGTTTATGGCACCGGCGAAAGTTGTGCGGTACAAGAGAGGCTAGCAATGGTGGAAGGGTGAGAGTGCGTATAATCCATGGACTCAACATTAGTCATAAGAACTCATATACTTATTGCAAAAATCTACGAGTCATCAAAACAAAGCAATCAATGCATGCCCCTAGGGGGGGTTGGTAGGAGTTAACCATCGCGCGCCCCCGACCTCCACACAAAGGTTGACACTCTACAAATACCTCATGCTTTAACTTAGTCACACAATGGTTCACCATACGTGCATGCTACGGGAATTACTAGACTTAACACAAGTATTTCTCAATTTCATAATAAATCCACTAGCATGACTCTAATATCACTATCCTCATGTCTCAAAACAATTATCAAGCATCTAACATCTCTTTCTATTCAATGCACTTGATGTGAATTTTTTTACTACATTGACGTTGGATATCTATCATGTGAAGACTAGTTTCTTTAGCCTAAACACATTACCATGCTGTTTTAATAGACTCTCAAATAGATCTAAGTGAAGCATGAGAGTTCAACAATTTCTACAAAATATTATCACCACCGTGCTCTAAAAGATATAAGTGAAGCACTAGAGCAAAAACTATTCAACTCAAAAGATATAAGTGAAGCACATAGAGTGTTCTAATAATTTCTAGGCCATATTTAACTCTCTCAAATAGGTGTGTCCAGCAAGGATTATTGTGGAAAACTAACAAGCAAAGTCTCAAATTATACAAGACGCTCCAAGCAAAACACATAGCATGTTGCAAATAAAAATATAGCTACAAGTATAGTTACCGATGGATGAAGACGAAAGAGGGGGTGCCTTCCCGGGGCATCCCCAAGATTAGGATTTTTGATTATCTTGGATTTACTTGGGGTGCCATGGGCATCCCCAAGCTTAGGCCTTTGCTACTCCTTGTTCCATAGTCCATCAAAGCAATACTCAAAACTTGAAAACTTCACAACACAAAACTTAGACAAAAATTCTCGTGAGCTCCATTAGTAAGAGAAAGCAAACCACCACTCAAAGGTACAGAAATAAATTCATTATTTGTTTATATTGGTGTTAAACCTACTGTACTCCAAGTTCTCTATGGTTCATATCCTCCAATATTACTCATAGATGCATCGGAATAAGCAAACCACACACGAAAAACAGAATCTATCAGAGACGGAACAGTCTGTAGTAATCTGCAGGATTCGCCTACTTATGGAACTCCAAAAAATTCAAACTAAATTGGTAAATTTGCGCAATTTGTCTACCAATCAGAAGCAAAAAGAATCAACTAAGAAGCACGTTCCAGTAAAATCTGAAGACTACTTTAGCGAGCGCTAACGATTCTGTTTTTCACAGCAAGATCATATAAACTTCACACAAGTCTTACCAAAGGTTCTACTTGGCACAAACACTAAACAAAACATGAAATCACATCTAATCAGAGGCTGGATGCAATATTTATTCCCTAACAGCAACAAAAACAAAAAACATAAAATTGGGTTGCCTCCCAACAAGCGCTATCGTTTTACGCCCCTAGCTAGGCACGATACAAGATAGATCTAGGGATAGCCATAGTGGTACGATATGTCGTGAAAGCTCATCTCATATTCCCTACGTTCGGCAGCAAGCTTCCTTTGTGGCAAGAAAAAGTAATCAAAAAGGCTAAATTTAATGGGGCAAAAGTCCCCTACATCAATCTCGGGAGGAACAGGTTCCTCCTTTGGCCCTTTGTAGTGGATGACCAATTCATCATTATAGGCATTCTTTTGGCAGAAGGCCATAAGCCTTCGCTCAAGGGAGAAGCCTAACCCATTATTTTGAACAGCAAAGTCATCATTTATCTCAGAAATTCTATCATTCAAGATCTCAACAGGAACCTTTTTTTCTAAGGTTTTCATTAAAAGCAACATGATCAGGAGATCGCAAACGCATAAGGTCTTCTTGATTGAACAAGATAGCCTCAATAGGAGGTCGACCGACATCTACTCCGTAATGAGCAAAGATTTCTCTAGCCTCTTTCATGATATATCTAAATTCATGATCCAAAAAGATAGTAGCTGCAGGCTTAACGGAAGAATGCTCAATATTGGAGAACTCCAAAAATACTCTCCGAATACAGGGATGCATATGGATAAATTGCCTTTCAATTTCTACTATGAGAATAGATACAACATACGCAATGCTACTAGTTATGTGAAGAATAGAGCCACCCATAGTGGGCAAAGCACCAGCACAAGTAAAGAAGTCTTGCAGAACCCCTTTTCCAATAATATTTCCACTACCAACCCGGAACTTCTTAACATGTAAAGTGGTAGCTTCATCCGAGGGGTCAACATGCACGTTGCCCTCGGCATTGCTACCCTTCTCGATAAAATCGTCCCCCATCTCAGACATGAGGGCAAGCAAGCAAGCACACACACAAGCAAACAAAAGGCACGCGAACAAAAATCACACGGTGAAAGAAGGGCAAATAAAACGGCAAAGGTGAAGTGGGGGAGAGGAAAACGAGAGGCAAAAAAATGTAATGCAAAGGATAAGGGTTTATGATAGGTACTTGGTATATGACTTTTGCGTAAGCCTCCCCCGGCAACGGCGCCATAAATTCTTCTTGCTACCTCTTGAGCTTACGTTGTATTGCCTCGAACAGGAAAGGGAGATGCAGCACAGTAGCGTAAGTATTTCCCTCAGTTTTTGAGAACCAAGGTATCAATCCAATAGGAGACCACGCGCCAGTTCCTCGCACCTACACAAACAAATAAGAACTTCGCAGCCAACGCGATAAGGAGTTGTCAATCCCTTTACGGTCACTTACGAGTGTGAGATCTGATAGAGATGATAGTTATATTTTTGGTATTTTGAGTTTAATAAAACAGCAAATAAAAGCAAGAAAAGTAAAGTAGACATAGATTGATATGTTGAGAATAGACCCAGGGGCCATAGTCTTCTCTAGTGGCTTCTCTCATGATAGCGATATTCTACGGCGGGTAAACAAATTACTGTCGAGCAATTGATAGAAAAGCGAATAATTATGAGACTATCTAGGCATGATCATTGTATATAGGCATCACGTCCGAGACAAGTAGACCGACTCCTGCCTGCATCTACTACTATTACCCCATACATCGACCGCTATCCAGCATGCATCTAGTGTATTGAGTTCATACGAACAGAGTAACGCCTTAAGCAAGATGACATGATGTAGAGGGATAAACTCAAGCAATATGATGAAAACCCCATCTTTTTATCCTCGATGGCAACAATACAATACGTGCCTTGTTGCCCCTACTGTCACTGGGAAAGGACACCGCAAGATTGAACCCAAAGCCAAGCACTTCTCCCATTGCAAGAACTATAGATCTAGTAGGCCAAACCAAACCAATAATTCGAAGAGACTTGCAAGGATAATATGAGCACACATAAAAAGTTCAGAGAAGAACCAAATATCTTTCATAGATAACCTTGATCATAAACTCACAATTCATCGGATCTTGACAAACACACCGCAAAAGGAGATTACATCGAATAGATCTCCTCGAGGACCGAGGAGAACTTTGTATTGAGATCCGGAGAGAGAGAAGAAGCCATCTAGATACTAGCTATGGACCCGAAGGTCTATGGTAAACTACTCACAACTCATGGTGAGGGCGATGATGATCACGATGAAGGCCTCCGTGATGGATCCCCCTCCCGGAACAGGCTCCAAGATGGGATCTGCCTCGGAACAGAAGCTACGACGGTGGAATTAGGGTTTTGTCTCTACGTATGGAGTTTCTGGGGTACGTAGGTATATATAGGAAGAAGGAGGGCACCGGGGGCTGTGTGGGCTAGCCTCGAGGTAGGGGGGCGTGCCCAGGAAAGGGGAGCGCGCCCCCACCCTCGAGGGCCGGCCCTTTGCCCCCTGACTTGGTCCTGACATTTCCCGAGCGTGGTTTCCTCCAAAAATATCTCTCGCAAAGGTTTCATTCCATTTGGACTCCGTTTGATATTCCTTTTCTAGCTCATCGTGCTGCCATTTTCGATCTCCTTGCTCAAAGCACCATTCATCAAACTGTTTCGGGAGATTGTTCCTTGGTATGTGACTCCTCCATTGGTCCAATTAGTTTTTTGTTCTAGTGCTTTATTTATTGCAAATTTTTGCTGCTGTGGTGACCTTGTTCTTGAGCTCGCATGTCAAATTTCCTTGGTCCCAAGTAGTTCTAATGCATGATATAGTCTCTAGGCACTTGTAGGAGTTGTTGCTATCAATCTTGTTGAGTTTGGTTCACTTTTATTTGGAGTTACTAAAATTTTCAGAAAAATGCATAGGAAAATCTTCCAAGGTGGTTCTTCAAGGAAGCAAGAACCGAGGCTCGCGATTCGTGAGCCGGATGATGAACTACCGAGGGAAGCTGAAGTGCGGCCTTGTGAATGGGCGTCAGACGAATTTATGGTTCAGGTTGGCATTAAGGAGGAATTTGACGCATATGTGCGCAACGCTGACCTCGAGGGCTTCATACAAGATAAGTGCCCTCAATACCGTTTCTTAACTGATACCTTTGTGAGAAGGTTGAAATTTTCATCTACACGTAATTCTCACACTGTCTTGTTTGACCTTTATGATAAATCCTATACCATGGACTTAGAGGATTTTAATGATGCTTGTAAGCTCCCGCAGTGGGGCAGTATGGGTGATCCTCGCAAATATGAATATAGAGATATCCTTGCTGGTATCATTGTGAGGGAATCTAGAGAAATCACACATGCTACCATAGGGAGCATTCATTTTCCTGCTATTCATTACTTTGATCTCTTTATTGGTAGATGCATAAACGGTAAAGATGAGGCTTGCCACATGTGTGACCCTGATCTTAGTGTTCTCAAGGGTGCTGTATTAGGTGATAGACAATATAACTTGGGAACCATTGTTGCACGTAGGCTACATCATAATGGTTTGCATGGAGATTTATTTGGTGGGATTTATGCCACTCGCATAGCCCGCCGTCTTGGTGTGCATGTCCATGAAAATGATGAACCTTTAATGCCTGCTTATTTGGATTACAATGCCATGACTAGTCACCGGTTTATAGAGAGGGATGAACAATCCCTCAAATATCGACTAATCTTTAACAGACGTCATGCCATCCATATTGCTCTTCCTACCCCTACTTTGTTTGACTTTCAGGCAAAAGGGAGATATAGTATAACCAGGGAGGAGGCAAATGAGTATCATAATATGATGGAAGCAGCCCGCCTCCAAGCTGCAGCTCAGCGTGCAGTAGTTGTTGCATCTCAGTACAACCCCAACTACAACTTTGGATATCAGCCAGGCCAATATTGGCCATAGACCAACTTAGGCCAAAAGCCTAAGCTTGGGGGAGTACGTGTTTCTCACCGACTTTACATTCATGTTCACGCACTTATTCTAGTTGTCGATGCTCACACTCTTTCATTGTAACATCCATGCTTAGTTTCAATTCTTTTTCTTAGTCTTTTTCTTGTGTGTCAGAAAAACCTTAAGAAAAAAATATTAGTTGTAGCTTTTAGCAAGTTTACTTTCCTTGCTTGTAGTAGTAGTAATTAAAAGAAAAACCCAAAAAGATTTCTCGTTCTTCTTTTGCTTGTTGGGAGCTTTCCCGTGTAAATAGTTTCTTTTCTTTTCTTTGGGGGGAAAGAGTAGAAGACCATGATTAAAATGCTTAGTGGCTCTCATATGCTTTATTGTTGATTTAACCTTGAGCCATATTACCGTGTCTTTTCTCTTGTATTAAATGCTTGCGGATTCCAGCTTAGTCCAATGCATGTGCACTATTATTATTATCCACACAGTTCGGTCGTGCAAGTGAAAGGCAATAAGCATGATATATGATGAACTAATTGAGATGAGAAAAGCTGGTATGAACTCGACCTCTCTTGTTTTTGTAAATATGATAGTTCATCGTTCCTGATTCAGCTTGTTATGAATGAAACATGCTTGCAATGACAATTAGATATCATAGTTGCTTATGCCATGCTTAATTAGCTGAGAGTTCATAATGGTCAATCTTGCGTGCCAACAGGATATTAAAATGGTTGTGATGTGGTATGATAGGGTGGTATCCTCCTTTGAACGATTCAAGTGGTCTGACTTGGCACATGTTCACGCATGTAGTTGAAAAAAATCAACATAGCCTCCACAATATTTATGTTCATGGTGATTTGTATCCCACTCATGCTTGCATTCATTGTTGATTAATTTTAATGCATGTTCATGACCGTTGTCGCTCTTTAGCTGGTTGCTTCCCAGACTCTTTCTAGCCTTCACCTGTACTAAGCGGGAACACTGCTTGTGCATCCACTTCCATAAACCCCAAAGTTATTCCACATGAGTCCACCATACCTTCCTATATGTGGTATTTACCTATCGTTCCAAGTAAATTTGTATGTGCCAAACTCTAAACCTTCAAATGAAATTTTGTTTTGTATGCTCGAACAGCTCATGTATCAACTAGGGTTGTCTATATCTTCCATGCTAGGTGGGTTATTCTCACGATGAGTGGACTCCGCTCATCATTCATGAGAAAATGGCTGTTAAACGGGATGCCCAGTCCCATGCTCAAATTAATAATTAAACAAAACCCCCCCAGGGCTGTTGTTGGTTTGGACGGTACCCGTTGTTTCGGACCAGCCGTGGAGTGTGCTTGTTGGTGGTTGGGGGAGTAAAAACTTTACCATTCTGTTTGGGAAACACCTATAATGTGCGTAGTGATACGTCCAAAACGTATCTATAATTTCTGCTTGCTCCATGCCACTTTTGGGTGATATTGCTATGATATTCATACACTTCCATACACTATTGATCATATTTGGACTAACTTACTAATCCAGTGCACCCCAGTGCCAGTTTCTGTTTTCGGCTGTTTTTGTATTTCAGGTTTTCACGTTTCGAGAACTGCCCAGAAAAATCTAGAAAAATTATATAAAAAATCAGCAAACCGGAAACAACACTGCGTCCGAAGGGCAGCCTGGGGGGGGGGGCACAGGGGCTCCAGGCGCCCTGTGGGCGCCCCCCCTGGGTCGCGCCTGGGGGGTGCCTGGGCCCCCCGAGGCTCCCCCGGTGCCCTACTTTGGCATATATTTAAAGGGTCCTCCGTAAGCCTCAGAACAGGAATTCTTTTCGCGATCCCATCTCTGTTCCGCCGCCGCCGCCGCTTCCAAGATCGGGAGCACCAGGAGAACTCTTCCCGGCACCCTGCCGGAGGGGAGGATCACCACCGGGAGCTTCTCCACCACCATGGACGCCTCCCGGATGAGTCGTGAGTAGTCTCCCTTGGACCATGAGTCCATGACCAGTAGCTATGTGATGTTGTAATGTCCAGGATGGAACTATACCTCCTACGTGTCGAGGCATGACTTAAAGGCATAAGTCCATCCTAGAATGATCTCAAGTTTGGTAATCTTTGCACATCTCATGTAAAAGAGGGGAATTGTAAACATAAATAGTTGGCTTACACTCGCCACGTCACACAAATACAATACATGTCTCAAACATCATACATTAAGAATATCACAACCCTCTAAGGGCAAAACCAAATGTCAAGATACCAAACTTAAATAACATCCATAGGTCGGATCGAATCCTAGTAGAAGTCTCCACTACTGGTCATCCGGATAACGAACATAGTATCGACTACGCTCCTCATCGTACTCCCAGTCCAGCTCGGTGCCATCACCTGGATAGCTCACAACTGGACCTGCATCTGGTGTGGTGAAGTAACTTTGAGCCACAGAGGACTCAGCAATCCCGTTCCCGGGTAACAAGACTATTTAAGCCTTGGGAGAGGATAAGGCTGAAGAAAAGAATAAGTGTCTGCAGCAGCAACTAGCAACTAGCTTACGTGAGAGAGAGCGAGAAGAGAAAGCCTCGGACGAGAAGTGATCACGAAGTGATCCTAGCTACAACACGTCAAACATAACCCCTCCGTGTTCAACTCCCGAATCCCTATTCGGAAATTGACGGTCACGGAACACACGCTGGTAGTGTATTAGAAACATTGTGTCAAGTTATCTACAACCGGATATTAACAAGCTCCCATCTGCCACATAACCGCGGGCACGGCTTTCGAAAGTTCATAACCCTGCAGGGGTGTTCCAACTTGACCCATTACAAGCCCACGATCCGCGGAGTCACAACTCCAAAGTGGGAAGACCCGAGTATTCTCGGAATCCCGTGCTCAAGATATACCGAACTAAGGTAAGGCTAATCCAGCAAATCCTCCCGGCGTGTTGACACCCTGATAGTAGCCGCGCGTATCTAAGTCTCAGGACACGACCGGATGGGCGATTCTACAGGTTTATATCAATCCTCGAGTTCCCTCGTGGTGACCCCGCAGAACCCCCGGTTTGGACCAACACTCATGAGGAGCACTGGCCCGGGGTTGTTGATTAAGAACTCGGGTTAATTACTCCCTATGCAAGTTATTTAGTTATTAGGCAAATAGTACCAATGTTGGGACTTGCTGGAAAAGACTTAGCACTTAGCGGTTTATCGAGGGGGTCCAATACACCCCAACCGTGTTAGGAACGCATAATCAAGGAACATAACACCGGTTTATACGGTTCCTAACGGCATGAGTGGAACAAATCACCAAGCAAAAGGCTTAGCCTTCAACCCTTGCCAATATATAGATGATTTCATTTTAAGCATTTATATAGTGTGATATAACCCAACAAAACTTCAACATGAAGCAAGCATCTTCAATCTTCACCTGCAACTAGCAATGCTATAAGAAGGGCTGAGCGAAGCGTACTTAGCCAAGCAACGGTTTGCATAGGTAGGGTGGTTAAACATGGTGATGGTTACAAGTAGGAGGCTGACAGGAAGAACATGGGCATCGAGGCAAAACTAAAGAACGGAACTACTAGCAATAGGCAAAGATAGTAATGTTATCGGGGTTCGGTCATCTTGCCTGAAGAGAAGTCGTTCGGATCGTAAGAAGGATCCTCGTGCTCAACCTCGTTGGTAACCTCGTGCTCGTACTCGTACTCGGTCTCAGCTTCCGGCTCTAAACAATACAATCACACAAGGCACAAATCAACAAGATGCAATGCGCACTCGAAAATGATGGATGCATGATGGATGCACTAAGGATGCACACGGAGCACGGAAGTTAGCACTCAAGCAAAACACCTCAAAACATGATAACAACAGGAGATTATGATTCTACACGGAAAATCAATCAAGTTTCATATAAGACTCGCCTAAATCGGAGTTACGGGCTAAAAGTTATGCCCGAAACAAGAAATGAGCGAAAGCTGAAAATTACAGCAACATAGCAACTTCGGAGCACAAAATAATTAAGCTACAGCACTCAAACAACATGGAAAAGGCCATGAACATAAACTAGACATATCCTACAGCAAATAAGTCCAAAGGTGCACCCCCAAAGGAGCCACGGATCAATAGCAATAAGCTTGGACATATTGAACTTGACAATCAAATTCTGGCAGCAGAATTTTATTGAAACTTTGGAGCAAAAGATAAACATGCTACAGCCACTTAAATAAACATGTGAGTACATGAATGGAAAGCCAACAATATAAACTACAAGGAACAATCAAGATCCACTCCAAAACTATCATGGTTTGTCCTAGAGCAGCAAGCAAACATGGCATCGGAACGTTACAGATTTCAGACTTAGTGAAAAACCACTAAGTCCTAAAACAGAAGTTTCATCATGGCATCTAAACGAGCAAGTTTAAGTCACCTCGAAACTAAACATGGCAGGTGGTAAGCACCACATCAAAGTACACATGATGGTGATCCCGAAACATACAAGCATGCATCATGGAGATAAACACAACAATAGCAACGAGCTCAACAAGATGGCATTTCATAACAAGTGAAACAACATCACAGCCACATGGCACTTTGCAACGAGGATATACATGGCAAGATTAAATCTATCATGCAACCTAATACAAGCAACATGTAGAGCATGGCAAGACGAACACGTGGACATATCATTTGCATCATTCGGATAAACGAGCTAAAAGATACCACTATGCAAAGATGACATAAAAACATCACATGGCAGCAGTTTTATCACGATGCACTATTGCAACAGAAAAACAAGCACCTAGATGATCTCTAACATGCATGACACAAAGAGATGAAACGTAGTGCTAATCACCACGAACGTCTGGACATGCTATTTGCGCGAATCGGACAAACACACACAAAGATAGAGCAGTTTGAACATTGCATCAGACAATAAAATTACTGGGATTTAGTGGAAAAAGAGGTAAACCTCTTCTCAGATCTGGTAAAAAAAAGGATTCGGGCCGGAATCGGAGAGACGGTGGAGCCGGCCCGGCTCGGAGCAGGCCCGGCGGAGGCGCTGCGGCCCAGGGCACAGAGGCGGCGGTTGAGGCGGGGCAGCGGCCCGCCTGGAAGGCGGCTGGCGGGCGGCTGGCGCTGGCCCGCGCGGAGGCGCGGCCCGCTCGGTCTGGAGGCCCTGGAGGCGGCGGCCCGTCGGGAGGCGGAGGCGGATCGCCCGGTCGGCCTGGAGGGCGGCTGCGGTGGCGCGGTCGAGTGGGCCTCGCAGAGGCGGTGCGAGGGGGGGCGAGGTGAGCGCCCAGGCGGGGCGGACTGGAGGCTGGAGTGGGCCGATCTGGCTGAGGGCGAGGCCCAGCGGGATCCGGCGAAGTGGTCCCTGGACCCGGCGCGGAGGATCGA
>LR738714.1:506753392-506799866 GCA_902687465.1 Secale cereale
AGAAAAAAAATGAGGTGGAGAAGTGGGGAAGAAGGAGCTAGGGTTAGGGATGCCAAAAATAGACTAGGGGGTCTATTATATAGCAGAATTTTTAGGGTTAGGGGGGATTTGGGGGTGTTAGGAGCCCTCCGATCGCGATCCGACGGATCCAATCACGGGGAAGTTTAGATGGGCCTAGGAGAGGGTAGAGGGCTGCTGTAGGGGTATTTCGGGCCACAAAGTGAAGGCACTTTGGACCCACACAAATAACTGTTGGGATAGCAAACGGAGTCCAAACGCGACGAGATTCGAGAGGCGGGTTACACACAACAAAACAACAACACACGACAAGTCTCGCGGCACACCGGTAACGTTACACGCCCAAACAACAAAGTAGGCCTACGGGACGTCACGAACACGTGAGGGAGCTCCGGAACGCGAAACGGACAACGGGAAGGAACGCGTGGAACCGGATGCAACCGACAACACAAATGCAATGCGATGCACATGTCTACATGATATTAATGAATGCCACACACGCACACAACAAAACGACGAAAACCCAAAAGACAAAGAACCCGGAATGGAAATAGATGAAGCCGGAGATATATTATATGCCCAAAAGGGAAAGTATTACATCCGGGGCATTACAAACTCTCCTCTACTACAAAAAGGTCTCGTCTCGAGATCTAGGACTGGAAAAAGGAAGGGTACTCGGAACGAAGATGATCTTCTTGTTCCCAGGTAGCTTCTCGGTCGGTGTGATGTGACCACTTGACTTTCAAGAATTTGATGGACTTGTTGCGGGTCTTGCGTTCGGTTTCCTCGAGAATAGCAACTGGATGCTCTCGGTAGGACATGTCTTGTTGAAGATCAATCTCTTCAAACGGAATCATGCGCTCAGGTGCCTTGAAGCATTTGCGGAGTTGAGACACATGGAACACATCATGAACATTGGCGAAGTTGGAAGGGAGCTCAAGTTGATAGGCTAGATCGCCTCTTTTGCCAAGAATCTTGAAAGGCCCGACGTATCTAGGAGCAAGCTTTCCTTTGATTCCGAATCTTTGGGTGCCTTTCATCGGAGAAACACGGAGATAGACATGATCACCAATGTTGAAAGCCAAATCACGATGCTTGCCGTCATAGTAGCTCTTCTGACGCGACTGAGCGGCCTTGAGATTCTCACGTATGACTTTGCACATCTCTTCGGCTTCTGAGATCAAGTCATTGCCAAGAAGTTGACGTTCGCCTGTTTCAGACCAGTTGAGAGGGGTACGGCACTTTCTGCCATAGAGGATTTCAAACGGAGCTTTTCCGGCACTTGCTTGAAAGCTGTTGTTGTAAGAGAACTCGGCAAATGGAAGGCAGTCTTCCCATTTCATGCCAAAAGATATGACACAGGCTCTGAGCATGTCTTCTAGAATCTGATTCACTCGCTCGACTTGACCACTAGTCTGAGGGTGAAATGCAGTGCTGAACCTGATCTTAGTGCCCATGGCGGACTGAAAGGAGTCCCAGAACCTGGATGTGAACAAACTTCCACGGTCTGAGGATATAACTTGAGGAATGCCATGTAGGGACACAATTTGGAAGTGTACAGCTCTGCCAATTGAGCTGCATTGATTGATTCTTTGACTGGCAGAAAGTGAGCGACTTTGGTAAGCTTGTCAATCACCACGAAGATATAATCATTTCCTCGCTTGGATTTAGGAAAACCAGTGACGAAGTCCATTTCAATGTGGTCGAACTTCCACTCGGGAATAGGAAGAGGTTGGAGAAGACCGGCTGGATGTTGATGTTCTGCTTTCACTCTTCTGCAAACATCACATTCATTCACGAATTGGGCAATCTCCCTTTTCATGCGTGTCCACCAGTAAGACTGCTTGAGGTCTTGGTACATCTTGGAACTGCCAGGATGAATGGAAAGGAGAGAATCATGAGCTTCTTCCATTATGAGCTTCCTGAGATCACCTTTGGGAACAACGAGTCTGTCCTCGAAGAACAAGGTATCTCTCTCATCAAAACGGAAGCACTTGTATTTCGGAATGCCCTTTGCAATAGCATGTTTCACCTTCTTCACCATGGTATCACTGAGTTGGGCCTCACGGACTTGATCTTCCAAGGTAGGAGCAACTTGAAGATTTGCAAGAAAACCCTGCGGAATAACTTGGAGGTTGAGTTTCCTGAAAGCTTCACGAAGCTCAGGCTGGTACGGCTTGATAAGAAGGCTGTTGCAATATGCCTTTCTGCTCAAAGCATCTGCAATCACATTTGCCTTGCCAGGAGTGTATTCAATGCTGGGATCATACTTCATAGGGCTTGGACTCATCTGGAGGAGTCAGAACTGGAGCAGAGACAAGCTTTTCTTTGAGAGTTTTGAATGCCACTTCACACTCTGGAGACCAAAAGTATTTGACATTCTTCTGAAGCAAGTTTGAAAGAGGCTTGGCAATCTTGGAGAAGTTCTCAACGAACCTTCTGCAATAGCTGGCAAGACCGAGAAAACTGCGGAGTTGCTTGACGTTCTGAGGAGCTTCCCAGTTGTCAATTGCTTCAACTTTCTCGGGATTAACCGCAATACCGTCTGCTGAGATAATGTGGCCCGGGTACAAAACCTTATCGAGCCAAAACTCGCACTTGGAGAACTTCGCATAGAGCTTATGCTCTCGGAGTCGACAAAGAACCAGACGTAAGTGCTTTTCGTGATCTTCTTCATTCTTGGAAAACACCAGAATATCATCCAGATACACAAGCACAAACTCGCCAGTATAGGGGTTGAACATGTAGTGCATCATCCTCGAAAAGGTAGGAGGAGCATTGGCGAGACCAAAAGACATGACGGTATACTCGTATGAACCGTAGCTCGTTCTGAAGGCCGTCTTGGGAATGTCCTCCTCGCGAATGCGAATTTGGTGATAGCCCATTCGGAGATCAAGCTTAGAGAACACTTTAGCTCCTTTGAGCTGCTCAAAGAGTTCGTTGATGTTGGGGAGCGGATATTTGTTCTTTATTGTCTTCTTGTTCAATGGCCGGTAATCAACACAGAGACGCTCCGTGCCATCTTTCTTCTTGACAAATAAGACACCACAGCCCCAAGGAGACGTACTAGGCCTGATGAGACCCATACTCTCCTGTTTATCAAGCTGCTTCTTCAATTCCTTCAATTCGTCCGGAGAGAGCTTGTACGAACGCCGGCATGCTGGCTCAGTACCCGGCTCGAGTTCAATAACGAATTCCACCTGACGGTGTGGAGGCATGCCTGGAAGTTCTTCAGGAAAGACGTCTTGATATTCGTTCACCACCGGAATTTGAGATATGGCATTAATTTCGCCCTTATCATTGAGAGAGAAAAGCCTGATAGTGTTATCCCTGGAGGCAAAGATAATCACATCTTCATCAGGATGAGTCATCTTGACTTCCTTCTGTGCACAATCAATGTGAGCATCATGCTGAGAAAGCCAATCCATTCCGAGGATGAGGTCGATGTCAGAATTACCAAGAACCACCGGATTAGCCAGAAAGCGATAATCACCCATGCGAATAGAAACATTCGGAGCATATATACTGGAATGCATCTGCTTTCCCGGAGAAGAAACTGCCAACTGTCTTGGTAAAGCTGATGTGGTCACACTATGCTTGGATGCAAATGGGTATGACATGAAAGAATGTGAAGCACCCGAATCAAACAACACTTTAGCTGTAAAAGAGTTAACTGAAAGGTTACCCAAAATGACATCAGAAGAATTCTCCGCTTGTGCTGAATTCATCAGATTGACCCTTGCTGCCTTTGGATCATGCTTGACCATAGCGGTACCGACAGGTGGAGGAGGCGGAAGGCGCCTAGGGTTGTTGCACTTGTTGGAATAATGACCCTTCTGGCCACACTTGTAGCAAGTCACCTCAGAAAGTGGACGAGTAGGAGGAGCACTCGGTCTTGGAGCTTGGAACTGTTGCTTGGGCTACTTGTTGGAGTTGGGTGGGTGGGAGAAACCACGTCCACTAGAGTTCTTGTTGTTGGAGTTGTTGGAGTTGTTGTAAGGAGCTCGAATCAATGGAGGAGGAGGAAGCCAGAATTTCTGATGCTTCGAGACCATCTGAGACGATGAGGAAGAGTGAACGGCATCTCGAATCCTCTTTTTAGAAGCCTCCAACTTAAGCTGAGCTGCTTCTTGTTTCAAAGCCATGTGATAGAACTTGTCGAATTCATCGGGCTCGAACAAGGTGAGAGCAAGTTGAAGTTCGTCTTTCAGACCTCCACGGAACTGGTAGATTTTACTCTTGGCATCAGGAATGTCTTGCTTAGCATAGCGGGCGAGGTTTTGGAACTTGACATTATACTGATAGACTGTCATGGAGCCCTGCTTCAGGTTGCAGAATTGCTCACGCATACCCTCGATGACACTTGTAGGAATGTGGTGCGAGCGAAAATCCTTGCAGAAATTCTCCCAAGAGATCACTTGACATGGCCTGGAGTCTTTGTACTGCTGCCACCAGTCAGCTGCTTGATCTTTGAGTTGGAAGGCTGCAAACTTCACATAATCATCTTCATTCACGTTACTGCACTCAAAATGCTTCTTTATGTCGGTTAACCAATCTTCAGCATCAAGAGGGTCGACACAGTAACTGAAAGCTTTTGGATTATTGGCCAAGAACTGGTTGAGAGTAGCATGGTGCTGCTGGTTGAAGAAGTTGCCTTGATTCCCTGGAACACCCTGATTAGCTTGATTAGCTTGCATCTGTTGCATCATCTGCATCAACATCTGAGTGTTCTGAGCTGTAGTCTGCATAATCGCTCTCCAAGCCTTAGACGGAGGAGGAGGAGAAGGAGGACGGTCTGGAACCTCTTCACCCTCTGGGTTAGCGTTGGGAACTCGTTTCGGAGCCATCCTGAAATAGATGACCATGAATCAGCAATTGATTGACAGAAGGTATAAGCTGAATCAATGGAATGAATTGCAACAAGACTTCACAATAATCATTCGAACAATAGGAACGAATGAAATCATTCGAACAAGAGGAACGAATGAAATTCTCAGTTAAACGATAACATCAATCTTCACGAGAAGCCACATAGGGGACAAAAGGTATTATAAGAAAAACAACAAGGTACAGACGGGAACAAACACAAGATAGGAGCTTCGTTCTAACATCTTTGTGCTGAAAGCATATGAACGCGTTACGAAAAGGTTTTGCAATCCCCGGATCAGCATAGCCAAGGACCCTTTAAGATGCAACTCCTGATAGTAACATCGGTCATAAACCATTTCACTCAATGTAGAACCCCGAACTCACTAACCTGCATCCGTTGGAAGAATGCCTACGATCTACTGGATAAGCCCACCTATAAATTTCCAAAAGATTCCAGTTATGCAATCAGGTGTTGGGGATACATGGGAAGCACCGCGCAATCAACTCTAAACCTACATCCAGGTGTATCCATCCTTCAACACATAACCTGTCTTTCTCGGAAACTGTGTACCTCGGACCTTCGAAAAGCATCCACTATAACAAGCTATGGCAATACTCCCGAACTACCTCCCCAGTACTGGGTGATGTCGGGGTTATCTTGCCACTGGCCGTATAGGAGAGATTTTCGATGTCGTCCGTCTTAAGTATTTAGTACTGCCGCGATATGCTTGTGACGACAATACCCCGAAGCTCAACTCCCCGGGACACTGCCACAACCCCTAATGTCAGGAGGCATCGAGAACAATATTCTCGTCACAAGAACATCGAAACAATCCCAGAATACTCGCGGGATTCCTAAAAAAAATTTGTGCAATTTTTGAAGATAGAAGAGACAAGAGTAGTCGTCAGGAGTCCTCACCAGAGAGAAAGGAGATGAGAAGCAAAGAAATCCTACTCTCCGATATAATATAGGACTCAAAATATTTTCAGTGTGTGCCTAGACTCGACCGTCAACGATTCGATCAAACAGTGGGGGCTCCTAGGTCGGAGAAGGCTCTGAATACCAACTTGTAATGCCCAGGATGGAACTATACCTCCTACGTGTCGAGGCACGACTTAAAGGCATAAGTCCATCCTAGAATGATCTCAAGTTTGGTAATCTTTGCACATCTCATGTAAAAGAGGGGAATTGTAAACATAAATAGTTGGCTTACACTCGCCACGTCACACAAATACAATACATGTCTCAAACATCATACATTAAGAATATCACAACCCTCTAAGGGCAAAACCAAATGTCAAGATACCAAACTTAAATAACATCCACAGGTCGGATCGAATCCTAGTAGAAGTCTCCACTACTGATCATCCGGATAACGAACATAGTATCGACTACGCTCCTCGTCGTACTCCCAGTCCAGCTCGGTGCCATCACCTGGATAGCTCACAACTGGACCTGCATCTGGTGTGGTGAAGTAACTGTGAGCCACAGAGGACTCAGCAATCCCGTTCCCGGGTAACAAGACTATTTAAGCCTTGGGAGAGGATAAGGCTGAAGAAAAGAATAAGTGTCTGCAGCAGCAACTAGCAACTAGCTTACGTGAGAGAGAGCGAGAAGAGAAAGCCTCGGACAAGAAGTGATCACGAAGTGATCCTAGCTACAACACGTCAAACATAACCCCTCCGTGTTCAACTCCCGAATCCCTATTCAGAAATTGACGGTCACGGAACACACGCTGGTAGTGTATTAGAAACATTGTGTCAAGTTATCTACAACCGGATATTAACAAGCTCCCATCTGCCACATAACCGTGGGCACTGCTTTCGAAAGTTCATAACCCTGCAGGGGTGTTCCAACTTGACCCATTACAAGCCCACGATCCGCGGAGTCGCAACTCCAAAGTGGGAAGACCCGAGTATTCTCGGAATCCCGTGCTCAAGATATACCGAACTAGGGTAAGGCTAATCCAGCAAATCCTCCCGGCGTGTCGACACCCTAATAGTAGCCGCGCGTATCTAAGTCTCAGGACACGACCGAATGGACGATTCTACAGGTTTATATCAATCCTCGAGTTCCCTCGTGGTGACCCCGCAGAACCCCCGGTTTGGACCAACACTCATGAGGAGCACTGGCCCGGGGTTGTTGATTAAGAACTTGGGTTAATTACTCCCTATGCAAGTTATTTAGTTATTAGGCAAATAGTACCAATGTTAGGACTTGCTGGAAAAGACTTAGCACTTAGCGGTTTATCGAGGGGGTCCCATACACCCCAACCGTGTTAGGAACGCATAATCAAGGAACATAACACCGGTTTATACGGTTCCTAACGGCATGAGTGGAACAAATCACCAAGCAAAAGGCTTAGCCTTCCACCCTTGCCAATATATAGATGATTTCATTTTAAGCATTTATATAGTGTGATATAACCCAACAAAACTTCAACATGAAGCAAGCATCTTCAATCTTCACCTGCAACTAGCAATGCTATAAGAAGGGCTGAGCGAAGCGTACTTAGCCAAGCAACGGTTTGCATAGGTAGGGTGGTTAAACATGGTGATGGTTACAAGTAGGAGGCTGACAGGAAGAACATGGGCATCAAGGCAAAACTAAAGAACGGAACTACTAGCAATAGGCAAAGATAGTAATGTTATCGGGGTTCGGTCATCTTGCCTGAAGAGAAGTCGTTCGGATCGTAAGAAGGATCCTCGTGCTCAACCTCGTTGGTAACCTCGTGCTCGTACTCGTACTCGGTCTCAGCTTCCGGCTCTAAACACCTCAAAACATGATGCAATGCGCACTCGAAAATGATGGATGCACGATGGATGCACTAAGGATGCACACGGGGCACGGAAGTTAGCACTCAAGCAAAACACCTCAAAACATGATAACAACAGGAGATTATGATTCTACACGGAAAATCAATCAAGTTTCATATAAGACTTGCTTAAATCGGAGTTACGGGCTAAAAGTTATGCCCGAAACAAGAAATGAGCGAAAGCTGAAAATTACAGCAACATAGCAACTTCGGAGCACAAAATAATTAAGCTACAGCACTCAAACAACATGGCAAAGGACATGAACATAAACTAGACATATCCTACAGCAAATAATTCCAAAGGTGCACCCCCAAAGGAGCCACGGATCAATAGCAATATGCTTGGACATATTGAACTTGACAATAAAATTCTGGCAGCAGAATTTTATTGAAACTTTGGAGCAAAAGATAAACATGCTACAGCCACTTAAATAAACATGTGAGTACATGAATGGAAATCCAACAATATAAACTACAAGGAACAATCAAGATCCACTCCAAAACTATCATGGTTTGTCCTAGAGCAGCAAGCAAACATGGCATCGGAACGTTACAGATTTCAGACTTGGTGAAAAACCACTAAGTCCTAAAACAGCAGTTTCATCATGGCATCTAAACGAGCAAGTTTAAGTCACCTCGAAACTAAACATGGCAAGTGGTAAGCACCACATCAAAGTACACATGATGGTGATCCCGAAACATACAAGCATGCATCATGGAGATAAACACAACGATAGCAACGAGCTCAACAAGATGGCATTTCATAACAAGTGAAACAACATCACAGCCACATGGCACTTTGCAACGAGGATATACATGGCAAGATTAAATCTATCATGCAACCTAACACAAGCAACATGTAGAGCATGGCAAGACGAACACGTGGACATGTCATTTGCATCATTCGGATAAACGAGCTAAAAGATACCACTATGCAAAGATGACATAAAAACATCACATAGCAGCAGTTTTATCACGATGCACTATTGCAACAGAAAAACAAGCACCTAGATGATCTCTAACATGCATGACACAAAGAGATGAAACGTAGTGCTAATCACCACGAACGTCTGGACATGCTATTTGCGCGAATCGGACAAACACACACAAAGATAGAGCAGTTTGAACATTGCATCAGACAATAAAATTACTGGGATTTAGTGGAAAAAGAGGTAAACCTCTTCTCAGATCTGGTAGAAAAAAGGATTCGGGCCGGAATCGGAGAGACGGTGGAGCCGGCCCGGCTCGGAGCAGGCCCGGCGGAGGCGCTGCGGCCCAGGGCGCGGAGGCGGCGGCTGAAGCGGGGCGGCGGCCCACCTGGAAGGCGGCTGGCGGGCGGCTGGCGCTGGCCCGCGCGGAGGCGCGGCCCGCTCGGTCTGGAGGCCCTGGAGGCGGCGGCCCGTCGGGAGGCGGAGGCGGATCGCCCGGTCGGCCTGGAGGGCGGCTGCGGTGGCGCGGTCGAGTGGGCCTCACGGAGGCGGTGCGAGGGGGGGCGAGGCGAGCGCCCAGGCGGGGCGGACTGGAGGCTGGAGTGGGCCGATCTGGCTGAGGGCGAGGCCCAGCGGGATCCGGCGAAGTGGTCCCTGGACCCGGCGCGGTGGATCGATCGAGGAGGCCAAACGTTCGGTCGACGCTGGCTACGGAGGGCGTTGACCTCGGAGAGATCGATCGGGAGCTGGTCGCTGCGGCTGGTTCCCTCGGGATCCTGGCTCGAGGGGAGAACCGAAGGATCTGCCAAGAGGCAGTTGGTGGCTAGATCTGAAGAAAAAAATGAGGTGGAGAAGTGGGGAAGAAGGAGCTAGGGTTAGGGATGCCAAAAATAGACTAGGAGGTCTATTATAGAGCAGAATTTTTAGGGTTAGGGGGGATTTGGGGGTGTTAGGAGCCCTCCGATCGTGATCCGACGGATCCGATCGCGGGGAAGTTTAGATGGGCCTAGGAGAGGGTAGAGGGCTGTTGTAGGGGTGTTTCGGGCCACAAAGTGAAGGCACTTTGGACCCACACGAATAACTGTTGGGATAGCAAACGGAGTCCAAACGCGACGAGATTCGAGAGGCGGGTTACACACAACAAAACAACAACACACGACAAGTCTCGCGGCACACCGGTAACATTACACGCCCAAACAACAAAGTAGGCCTACGGGACGTCACGAACACGTGAGGGAGCTCCGGAACGCGAAACGGACAACGGGAAGGAACGCGTGGAACCGGATGCAACCGACAACACAAATGCAATGTGATGCACATGTCTACATGATATGAATGAATGCCACACACGCACACAACAAAACGACGAAAACCCAAAAGACAAAGAACCCGGAATGGAAATAGATGAAGCCGGAGATATATTATATGCCCAAAAGGGAAAGTATTACATCCGGGGCATTACAGATGTTCTCCTCCCGTTCTTGTGCTTCACTAATTAGTCCTCGTGAGCTGCCCTACATGATCGAGGCACCTATGTAATCCTTATGCTGTTGCTATGTTGAGTTTGCTGGGATCCGATGGATTATGAGATTATGTTCAGATTGATCTTGAGTAATATATTTGATTCACCTCTTTTATATTTTATTTCATAAGTAATTCTTGCATGTTCTCCGTTGTTATTTATTGCTTTGGCCGAGTAGTAAGTAGTGACTCCAAGAGGGAACGTTATGCTCGATTGTGGGTTCATGCCCCTCGATGACTAGCTTGAGTGACAGAAACATGAGTCTAGGGGATGTGCTGTTGCCACAAGGGGGAAAACAACGGTGCTTGCGCCCGCAGGTGCAAGGATTGTTTACTTTACGCAAAGTTCTTTTAATGCAGTTGTCTGTTGCATTGAGTTTACACTATGGGTGGGACTCGCAACTTAATACTAGCGAGATGTTCTGGATAGATATCTCAAGGTGGATGATTAGTAGTAGATATTGATGGATTTCGGTCTACTTACTTTGGCGTACCGCCCATGCTTTGAACCTCAACCTTTCTTGCAATGTAATCAGCATTGGTTTGCGTTAGTGGTCCTGTCAATTGCCCAGCTGTAATTTGTTTACCTCACATAGTTGTTTTATCGTCTTTTTGGAGAGAGACATCACTAGTGAACATCATGAGACTCCGGTCCATATTACCATCATTGATCACATCCACTATTTACTTTTCGCTATTTACTTACTATTGCAAAACACTATCTATCACTACTATCATATTGCTTTTAACCCTTTGTGAACTACAAGGCCGGAGAGATTGACAACCTCTCTGTACTCGTTGGGAGCAAAGTTATTTGTATCTGTGTGCAGGTCCACGTTGATTCCTAATTGCGCCGTTAGCAATTGACACCTACTTATTGAACCTAGGAGTCTCTGGGGATTCGATCCTTGGCATCTTTGATAGGGGAAAACACTTCTACTTACTGCATCTTACACCTTCCACTTGGGGTAACCAACGAGGGGTTCGAGGCCCATCACGTAGCATGGAAGATATCGAGATTCTTGGTTGTTAGGTTGACAATGAAAGTATACCGCTCAAAATGTTATTCATCTCTATTTAAAAATCGAGCTCTCGCACCTCTACAAATCCCTGCTTCCCTCTGCGAAGGGCATATCTATTTACTTTTATGCTGAGTCATCATCCTCTTATAAAAGAGCACCAGTAGGAGAGAACCTCTGTCATTTGCATGCATTTCTATTAATTTGCATTGAGTATGATCATGATTGGATCTCGTTTACCATGAATTACAATGTCTAGTCAGTCCTTGATCCTTAAAGGTGCTCTGCATTTATGTTTTGCGGTCTCAAAAAGGGCTAGCGAGATACCATCTTATTATATCATATCGTGATTGTTTTGAGAAAGTGTTGTCATCCGAGGTTTATTATTATTGCTCGCTAGTTGATTATGCCATTGATATGAGTAGACTTGAGACCTGAAAGTTATTGTGAATATGGTTAGTTCATGACCTTGCTGAAAACTTGAATGCTGGCTTACATATTTACAACAACAAGAGCAAACAGAGTTTGTCAAAGTTTTTCTTTATCACTTTAAGTTTATCAACTGAATTGCTTGAGGACAAGCAAAGGTTTACGCTTGGGGGAGTTGATACGTCTCCAACGTATCTACCTTTCCAAACACTTTTGCCCTTGTTTTGGACTCCAACTTGCATGATTTGAATAGAACTAACCCGGACTGACGTTGTTTTCAGCAGAATTGCCATGATGCTGTTTTTGTGCGGAAATAAAAAGTTCTCAGAATGACCTGAAAATCCACGGAGAATTGTTTTGGAAAATATAAAAAATATATGCGGAAAGATCTACGTCAGGGGGCCCACACCCTGTCCACGAGGGTGGGGGGCGCGCCCCCTCCCCTGGGTGCGCCCCCTGCCTCGTGGGCCCCCTGATTCTCCACCGACGTACCCCCGACTCCATATATTCACTTTTGGGGAGAAAAAAATCAGAGAAGAAGAATTATCGCGTTTTATGATACGGAGCCGCCGCCAAGGCCTAATCTCTCTCGGGAGGGCTGATCTGGAGTCCGTTCGGGGCTCCGGAGAGTGGAGATCATCGCCATCGTCATCATCAACCTTCCTCCATCACCAATTTCATGATGCTCACCGCCGTGCGTGAGTAATCCCATCGTAGGCTTGATAGACGGTGATGGGTTGGATGAGATTTACCATGTAATCGGGTTAGTTTTGTTAGGGTTTGATCCCCAGTATCCACTATGTTCTAAGATTGATGTTGCTATGACTTTCCTATGCTTAATGCTTGTCACTAGGGCCCGAGAGTCATGATTTCAGATTTGAACCTATTACGTTTTCATGAATATATGTGTGTTCTTGATCCTATCTTGCAAGTCTATAGTCACCTACTGTCGGTGTACTAAAATAGGGGTACCTTAGTATCCCGACTTGTGCACGGGCAGTAGCAGCGTCCCATGGTCTGGCTCGCCACGCGCCCGCCAAAGCCCACTCTGGACCCCTTGAAGCCATTCAAGAACAAAGTATTCAAGATTAAGAGACAAGACCCCGGCAAGAGGAGCTTGCCGGGAATGCCGCACCAGGCTCAAAGTTATCATTTCAGCACAAGACCCTGGCAAGAGGAGCTTGCCAGGAAGGCCAAAGAATAACACTTCAGCAGATATATCGTGGCGCATCGTGCGCCCCGGCGGGACCCGGAGAGCGACAAGCTTCCGGGCCCAGCAAGATAACAACCCCGGCAAGGTGCTTGCCGGGGGAGGCTTACACTGTGTGCCTGTGCTCCAGCTCATCTGCCCACGCGCCGCCCTGGGGCCCTTCCAGAGGCACGTGGCGGATGGCTGTGCAGCCTGAGGGACACGGTGGCAAGCCGCGGTGACGAGGCCACCATCATGGCGAACGGAGACGCCCGGGCGGACGCTTTTGGGGTGACGGAGATGGGCATTCAATGCCCTTGTCCCCCACCGTCAGGGTTAGGTATGAACCACTGCACATCTACTGTACATACACTGTTCGCGCACTGTTGCAACTACCACCGATTTTACACTTGTACCCTCCTCTACGTTGACACCTGTCGGTGACCCCTTTGAGCTATAAAAGGAGGCCCATGCATAACGTAGAGGGGGTTCGATCCCAGAAACTAAACCACTCTCTCGCTCGGTGTAGCTAGTACTGTAGATCTTCAAGCTCCCGAACCCAAGAACTCAATACAACCAAGGCAGGAGTAGGGTTTTACGCGTACATCGCGGCCCGAACCTGGGTAAACTGCCCGCGTGTGCTCCTCGATCTGCTCTTCGTGCTCCCTCCGCTCCCTTACCGCAACGTAGAAGGGGCTCCGGTCCCATAGGTGTTCGCGGGCGGTCAGTTTCCCCGACATCTTTGGCGCGCCAGGTAGGGGGCGTCGAGGTTGTGCGAACCTGATCCGGCGCTCACGCGGGCACAGTCTTCATCAACCTCTCCAGCTTCGTCAACTTCATCGGCTACGTCAACATGCCTCCGAAGAAGAAGGCTTCGGAGGTCGGAGGCCCGTCTGCGTCAATCCCACCACCACCAGAACCGACGGTTGGTGGAGGAGACGCTGGCGGAAGGGTGGACGCCGGTGGGGAAACTCACGGCGCCACCAAGTCCAAGGATTAGACGGACGACCGGGCGAACTCCAAGACCTCGGCGTCCGTGCATGCACCACGTCCCTCTCAGGAGGCGCCGGACCAGCAGCGACGTGGTACCGGAGGTACCATACGCTTGCTGGGACGTGCCCAAACCGGCGGTTCGCGGGACGCTCAAGGCCAGCGTCCTGGCACGAGCAAGGCGCGGTCGCCGGGGCGAGACCCTGCTCCTTCTAACCCTATTAGAAGTCCGAGCATATCTCGCTCCTCGCACCGCTCGCCGCCGCTTCCCTCCTCTCCATCAGAAGCCCTGGCTAGGGCTCAGGTACTTCTCGACTTCCCTCCAGCGGCGGACAAGGCCGAAGACTGGAGGGCGACGATCCAGAGCCTCATCGCCTTCGCCAACAACGATACACCGCAGCAGCCGGCAACATCACGGCCGCGGCAAGTGGACCAAGCGAAGGCCGATGGAGACAAGACCGCCGGGGGTGCAACTACCGTGCACTCCCCGCCGCGGAAGCAGAAATCGCCGCCCCGCCGGATCAACGTCGACGACGACTCCACGGCGTCGTCGGATCCGCGGGCTCGCTGCGATCAGCGCCAAGTCCTCGACGACAGGCGACAAGAGGACGCTCGAACCCGCATCGAGCGTCGAAGAGAAGCCCGAAGATAGTCCGATCAGCGCGCTGGGACTGCTGTCGACATGCACGCGCCCGGTGAACCAGGCGACTTGCCGTACGCGGCAGGTTGCCCTGCGTTCACTCGAGAGCTGCGGCAAGTCCAGTGGCCCAGCATGAAGAACTTTAAGCCCGACGTACCCGAGAAGTACGACGGCAAAACACACCCCTCTGAGTTCCTCAGCATCTACACCATTGCGGTGCAGGCTGCTGGGGGACGCAACGAGAAGATCTTAGCCAACTACTTTCCGCTCATGCTCAAGCCCAACGTCAGATCCTGGCTCATGCACTTGCCGGAGAACTCCATATCTTCTTGGGCGGATTTGTGCCACCAGTTTGTTGGCGCCTTCACGGGCGGCCACAAACCCCACGGCCAAGAGAGCGATCTCCACATCCTTGCCCAGAAGGAGGGAGAGTCCCTGCGAAATTATATCCAAAGGTTCAGCCGCGTTCAGCACAACATCCCCGATGTCCACCCCGCCGCGGTTATCAGCGCATTCCATCAGAACGTGCGTAACCGCCGGATGAGGGAGGAGATGGCGATGACAAAGATCCGAGACGTCAGCGAGCTTTATGCTCTGGCTGACAAGTGTGCACGTGCTGAAGAGGGGAGGAGACTCCCCGGAGAGGATACCGGAGCAGGAGGAAGTGACAGCGAGGATGCCGCCCCGGCAAGGAAAAACCGGCGGCGGAACAACAAGAAGAAGAAGAAGAAGGAGGTACTAGTTGTCGAGCAGTCCAGCAAGGAGGCTGCCGCCAAGAAGACACAGGCTGGTGGCTCCGGCAAGGAGGCCGCCCCTGTAGCGGCAGCCGACAAGCAGGACGGCTCCGACAAGCAGTACTGCAAGATCCACCGCACCAAGGGCCACGATCTCCAAAACTGCAAGAGAGTAGAGTACCTCGTAGAGCAGCAGAAGGCTGAATACGAGCGTCGTGACAAGGAGAAGGCCCAAGGAGGCGGAGGGGAACCCAGCAAGAAGCGGCCGTTTAATGGCCGGGGAGGACGCCGCGGCAAAGCCAAGTAGCGGCAAAGAGACAGACCTCCCCGGGGCCGCGACAAGGACGAAGACGAAGACGATGACGAGGACATGGATGAAGGAGATAACAGCGAGCAGGAGTTCCAGAAGGCCACAGAAGTTCTATGCGTCGATGGAGGTGCATCTCTGCACACTTCTCACCGCCAACTCAAGCAGTGGGTGCGGGAAGTGAATGCGGCAGAGCCACCCGTCGAATCGCGCAGGCTACTGAAGTGGTCCGGCACGCCCATCATCTTCGACCTTGAGGATCACCCTGACCGCACAACTACGGTCGGGTGTTTGCCGATGTTGGTATCACCAACTATCCGCAACCTCAAGGTCACCAAGATGTTGGTTGACGGCGGGGCCGGCCTCAACTTGATCTCCTCTGCTGTGACCAAGAAACTGCAGATCCCCGACAGCGAGCTCGAGGAAACCGGGACGTTCCAAGGAATCAACCCGGGAAGGAGCAAGCCGAAGGGGAAGATCACGCTGCCGGTGACCTTTGGCGGAGAGCTCGACTTCAGGACGGAGAGGATCACCTTCGATGTTGCCGATATCCCATTGTCGTACAATGGGATACTTGGCCGTCCTGCGCTCGCCAAGTTCATGGCAGCCTCCCACTACGCGTACAACATGCTCAAGATGCCAGGGCCAATAAGCGTCATCTCTGTCCCTGGCGACAAGAAGGACGCGCTCATCTGCGCCGACAAGATTTACCGGGACGCAGAAGCCGCGGCAGACAGCAAAACACTTGCCGCTGAAGCTCCCGGGGGGAAGACCAAGACCATGTCCGGCAAGAGCTCTGGGGCCCACTCCGGCAAACGCACCTCTTCGGAGTGTTGCGCTGCCGTCGAGGACGCACCATCGAGCTCCACCGGCAAGTGTAAGAAAGGCCTGGCTGCTCCACCTGCAACCAAGAAGGTGTCCGCCAAGGAGGACGGCACTGGTGGTACTTTCACCATCAGTGATGCGCTCGACCCCAAATAGGAAAGCGCGCTCATTGCCTTCCTGCGGGCGAATGTCGACGTGTTCGCATGGCAACCATCTGACATCCCCGGCGTTCCCAGGAAGGTAATTGAGCACAAGCTTGCTGTTTGTCCTCACGCGCGGCCCGTCAAACAAAAGGTCAGAAAGCAAGCGGTGGAGCGCCAAGAGTTCATTGCCGAAGAGATCAAGAAGTTGGAAGCAGCAGGCCTGGTTAGAGGCGTACTCCATCCTACATGGTTGGCTAATCCAGTTGTCGTGCGAAAGGCTAATGGGAAATGGAGACTTTGTATAGACTTCACAGATGTGAATAAAGCTTGTCCCAAGGATCCTTTTCCCTTGCCGCGCATCGACCAGATTGTTGACTCCAAGGCTGGATGTGAGTTGCTTTCATTTCTCGATGCATACTCAGGTTACCACCAGATATTCATGGCTAAGGAAGATGAAGAGAAGACTGCATTCATTACTCCATGTGGCACATACTGCTTCATACGCATGCCCTTTGGATTGAAGAATGCGGGTTCAACATTTGCAAGGGTGGTACACACTGCTTTTGAGCCACAGATACACAGAAATGTAGAAGCCTACATGGATGATATCGTGGTCAAGAGTAAGAGCAAGGATACCCTGATCCAAGACTTAGAAGAAACCTTTGAGAATCTGCGCAAGATACAACTCAAGCTGAACCCCGAGAAGTGCGTCTTCGAAGTCCCCTCCGGCAAGCTTCTCGGGTTCTTTGTGTCCCAGAGGGGGATTGAAGCCAATCCCGACAAGATAAAGGCCATCGAGCAGATCGAAGCCCCGAAGCGCGTCAAGGACGTAAGAAGACTTGCTGGTTGTGTGGCTGCCCTCGGCAGGTTCATTTTGAAGTCTGCAGAACGCGCCCTGCCTTTCTTCCAAATCTTGAAAAAGGCAGGTCCTATGGAATGGACTCCAGAAGCGGAGACAGCGCTGCAAGACTTGAAAGGATACCTGTCCTCCACTCCAATACTTGTCGCACCTAGGCCACAAGAGAAGTTGCTGCTGTACCTAGCGGCAACCAATCAAGTGGTTAGTGATGCGTTAGTAGCGGAGAGGGAGGCAGATGAGGAACCCACATCCCCGGCAAGCGCATCCAGCGACAAGCAGGGGGTTTCCCCGACAAGCTCTGGCCTCGACAAGGACAAGTATACGCAGGAACAAAGAGAAGTGCAAAAGAAGATGGTGCAGCGCCCAGTTTATTTTGTAAGTTCCCTCTTGCAGGGGGCTAGATCAAGATACTCTGGGGTGCAGAAACTGCTTTTTGGCCTCCTCATGGCCTCAAGAAAGCTGCGCCACTACTTCCAAGCACATGAGATAACGGTAGTCACTCGCTTTCCGTTGAAGAGGATATTACAGAACCCAGAAGCAACAGGCAGGATCGTCGAGTGGGCGCTGGAGCTGTCGAGCTTTGGTCTCAAGTTTGAGAGTACTTCAACCATATAGAGCAGAGCTTTGGCAGAATTCATAGCAGAATGGACGCCAACACCAGATGAAGAAGTTACAGAGACAAACATCCCCGTCCAAGAGGCAAGCAAAGAGTGGATAATGTACTTCGATGGTGCCTTCTCGCTGCAAGGCGCCGGTGCTGGTGTGTTACTTGTCGCACCCACCGGGGAACACCTCAAGTATGTTGTCCAAATGCACTTTCCCAAGGAGCAATCAACAAACAATACTGCTGAGTATGAAGGTTTGCTTGCCGGCCTCAGAATTGCGGCCGAACTTGGGATCAAGAAGCTGATTGTGCGGGGAGATTCACAACTGGTGGTCCGACAAGTGAAAAAGAACTACCAGAGTCCTTTGATGGAAGCTTATGTCGATGAAGTGAGGAAGCTTGAAGAACACTTTGAAGGCCTGCAGATGGAGCATATCCCAAGAGCTCAGAATGATATCGCAGATGGCCTCTCAAAGTGTGCTGCAATGAAGTTACCTGTGGAACCAGGGACCTTCATGCTCAAGCTAACTCAACCATCCGTTGCACCATCAGTTAGACAAAGCAAGAAGAGGAAGTTGGTCTCCAGTGACTACTTACCGGCGGATCTTCCCGAGGCCGCCGCCAAAGTCCCCAAGATCAACAACCAAGATGCTGAGGAACGGTTTGCTCCTGCGGACCCAAGGGTCTGTACAGTTGAAGCAGGCGTTCCCGACAAGCCTTGCCCCGGCAGGCTTGCCGGGGAATCCTCAGCTCCGGCAGAGCCGCAGGTTCTTGCCGTAGAAGCTGAGGTTCCCGCAGCAGCCCTGATGCCTTTAGTCTTTGTTGTTGGGCCTCAGGCTCCAGCATGGGCACAGCGAATTGTCCGTTTTCTTCAAACTGGAGAACTTCCCGATGAGCCAGAAGAGATAGAAAGAATAACCAGACAGTCAAGTATGTACCAGTTCGTCGACAACAAACTGTACAGAAGAAGGCTCAACGGTGTCAGATTGAAGTGCATTTCTCGGGAAGATGGACAGAAGTTGTTGGCAGAAATACATGGAGGCATATGTGGTCACCACATTGGCGCAAGAGCACTTGCCGGGAAGGCATTCCGACAAGGTTTCTTTTGGCCAGAAGCCCTCCAAGATGCAACTGCACAAGTAACCAAGTGTGAAGCGTGCCAGTTCCATGCCAAGCAAATACACCAGCCAGCTCAAGCTCTCCAGACGATCCCTTTGTCCTGGCCCTTCTCGGTCTGGGGGCTCGACATCCTCGGCCCTTTTCCCCGCGCCGTCGGGGGCTTTGAGTACTTATACGTAGCAATCGACAAGTTCACAAAGTGGCCAGAAGTGGAACCAGTGAGAAAGGTGACAGCACAGTCAGCAGTCAGGTTCTTCAGGTCAATAGTTTGCCGTTTCGGGATCCCTAACAGGATCATCACCGACAACGGCACACAGTTCACAAGTCGCACCTTCATGCAATACGTCCAAGACCTTGGCGCCAAGGTCTGCTTTGCTTCTGTTGCTCACCCTAGGAGCAATGGTCAAGCGGAGAGGGCCAATGCTGAAGTGCTGCGCGGACTCAAGACAAGAACCTTCGACAGGCTGCACAAGTGCGGAAGAAACTGGATAGAGGAGTTGCCGGCGGCTCTTTGGTCAATCAGGACGACACCAAATCGAGCCACCGGGCAGACACCCTTTGCTCTTGTCTATGGAGCAGAAGCAGTTCTCCCCACGGAACTCGTATACGGGTCTCCTCGAGTGCTCGCTTACGACGAGCTCGAGCAAGAGCAACTGCGGCAAGATGATGCATTGCTCCTCGAGGAGGACCGTCTCCAGGCTGCTGTACGAGCTGCTCGATACCAGCAAGCCTTGTGTCGCTATCATAGCCGCAAGGTCAAGGCCAGGAGTCTCGAGGAAGGCGACCTTGTTCTTCGGCGCGTTCAGTCCGCCAAGAACTCCAACAAGTTGACGCCGAAGTGGGAAGGCCCTTATCGGGTGAGACAAGTCACAAGGCCCAGTGCTGTCCGCCTTGAGACCGAAGAAGGCTTACCGGTGAGCAACTCCTGGAACATAGAGCATCTTCGCAAGTTTCACCCATAAGGCGCGGTTGCTGTGATCCGTTCCGGCAACCACCTTTTGTACAAGTCTTGCCGTTGTTCCATGTAAACCTTTGTACAAAGCCGGGCGCAGACCCCGTGCAGCAGTAAAACTTTTGTGCTTCGCACCATTTATCATTTCGTGCTTTTCCTTTTACTTGCATGTATCATCTGACATTTTGTGCAGCACACATCCCCGGTAAGCAGTAACAAGCCGCAAGGCTCCGTACTTGTATTTCCTCCTCTTTTGCCTTTCTCTCTGAAACAGAAGGAGTGTTCCTCGCGCACAAGTTTTCCGGGGGGGAAGGAGATAGAAGTATGGACCAAGTGCTGTTCAAGAAAGGGAAGCCTTGTCGGGAAGCAAACAATCCATAAAAGCTAAGTTGCCAGAATTTGAGCAATTCAAATTTTTAAAATTTTAGTTATCTTCCTTGAACAACCACACTTTGTATGGATAACCTGTGCGCGGAGGAACCTACCCGTGGCTAGCCGCGCCCTTACTTTGTTTCGAGCACGCTCAATGGCTTAAGTGAGCTGCGACAAGTGTCGCGCCCTTACTTCGTTTTCGAGTTCACTCAGCAATCTAAGTGTGCTGCGACTAGCCACGGCAAGGTTTCTTGCCGGCAAGGGCATTGCTAGCAGGCTGCTAAGAGTCCCGCACTCAGCGCTCGCGGCAAGGGTTCCTTTGCTGGCAAGTTCCCTAAAAAGCGTAGGGTGAAAAGCATACAAAGCGAAAGGACTAAAAGCAAGGGAGATAACACTCCATTGATCACCCAAAATAAAAGTATATATTACAGAGATAGCTTGCCGCTGTTCTAACCAACTACTACCCATGACTTAATCGACAGCGACAAGGAAAACGGGAAAAAGGAAGCCTAGTCTCTACGGTCTCCATCGACCCTCTGGATCTTGCCCGCCTTGGCTACGATATGGGTGACTTGTGCCTTCAACGCCTCCTGGTCGGCTTCGGGCGGCAGGGTCCGGAGGACGTTGACGAGGTTGATCCCGGGGTTGCGGTAGACGATCTTCGACAACACCCGCTCCATTGTACCCATGCAAAGCCGGCGCGCCTCGTCAGCCAGCTGCGCGGGGATCTTCTTCCGTAGCCGCGCGAGAGCCGGTGCCACTCCTCTGAAGAACAGGCTCAGCTTGGCGCTGTGGGGGAGACTCTCGTCGGGGGAGTACGCGAGGTGCTCCGCCCTCAGCGCCACCATCTCCATGTCGATGTTGGCGGTGGAGGCGACGAGCTCCTCGGTCCACTGCTCCACCATCCGCTGGAAGTGGTTTTGCGAGACGGCGGCGCTTTCCAGCAAGGCCCTCTCAGTACGGAGATCGTCCTTCAGCTTCGTCTCGCGGTCCCGGGCGGCGTCAAGCGAGTCAATGAGGGTAGAAACCTTCAGCTCCAAGTCAGCGATGGAGTCCCTGGCGTCGGTGAGCTCTTTACCTTTCTCGGAGAGGCGGACTTGCAGCTCCGAGTTGGTATGGGCGTCCTTCTCCCGCGCCACGTTGAGCGCGGTGACCCTGTCCTTGCTCGCCTTCAGGTTCGACTCCATCTGCGCCACCCTGGCCTCCAGATCCCTCTTGGCGGTCTCTACGGCAGCAGCGGCATCCCTCGCCTCCTGCAGAGCCCCGCCAATGGCCTGCTCATGAGCGGTGAGGTCGTCCTCGTGGCTGTCGAGGTCGACCTTCCGCTGGTTGAGCTCTCCCTCCCGCCGAGACAGCTCCTCGGCGGCCAGACGTTGCTCCTCCTCCACCTCGGCCTTCTCGAGGAGGAACGCCTGGTGTGCTCCGGCAAGCTCTTCGCGCTCCTCCGCCAAGTTTCGGAGGGCCGCCTGGTTGGCGGCACGGAGCTCCGCGGCACGCTTCTCCAGATCAGCACCAGCCTTGGCAGCCAGAGCCTCTCGGGACTCCAGCTTGGCTTGCCTGGCCCGGTACAAACCCAGGAGTCGACGCAGGAGTTGCTCCTCTTCGGGCTCGTCACTGCTGCCGGGCGCGTCGACGACCTTCAACCCGGCGGAGGCAAGAACTTCTCCGTCAAACGTCTCCCCCTCCGCGGGTGCCCTTGATGAGGACGCCCGCGGGACTTGGATGAAGACCCCGTTGGCGGCTTCCAGATAGACGCCCGACCCAGCCGCGCGGGCGGAAGGGTCGGCGGCCGGTGCAGCGTCCGGCACTCCTGCGGCCTCCGGGCCAGCAGTGCGGTCGCCGGTCCCTTCCCCAGCTGCCGCGTCAGCAGTCGGGGCGGTCTCCTCGGCGGCTGGCTCATCGGCGCCGGCCGTTCCCTCTGCAGTGGTGGCATCGCCAGCGTCGCCGCGCACCTCCTCCTCGGCGATGGTTTCCGTCTCCATCGGCTCCGGGGCGGGCGGGTCTGACGACAGAAGGAAAAGAAAAGGAAAATCATCAAGAAAATATCCAAAAAAAAATGAATCCAAGAAGAAGAAATTACAAGGGTTACCTTCGCGGGCCTCTTCAACAATGGGGTCCCCCGCCGGGGAGTTCTCCCTTGGCGGCGTAGAAGAAGCCCCCGCCGGCGGAGGGCCGCTGGCGCCTTCCCTTGGCGGGGAGTCCACCCTTGTCGGGGTGCTCGCCCTTGGCGGGGTGCTCGCCCTTGGCGGAGTACCCATCTGTCGGTGTACTAAGGTAGGGGGACCCTAGTACCCCAACTTGTGCACGGGCAGTTGCAGCTTCCCGCGGCAAGGTTTACTGCGTGCTCGCCGGAGACCTCCCTGCCTCCTATTAAAACCATTCAAAAACAAAGTATACAAAACAGAAGATCGAGACCCCGGCAAGAGGAGTTTGCCGGGAAGGCCGTACCAGGCTCAAGGCTGTTCCACTAACACAAGACCCTGGCGAGAGGAGCTTGCCAGGAAGATTAGAAGGCGTTGCCTCGGCGCTATGCGCGCCCCGGCAAGGGGCCCGGGGAGCGGCAAGTTCCCGGGCCCGGCAAGATCAAGGCCCCGGTAAGGAGCTTGCCGGGAAGGCCACGCTGTGTGCCCGCGCTCCAGCTCATCGGCCCACGCGTCGCCCTGAGGTCTAGCCAGGGACGCGTGGCGGATGGCTGTGCAGCCTGGGGTACACGGTGGCACACCACGGCGATAAATCCGTCGCCGTGGCGGACGGAGACGCTAAGGCGGGAGCTTTTGGGGTCGACGGCGACGGGCATTAAATGCCCTTGTCCCCCACTGTTAAAGTAGGTATAGACCACTGTTCTGTACTGTAGCTCCACTGTTCCCGCACTATTACAACTACCACCTCTTTTACTCTTTTACCCCTTTCTCCTACGTTGACACCTGTCGGTGACCCCTTGCACTATAAAAGGAGGCCCGTGCACAACGTGGAGGGGGTTCGAAACCTAGATTACTCTCACGCACGGTGTAGCTGCTTCTTCAAGCTCCCGAGCGCTCAACTCAATACACAACCAAGCAGGAGTAGGGTTTTACGCATCCGTGCGGCCCGAACCTGGGTAAAAACTGCCCGCGCGTCTGCCTCGATCTGCTCTTTGTGCTCCCTCCGCCCTCGTACCGCACAGACAAGGGGCTCCGGTCCCATAGGTGTTCGTGGCGGACAGTTTCCCCCGACATCTTTGGCGCGCCAGGTAGGGGGCGTCGAGGTTGTGCGAACCTGATCCGGCGTTCGCACGGGCGCATTCTCCATCAACCTCTCCAAGCTTCATCAACAACTTCATCAGCGACAACTCCATGGCCCCGAAGAAGAAGCCTTCGGAGGTCGGAGGCCCGTCTGCGTCTCATCCGCCGCCACCAGAGCCAACGGTGGGCGGGGGAGACGCCGTCGGAAGGGTGGTTGCCGGCGAGGATACTCACGGTGCCACCAGATCCAAGAACAAGACGGACGACTGGACCTCGGTCTCCGTGGACGCGCCGCGTCCATCACAGCATACGACGACCCCGCAGCGCCATACCACGGGAGGTGGTATCCGCTTGCTGGGACAAGGCCATACTGGAGGTTCGCGGGACGCCCCGGACCCCCGTCCGGGCACAAGCAAAGCGAAGGCGCCGGCGCGGGACCCCGCTCCTTCTAACGTCGTTAGAAGTCCGAGCGTATCCCGCTCCTCGCACCGCTCGCCCGCGTTCCCCACTACTCCGGCAGAAGCGCTCGCAAGGGCGCAGCTGCTCCTCGATTTTCCTCCAGCGGCTGACAAGGCCGAAGAATGGAGGGCCACTATCCGGAGCCTGATAGACTTCGCCAACAACGACTCTCCGCAGCAGCCGTCGGCCTCACGGCCGCGGCAGGCTGAGAAGACGAAGGCTATCGGCGACAAGACTGCCGGGGGCGCGACAAGCGTGCACTCCCCGCCGCAGAAGCAGAAGACGCCGCCCCGCCGGAACAATCCCGACGACGGCTCCACAGCCTCGTCGGACCCGCGGGCCCGTCGGGACCAGCGCCAGGTCCTCGACGACCGGCGAGATGAAGACGCTCGGACCACGATCGAGCGCCGCCGAGAAGCTCGGCGACAATCCGACAAGAGAGCTGGGAACACTGTCGACGCACCCGCGCCCGGTGAACCAGGCGACTTGCCGTACGCGGCAGGCTGCCCTGCGTTCACCCGCGAGCTGCGGCGCGTCCAGTGGCCCAGCATGAAGAACTTTAAGCCCGACGTACCGGAGAAGTACGACGGCAAGACGCACCCCTCGGAGTTTCTCAGCGTCTACACCATAGCAGTGCAAGCTGCCGGGGGGCGCGACGAGAAGATCCTAGCCAATTACTTCCCGCTCGTGCTGAAGCCGAACGTCCGTTCGTGGCTCATGCACTTGCCGGAAGGCTCTATCTCTTCTTGGGCCGACCTCTGCCATCAGTTTGTTGGCGCCTTCACCGGCGGCCACAAACCCCATGGCCAGGAGAGCGATCTCCACATTTTGGCCCAGAAGGAAGGCGAACCCCTGCGCAAGTATATCCAACGTTTCAGCCGGGTACAGCACAACATCCCCGACGTTCACCCTGCTGCGGTTATCAGCGCGTTCCATCAGAACGTGCGTAACCGCCGCATGCGTGAGGAGATGGCGATGACCAAGATCAGGGACGTCAGCGAGCTCTACGCTCTTGCCGACAAGTGCGCCCGTGCAGAAGAGGGGAGGAAACTCCCCGGGGAGGATGCTGGCGCAGGGGGAAGCGACAGCGACGACGCCGCCCCGGCAAAGAAGAGCCGGCGGCGGAACAACAGGAAGAAGGGCAAGAAGGAAGTGCTCGCCGTCGAGAAATCCGGCAAGGAGGCCCCCGCCAAGCAAGCGCAGGCCGGCGGCTCCGGCAAGGAGCCTGCCCCTGCGGCGGCGGCCGACAAGCCGGGTAGCTCCGACAAGCAATACTGTAAGATTCACCGCACCAAGGGTCACGATCTCTCCAACTGCAAGCGCGTCGAGTATCTCGTCGAGCAGCAAAAAGCTGAGTACGAGAGGCGCGACAAGGAGAAGGCCCAAGGTGGCGGGGAAGAGCCCAGCAAGAAGCGGCCATTCAATGGCCGGGGAGGACGCCGCGGCAAGGCTAAGCAGCGGCAAGGAGATCGACCTCCCCGGGGCCGCGACAACGACGAAGACGACGATGAAGACATGGAGGACGACGAGAACAGCGAGCAGGAGTTCCAGAAAGCCACGGAGGTCCTGTGCGTCGACGGTGGCGCCTCTCTGCACACCTCCCACCGCCAGCTGAAACAGTGGGTGCGTGAGGTGAATGCAGCGGAGCCGCCCGTGGAGTCGCGCAGACTCCTCAAATGGTCCAGCACGCCCATCGTTTTTGACCTTGAGGATCACCCTGACCGCACCACGGCGGTCGGGTGCTTGCCGATGCTGGTTTCCCCCACCATCCGCAACCTCAAGGTCACCAAAATGTTGGTTGACGGCGGGGCCGGGCTGAACTTGATCTCCTCTGCTGTGATCAAGAAACTCCAGATTCAGGACGGCGAGCTCGAAGAGACCGGTTCATTCCAAGGAATCAACCCGGGAAGGAGCAAGCCCAAGGGAAAGATTACTCTGCCGGTGACCTTTGGCGGGGAGCTCAACTTCAGGACTGAGCGCATCACTTTTGACGTTGCCGATATTCCATTGCCCTACAATGGAATACTCGGCCGTCCCGCCCTCGCCAAGTTCATGGCGGCTTCCCACTACGCCTACAACGTGCTGAAGATGCCGGGGCCGATAAGCGTCATCACTGTCCACAGCGACAAGAAAGATGCGCTTATTTGCGCCGACAAGATTTACCGGGATGCGGCGGCTGCGGCCGAGAAGGATACTCTTGCCGCTGAAGCTCCCGGGGGGAAGAAGACGAAGACCAAGTCCGGCAAATGCTCTGGGACCCGCTCCGGCAACCGCACCTCTCCGGAGTGCTGCGCTGCCGTCGAGGACGTTCCATCGAGCTCCACCGGCAAGAGCAAGAAAGGAATGGCTGCTCCTCCGGCGACCAAGAAGGTGTCCGCAAAGGAGGATGGCACTGGTGGTACCTTCACCATCAGCGCCACCCTTGACAGCAAATAGGAAAGCGCGCTCGTCGCCTTCCTGCGGGCGAATGTCGATGTGTTTGCTTGGCAACCATCTGACATCCCCGGTGTTCCCAGGAAGGTGATTGAGCACAAGCTTGCTGTCTGCCCTCATGCGCGGCCCATCAAGCAAAAAGTGAGGAAGCAAGCCGTGGAGCGCCAAGAGTTCATCAATGAGGAGATCAAGAAACTAGAGGCAGCAGGCCTAGTTAGAGGTGTGATCCATCCGACGTGGTTGGCAAACCCAGTCGTCGTGCGCAAGGCCAACGGGAAGTGGAGACTGTGTATAGACTTCACTGATGTCAATAAAGCATGTCCCAAGGATCCCTTCCCTTTGCCGCGCATTGACCAGATCGTTGACTCCACTACCGGATGTGAGCTACTCTGTTTTCTTGATGCATACTCAGGCTATCACCAGATTTTCATGGCTAAGGAAGATGAAGAGAAGACTGCATTTATCACTCCATGTGGCACCTATTGCTTTATCCGCATGCCATTTGGACTGAAGAATGCAGGCTCAACTTTTGCAAGGGTAGTGTACACTGCTTTTGAGCCACAGATCCACAGGAACGTAGAAGCCTACATGGATGACATCGTGGTGAAGAGCAAGAGCAAAGAAACACTGATTCAAGACTTGGAAGAAACATTTCAGAACCTGCGCAGGATACAGCTCAAGCTGAACCCCGAGAAGTGCGTCTTTGGAGTTCCCTCCGGCAAGCTTCTCGGGTTCTTTGTATCACAAAGGGGAATTGAAGCCAACCCCGACAAGATCAAAGCCATCGAGCAGATAGAAGCCCCGAAGCGCGTCAAGGATGTCAGAAGGCTTGCGGGTTGCGTTGCTGCCCTCAGTAGGTTCATTTCAAAATCCGCAGAACGCGCCCTACCTTTCTTCAAAATCTTGAAAAAGGCAGGTCCCATGAAGTGGACTCCGGAAGCGGAGGCGGCGTTGCAGGATTTGAAACGGTACCTGTCCTCCACTCCTATACTTGTCGCACCTAAACCGCAGGAAAGGTTGTTGCTATACTTAGCGGCAACCAACCAGGTGGTTAGTGCTGCGTTAGTAGCGGAGAGGGAGTCCGACGAGGAGTCAGCATCGCCGGCAAGAGAATCTAGCGACAAGCAGGGGGCTGACCCGACAAGCTCTGGCCCCGACAAGGAAGACTCTGCGCAGGAACAAGGAGAGGTGCGGAAGAAGATGGTGCAGCGCCCAGTGTATTTTGTAAGTTCCCTTCTCCAGGGAGCTAGATCAAGGTACTCTGGTGTGCAAAAATTGCTTTTCGGCCTCCTCATGGCCTCGAGGAAGCTGCGCCACTACTTCCAAGCCCATGAGATAACAATGGTCACTCGCTTTCCGTTGAAGAGGATATTACACAATCCAGAGGCAACAGGCAGGATCGTCGAGTGGGCACTGGAGCTGTCAAGCTTCGGACTCAAATTTGAAAGTACTTCAACCATTCAGAGCCGAGCTTTGGCAGAGTTCATTGCTGAGTGGACCCCAACACCAGAAGATGAAGTTCAAGAAACAAGCGTACCCGTGCAAGAAGCGACAAGTGAATGGGTAATGTATTTTGACGGTGCCTTCTCGCTGCAAGGCGCCGGTGCCGGCGTGGTACTCATCGCGCCCACCGGAGAGCACCTCAAATATGTTATCCAGATGCACTTTCCCAGGGAGCAAGCGACAAACAACACTGCAGAATATGAAGGCTTGCTTGCCGGCCTCAGGATTGCGGCCGAACTTGGGATCAGAAAGCTGATTGTGCGGGGCGATTCTCAGTTGGTGGTCCGACAAGTTAACAAGAGCTACCAGAGCCCTTTGATGGAAGCATATGTCGATGAAGTGAGGAAGCTTGAAGAGCACTTTGAAGGTCTGCAGATGGAGCACGTCCCAAGAGCTCAAAATGAGATTGCAGATGGCCTTTCAAAGTGCGCCGCGATGAAGTTACCTGTGGAACCAGGGACCTTTTTGCTCAAGCTGACTCAACCATCAGTTACACCGTCAATTGGGCAGTCCAAGAAGAGAAAGTTGGTCTCCGGCGACTACTTGCCGGCGGATCTTCCTGAACCCGCCGCCAAAGTTCCCAAGATCAACAACAACGCTGAGGGACAGTTTGCTCCTGCAAGCCCTCGGGCTTGTGCAGTTGAAGCAAGTGTTCCCGACAAGCCTCGCCCCGGCGAGCTTGCCTGGGGACCGTCAGCTCCGGCAGGACCAGAGGTCTTTGCCGAAGAAGCTGAGGTTCCCGCAGCGGCCCTCGAGCCTTTAGTCCTTGCCGTCGAGCCTCGGGCTCCAGCATGGGCGCAGCAGATTGTCCGTTTTCTGCAAACTGGAGAACTTCCCGACGACCCTCAAGAGATAGAGAAGATAACCAGGCAGTCAAGTATGTATCAGTTCGTGGATAACGAGCTATACAGAAGAAGACTCAATGGTGTCAGGTTGAAATGCATCTCCAGAGAAGATGGACAGAAGCTGTTGGCAGAAATACACGGAGGCATATGCGGCCACCACATTGGCGCAAGGGCACTTGCCGGGAAAGCTTTCCGGCAAGGGTTCTTTTGGCAAGAAGCCCTCCAAGATGCAACTGCACTAGTAACCAAGTGTGAAGCGTGCCAGTTCCATGCAAAGCAAATCCATCAGCCAGCTCAAGCTCTCCAAACAATCCCTTTATCATGGCCCTTCTCGGTCTGGGGGCTCGATATCCTCGGCCCTTTCCCTCGTGCTGTCGGGGGCTTTGAGTACTTGTACGTTGCAATCGACAAGTTCACAAAGTGGCCAGAAGTGGAGCCAGTGAGAAAGGTGACAGCACAGTCAGCAGTCAGGTTCTTCAGGTCGATTGTTTGCCGTTTCGGGATCCCTAACAGGATCATCACCGACAACGGTACGCAATTCACTAGTCGCACCTTCATGCAATACGTCCAAGACCTTGGCGCCAAGGTCTGTTTCGCTTCTGTTGCTCACCCGAGGAGCAACGGCCAAGCGGAGAGGGCAAATGCTGAAGTGCTGCGCGGACTCAAGACAAGGACCTTCGACAGGCTGCGCAAGTGCGGAAGGTATTGGATAGAGGAGCTCCCGGCGGCTCTTTGGTCAATCAGAACGACACCAAGTCGAGCCACCGGACAGACACCTTTTGCTCTAGTCTATGGAGCAGAGGCAGTTCTCCCCACGGAACTCGTATACGGATCTCCTCGAGTACTCGCTTATGATGAGCTCGAGCAAGAGCAACTGCGACAAGATGACGCGTTGCTCCTTGAGGAGGGACGTCTCCAGGCTGCTGTACGAGCTGCTCGATACCAGCAAGCTTTGCGCCGCTACCATAGCCGCAAAGTCAAGGCCAGGAGTCTCGAGGAAGGCGACCTTGTTCTTCGGCGTGTTCAGTCCGCCAAGAATTCCAACAAGTTGACGCCGAAGTGGGAAGGCCCTTATCGGGTGAGACAAGTTACGAGGCCCGGCGCTGTCCGCCTCGAGACCGAAGAAGGCTTACCGGTGAGCAACTCCTGGAACATAGAGCATCTTCGCAAGTTTCACCCCTAAGGCGCGGTTGCCGTGATCCGCTCCGGCAACCATCTTTTGTACAAGCCTTGCCGCTGTTGCATGTAACCCTTTGTACAAAGCCGGGCGCAGACCCCGTGCATCAGTAAAGATTTCGTGTTTTCGCATCGATTGCCTTTTGCATGCTTTTCTTTGCTATTTGCATGTTTTATTTGGCATTTGATGCAACACTTAGACATTCGGTAAGCACTATTACGCCGGAAGGCAATATGCTTGTTTCCCTCTCCTTTTCCTTTTTCTCTTAAGCAGAAGGAACGTTCCTCGCGCACAAATTTGCCGGGGGGGAAGGAGATGGAGGAGGAACTAAGTGCCGTTCAAGTAAGAAGAGCCTTACCGGAAAGCAAACAACATGAGCAAGCAGCATATGAAAGATAAGTTGTTAGAATTTGACCAGTTCAAATTTGAAATTTTGGTTGTCTTCCTTGAACGATCACACTTTGTATGGAAAACCTGTGCGCGGAGGAACCTACCCGTAGCTTGCCGCACCCTTATCTTGTTTTCGAGTCCACTCAACGATTTAAGTGAGCTGCGACAAGTGTCGCGCCCTTGCCTCGTTTCCGAGTACACTCAGCAAGCTAAGCGCGTTGCGACCTGCTGCGGCAAGGTTGCTTGCCGGCGAGGACCTTGGCCAGCAGGCCGCTCAGAGTCCAGCACTCAGCGCTCGCGGCAAGGGCCCCTTTCCGGCGAGCTCCCCGGGAGCGTAGGGTGAAGAACATACAAAGTCAAAGATTGGAACAAGGAAGATAACATTGCACTGATTGATTGAAGTAAAGCAAATATCTTACAAGGATAACTTGTCGCAATGGACTAATGAGTTCGTAACATAACGTGCAGCAACAAAAAGATAAAGATAAATGGGGCCCTAGTCTACGCGGTCGCCCTCCTTCCTGCCAAGCTTTGCCACCTTGGCGATGATATGGCCGACCTGCTCCTTCAGGGCCTCCGTGTCTGCATCTGCCGGCAAGCTGCAAAGAACGTTCCTGAGGTTGATCCCCGGGTTGCGGTACACGATCTTCGTCAAGACCCGCTCCAGAGTTCCCGCGCAGAGACGGCGCGACTCCTCGGCCAGCTGCGCGGGGATGCGGTTCCGGAGACCTGCAAGGGCCGGAGCGACGCCTCTGAAGAAGAGGCTGAGCTTGGCGCTGTGCGGGAGATCTGGATCCGGCGAGTAGATAAGATGTTCGACCTTCAAAGCAAGCAACTCCTGGTCAATGTTGGACGCAGAAGAAACCAGCTCTTCGGTCCACACCTCGATAGTCTGCCGGAAGAGCTCGGAGGCCTTGTTGACGTTCTCCATCAAGGTTCGCTCCTTGCGGAGCTCATCCTTCAGCTTGGTCTCCTGGGCCCGGGCAGCATCAAGCGATTCCTTCAGGGTAGTGACCTTCAGCTCCAAGTCTTCAATGGAATCCTTGGCGGCCTTCAGCTCGTCACCCCTCTGGGACAAACTCACCTGGAGCTCTGAGTTGGTGTGAGCATCCTTCTCGCGCTCCAGGATGAGCGCGGCAACCTTCTCGGCGCTCACCTTCATCGCCTTCTCCAGTTGTTCAACCTTGGCGGCGAGCTCTTTCTTGGCGTCCTCCGCGGCAGCCGCGGCGGCCTTCGCCTCTTTCAGCTCCCCGCCAAGGGCAGCCTCGCGAGCGGCAAGGTCTTCTTCATGAGAATCCAGATCCACCTTCCGCTGCGCGAGCTCTCCCTCTCGCCGGGACATCTCTACCCCGGCGAGGCGCTGCTGTTCGTCGGCTTCGGCCCTCTCAAGTACCCACTCTTGGTACTCGCCGGCGAGACGCTCTCGCTCCTCTGCCACCTGCCGGAGGGCAGCCTGGTTGGCGGCGCTGAGCTCCGCCGCGCGCTTCTCCATCTCTGCCGCAGCCTTGGCGGCAAGAGCCTCCCGGGAAGCGAGCTTTGCTTGCCTGGCCCGATAAAGGGCCAGGAGCTGATGAAGCAATCGCTCCTCCTCGGGCCCCTCACCTCCACCGGGCGCCTGGACTATCTTCAGGCCTGCGGAGGCGAGGACCTCTCCGTCGAACGCCTCGCCCTCCGCAGGAGCTCGCGACGAGGACCCCCACGGCATCTGGATGAAGACGCCATTGGGGGCCTCGAGATAAAACCTTTGCTCCTCGCCGGCGGAGGGGCCGGTGGCCGGCGCAGCATCCGATGCTCCCGCCGCCTCCGGGTCGGCGGTGCGGCCACCGTCCCCCTCCCCGGCCGCTGCATCCGCAGCCGGAGCAGTCTCTTGCGCGGCCGGCTCGGCGGCCTCGCCCACCTCTTCGACGACTGGTGCGTCGCCGCCGCCGCCTTGCGCGTCCTCCTCCTCGAGGATAATTACCTCCGTCTCCATAGGCGCAGGAGGAGGAAGATCTAGAAAGAAGAAGAAGACAAAGAAATTCAAGACTCAAGCAAATATCCAAAAAAGATACAAGCCAAGAAGACAAGTTACAAAGGTTACCTTGGCGGGCGCCCTCAGCGACGGGCTCCCTCGCCGGGGAGCTCGGCCTCGTCGGGGTAGTCGCCCTCGCCGGGGAACTTGGCCTTGGCGGGGTGGCCGCCCTTGCCGGGCTGCTCGTCCTTGGCGGGGTGCTCTGCCTTGGCGGAGTACCCGCCCTTGACGGAGCACTCTCCCTTGCCGGAGAGTCCTGCCTTGGCGGGGAGGGCGGTGCCTGCAGCTCCTCGGCGGTAGTCTCCGGGCGCTCTTCCCGCTGCGGCTCCTCCTCTGCACGGAACAAGACAAGAGATATCAAAATATGAAGATAAAGTCAAAAGCCTCAGACGCACCCCGACAAGCAAAAAGAAAGAACCCCAGACTTACGCTGGGGGCTGCGCTGCGGGCTGCGCTGGGGGCTGCTCATCGGAGCAGTGCCAGAGTCCGGCAGGCTCGGCTCCGGCGCGCCCTCCGCTGCCGCCGCTGCCGAGTCCTCCGCGACCTCAGCCTCGGGCGCCTTGGCCTTCTTCGCGGCGCGATGGGCCAGGGTCCTGAAACCAGAACAGAAGACAGAGTTAGCATCGACAGAAGCTCAAGACAAAAATTAAGAAGATGAAGAATCTCGGATCCTTACTCCTGGTCCTCCTCGTCGTCCTCGCTCAGGGCGGAGAAGTCGTACTCCACCGTGGGCGCGTCGACGCGAGGGGCGGGAGGCGAGGACTCCCTCGCGCGCTTGGTACTCGCCGGGGCTGGGGGCTGCGAAGACCCAGCCCCTGTGGCTGCCGGCGCCCGGGGGACGGGCGGAGCCGTTGCTCCGCTCCGAGAAGACCCCTGCCGGCTCGCTGCCGGCCTGCGGGGCGCCTCCGTCGTGGTCCGCGCCCGGCCCGCCTCTGCTGCGGCTGGTGCGCCGGACGGCCTTGGCGCGGCTTGACTCCCCCGGGGAGCCGCCCGCCGAGGTGGCTGTTGCCGGGGCGCCTGTGCCCTTTCCCCCGTCGCCGCCTTGCGGAGACGCTTTGCCGGGGACTCCTTCGGGCTTGCCGGGGGCGGGGAGCTCTCCGACGAGGAGAGGTCGTCGGCGTACAACTCTGTCGATCCGCCGGAGTCTTCGGCCTCCTCCTCCTCCTCCTCCTCTGCCTCGGCCGGCTCGCTGGGCCCAGCATCCAGCGATGCGGCCCTCTTCCCCTTGGCGCCTCCGCCCCTCGCGGCGCCTCTGCTTCCCCCGGCGGTTCCCTCCTTTGCCGCGGCCTCCGTCGCGATCCCATGGATCCCGGAGTGCCTCAACGAGGGGACCCCGGCGAGCGCGTCGGGTGGGAGGTTCAGCAACCGACGGATCTCCGCCTCTTCCGCCTGGGTGGACGCCTCCTCGGCCTCCGCCTCCTCCGGCGAGAACCCGAAGACTCCTGCCGCCGCGGCTGCGGCGGCCTCCTCAGCCCGAGAAGCTATGTAGGCGATTTCCTGCTCGGTGGTGTCCCGCGTATGCAGCTTGAGGTCCTCCTTGTTGCTCGCCACCTCGACGAGGTTGTCGTAGAAAGTGAGGACGTCGATTGGCTTCGGGGGGATCCACGAGCGATCCAGGCCATGCGAGTCGCACATCGGCATCATGGCCAGGATTCGGTCCCTCGCGGCGTTGTTGCAGAGCGGCACCACTTCCCGGGGAGTCCGGAACCACTCGGGGTGCGCCGGGTCGTACTTGAAGAGCTCTCGTACCATCCCGCGCAGCTCCAGAGTGGTGAAGTTAAAATTAAGTCCAGGGCGCAGCCGCATGATGTCTGCCGGGCCGCCGTACAACCAGGCCGGCCTCTTCCGGTCCTGGAGGGGGGCGATGCGCCGGCGGAGGAAATCTGCGCCCACCTCGGCAACTGACAGCCGGGCCAGCCGAAGACGGAGGATCCGGACAAGCGCGATGTCAAGCTTGACGTCGTCGGAGTCTAGTTCGCTCCAATCTCTGCCGCGCGCGATAGGCGTTGTGCGCGGCGCAGTAAAGGCTTGTGGCTGGTCCTCTACAATCCAGCACCACTCAGCTCGCCATTCCTCCCACTTGCCGCGGAACTCCCCCGGCAAGTACGACCCCTTCTTCCCGAGACGGAAGACCCAAGAAATACATCCGGAGAGGGGGGCGTCTGCCTCGGCTCTAGGGGTGAAAAAGTGTCTAAAGAGGGCTACGTTGGGGTGGACTCCTATGAAGTTTTCGCACATATGTGCGAAAACGGCCATGGTGAGGATGGCGTTGGGGGTGAAATCAAGCAGATGGAAGCCATACGTATTCATGATATCACAGAAGAAGTTCGAAAATGGAGGGCAGAGACCACAGTGGAAAAAGGGAGCAAAGAAGTAATACCCGCCGGGATAGTGGTCCTTGGCGGCGGCCGGGTATGCTCGGGTGCGGGGATGCGCATCGGTGCGCTTGGACCAGAACAAGTAGTACTTGTTCCAGAGTTCTTCCACACCGAGCTTCGGCGAGAAGACGACGTTCCGCTTCCGGTAAGCGATGAGCTTGGCTGCTTGCTCGGATTTCTCCTTCTTGGACTTCTCCGCTTTCCCCTTGTCGCTCTTTGGGGCCATGGCGGATGCGGCGGAAGGAAGGGGACGAAGAGCTAGGCGGCGGCGGAGCTGTGGAGGCGGAGCGCAAGAAGGAATCTTTTTGCAGGAAGAAGACGACGTAATGAGAGCACAGGGAGGGGAACCGCGCCCGCTGCCTCTGCTTTTATGGGGGAGTGGGGGGCGTTTTTCCCTTTCCATTAAGAGATCGTGGGCACGTCCCATCCCACGGCGCCGCAATCGACGCGTGCCGTTACCGTGGGGTGCGGCGGATATGGAAGTGGATTCGGCGCGCCGCGGGCCGCGGGTGCCCGTGCACTGTTTTGGGCCTGGCCCAACAGCGCTCGGCACCGTGTGTGGCCCAGGCCCGGGGGCTCCTGTCGGTGTACTAAGGTAGGGGGACCCTAGTACCCCAACTTGTGCACGGGCAGTTGCAGCTTCCCGCGGCAAGGTTTACTGCGTGCTCGCCGGAGACCTCCCTGCCTCCTATTAAAACCATTCAAAAACAAAGTATACAAAACAGAAGATCGAGACCCCGGCAAGAGGAGTTTGCCGGGAAGGCCGTACCAGGCTCAAGGCTGTTCCACTAACACAAGACCCTGGCGAGAGGAGCTTGCCAGGAAGATTAGAAGGCGTTGCCTCGGCGCTATGCGCGCCCCGGCAAGGGGCCCGGGGAGCGGCAAGTTCCCGGGCCCGGCAAGATCAAGGCCCCGGTAAGGAGCTTGCCGGGAAGGCCACGCTGTGTGCCCGCGCTCCAGCTCATCGGCCCACGCGTCGCCCTGAGGTCTAGCCAGGGACGCGTGGCGGATGGCTGTGCAGCCTGGGGTACACGGTGGCACACCACGGCGATAAATCCGTCGCCGTGGCGGACGGAGACGCTAAGGCGGGAGCTTTTGGGGTCGACGGCGACGGGCATTAAATGCCCTTGTCCCCCACTGTTAAAGTAGGTATAGACCACTGTTCTGTACTGTAGCTCCACTGTTCCCGCACTATTACAACTACCACCTCTTTTACTCTTTTACCCCTTTCTCCTACGTTGACACCTGTCGGTGACCCCTTGCACTATAAAAGGAGGCCCGTGCACAACGTGGAGGGGGTTCGAAACCTAGATTACTCTCACGCACGGTGTAGCTGCTTCTTCAAGCTCCCGAGCGCTCAACTCAATACACAACCAAGCAGGAGTAGGGTTTTACGCATCCGTGCGGCCCGAACCTGGGTAAAAACTGCCCGCGCGTCTGCCTCGATCTGCTCTTTGTGCTCCCTCCGCCCTCGTACCGCACAGACAAGGGGCTCCGGTCCCATAGGTGTTTGTGGCGGACAGTTTCCCCCGACAGACCTGAACACCAAAGTGATATGCCGGCTCATCAAAATTTGAGCTGTAATTGCGATAACTTTCATTTTTTCCAATCCTGCAGGCCATTTTTGAGGGCCAAGACGACCCTTTTTGGGCTCAGAATTTTCCACGCACGTGATCCTGTGTGTGCACGTATGTAAAATCCTCCAGATCGTAAAAACTAGAAGTCCTATCACCTCAATTCCCCAATAGCTTTCCAACGCCTATGAAAACGACGAAATCGGAGCTTGTTCTCACTTGCTTTGAGAGTCTCGATCAATTCGGACTCTAGGTTGATTTTTGTATTTTCTTTGATCACCGTTTCTTCGCGAGAGTTGGCCTAACACCCTATTGTATCCATACATGGGTGGGGCACCCAGGACCTGAACACCAAAGTGATATGCCGGCTCATCAAAATTTGAGCTGTAATTGCGATAACTTTCATTTTTTCCAATCCTGCAGGCCATTTTTGAGGGCCAAGATGACCCTTTTTGGGCTTAGAATTTTCCACGCACGTGATCCTGTGTGTGCACATATGTAAAATCCTCCAGATCGTAAAAACTAGAAGTCCTATCACCTCAATTCCACAATAGCTTTCCAACGCCTATGAAAACGACGAAATCGGTGCTTGTTCTCACTTGCTTTGAGAGTCTCGATCAATTCGGACTCTAGGTTGATTTTTGTATTTTCTTTGATCACCGTTTCTTCGCGAGAGTTGGCCTAACACCCTATTGTATCCATACATGGGTGGGGCGCCAAGGACCTGAACACCAAAGTGATATGCCGGCTCATCAAAATTTGAGCTGTAATTGCGATAACTTTCATTTTTTCCAATCCTGCAGGCCATTTTTGAGGGCCAAGACGACCCTTTTTGGGCTCAGAATTTTCCACGCACGTGATCCTGTGTGTGCACGTATGTAAAATCTGTTGGGGAACGTAGCATGGGAAACAAAAATTTTCCTACGCTCACCAAGATCAATCTAGGAGATGCACATCTACGAGAGGAGAGTTGGATCCACATACCCTTGTAGATCGCTAAGCGGAAGCGTTACTAGAACGCGGTTGATGGAGTCGTACTCGCCGCGATTCAGATCGCCGAAGATCCTAGCACCGAACGGACGGTGCCTCCGCGTTCTTCACACGTACAGCCCGGTGACGTCTCCCACGCCTTGATCCAGCAAGGAGAGAGGGAGAGGTTGGGAAACCTCCAACCAACAGCAGCACGACGGCATGGTGGTGGTGGAGGAGCGCGGGACTCCAGCAGGGCTTCGCCAAGCGCTGCGGGAGACGAGGAGGAAGAGGGGTAGGGCTGCACCAAGAGGGAGATGTTCTCGTGTCTCTAGCAGCCCCAAAACCCCTCATATATATAGGGGGAAGGGAGGGCTGCGCCCCCCCTTTAGGGTTTCCCTCCCCTAGGGTGCGGCCAGCCCTAGATCCATCTAGGGGGGGCGGCCAAAGGGGGAGAGAGGGGGAGGCGCACCACTATTGGGCCTTAGGGCCCAACTGCATTAGGGTTTGCCCCCCTTTCCCTCTTGGGGCGCCCTGGGACTTGGTGGGGGGGCGCACCAGCCCCCTTGGGGCTGGTCCCCTCCCACACTTAGCCCACGCAGCCACCTGGGGTTGGTGGCCCCACCTGGTGGACCCCCGGGACCCTCCCGGTGGTCCCGGTACATTACCGATATCGCCCGAAACTTTTCCGGTGACCAAAACAGGACTTCCCATATATGAATCTTTACCTCCGGACCATTCCGGAACTCCTCGTGACGTCCGGGATCTCATCCGGGACTCCGAACAACATTCGGTAACCGCGTACATACTTTCCCTATAACCCTAGCGTCATCGAACCTTAAGTGTGTAGACCCTACGGGTTCGGGAACCATGTAGACATGACCGAGACAACTCTCCGGCCAATAACCAACAGCGGGATCTGGATACCCATGTTGGCTCCCACATGTTCCACGATGATCTCATCGGATGAACCACGATGTCAAGGATTCAATCAATCCCGTATACGATTCCCTTTGTCTATCGGTATAGCACTTGCCCGAGATTCGATCGTCGGTATACCGATACCTTGCTCAATCTCGTTACCGGCAAGTCTCTTTACTCGTTCCGTCACACATCATCCCGTGATCAACTCCTTGATCACATATTGTGCACATTATGATGATGTCCTACCGAGTGGGCCCAGAGATACCTCTCCGTCATACGGAGTGACAAATCCCAGTCTCGATTCGTGCCAACCCGACAGACACTTTCGGAGATACCTGTAGTGCACCTTTATAGCCACCCAGTTACGTTGTGACGTTTGGTACACCCAAAGCATTCCTACGGTATCCGGGAGTTGCACAATCTCATGGTCTAAGGAAAAGATACTTGACATATAGAAAAGCTTTAGCATACGAACTACACGATCTGTGCTTGGCTTAGGATTGGGTCTTGTCCATCACATCATTCTCCTAATGATGTGATCCCGTTATCAACGACATCCAATGTCCATGGTCAGGAAACCGTAACCACCTATTGATCAACGAGCTAGTCATCTAGAGGCTTACTAGGGACATGGTGTTTGTCTATGTATCCACACATGTATCTGAGTTTCCTATCAATACAATTCTAGCATGGATAATAAACGATTATCGTGAACAAGGAAATATAATAATAACCAATTTATTATTGCCTCTAGGGCATATTTCCAACACCCATGTATGGATACAATAGGTTGTTAGGCCAACTCTCGCGAAGAAACGGTGATCAAAGAAAATACAAAAATCAACCTAGAGTCCGAATTGATCGAGACTCTCAAAGCAAGTGAGAACAAGCACCGATTTCGTCGTTTTCATAGGCGTTGGAAAGCTATTGGGGAATTGAGGTAATAGGACTTCTAGTTTTTATGATCTGGAGGATTTTACATACGTGCACACACAGGATCACATGCGCGGAAAATTTTGAGCCCAAAAAGGGTCGTCTTGGCCCTCAAAAATGGCCTGCAGGATTGGAAAAAATGAAAGTTATCGCAATTACAGCTCAAATTTTGATGAGCCGGCATATCACTTTGGTGTTCAGGTCCTTGGCGCCCCACCCATGTATGGATACAATATGGTGTTAGGCCAACTCTCGCGAAGAAACGGTGATCAAAGAAAATACAAAAATCAAGCTAGAGTCCGTATTGATCGAGACTCTCAAAGCAAGTGAGAACAAGCACCGATTTCGTCGTTTTCATAGGCGTTGGAAAGCTATTGGGGAATTGAGGTGATAGGACTTCTAGTGTTTACGATCCGGAGGATTTTACATACGTGCACACACAGGATCACGTGCGTGGAAAATTCTGAGCCCAAAAAGGGTCGTCTTGGCCCTCAAAAATGGCTTGCAGGATTGGAAAAAATGAAAGTTATCGCAATTACAGCTCAAATTTTGATGAGCCGGCATATCACTTTGGTGTTCAGGTCTGTCGGTGTACTAAGGTAGGGGTACCTCAGTACCCCAACTTGTGCACGGGCAGTTGCAGCCTCCCGCGGCAAGGTTTACTGCGTGCTCGCCGGAGACCTCCCTGCCTCCTATTAAAACCATTCAAAAACAAAGTATACAAAACAGAAGATCGAGACCCCGGCAAGAGGAGTTTGCCGGGAAGGCCGTACCAGGCTCAAGGCTGTTCCACTAACACAAGACCCTGGCGAGAGGAGCTTGCCAGGAAGATTAGAAGGCGTTGCCTCGGCGCTATGCGCGCCCCGGCAAGGGGCCCGGGGAGCGGCAAGTTCCCGGGCCCGGCAAGATCAAGGCCCCGGTAAGACGCTTGCCGGGAAGGCCACGCTGTGTGCCCGCGCTCCAGCTCATCGGCCCACGCGTCGCCCTGGGGTCTAACCAGGGACGCGTGGCGGATGGCTGTGCAGCCTGGGGTACACGGTGGCACACCACGGTGATAAATCCGTCGCCGTGGCGGACGGAGATGCTAAGGCGGGAGCTTTTGGGGTCGACGGTGACGGGCATTAAATGCCCTTGTCCCCCACTGTTAAAGTAGGTATAGACCACTGTTCTGTACTGTAGCTCCACTGTTCCCGCACTATTACAACTACCACCTCTTTTACTCTTTTACCCCTTTCTCCTACGTTGACACCTGTCGGTGACCCCTTGCACTATAAAAGGAGGCCCGTGCACAACGTGGAGGGGGTTCGAAACCTAGATTACTCTCACGCACGGTGTAGCTGCTTCTTCAAGCTCCCGAGCGCTCAACTCAATACACAACCAAGCAGGAGTAGGGTTTTACGCATCCGTGCGGCCCGAACCTGGGTAAAAACTGCCCGCGCGTCTGCCTCGATCTGCTCTTTGTGCTCCCTCCGCCCTCGTACCGCACAGACAAGGGGCTCCGGTCCCATAGGTGTTCGTGGCGGACAGTTTCCCCCGACACCATCCTTGGCGGAGCACCGTCCCTTGCCGGGGAGCTCATCCTTGGCGGCGAGGGTGGAACAAGCGGTTCGTCGGGGGCAGCATCTTGGTGCTCCTACGGCTGCGGCTCCACTTCTGCACAAAACAACAAAACATCAATAAGGATAACTACCTCAAGCGCGCCCGACAAACAGAAAAGTGAATAAGGGACTTACGCTGGGGGCTGCTCCCCGGAGCAGCAGGCTGGTCCGGCAAGTTTGTCGCTGGCGCATCCCCCGTCGCTGCGGCAGGCTCGTCGTCCTCGAGATCAACCACAGGGATCTTGGCCCTCTTCGCCATCCGCTGGGTCAAGGTCCTGGAAGCCAAACAAGATCAGAGCTAGACGAAGAAGAAATCAAGACAAAGCAACAAAAATAAAAGGAAATTAAAGCTGCAAGTACTTACTCTTCCTCCTCTTCATCGGAGCTGAGGGCGGAGAAGTCAAACTGTGCCTCACGTGCTCCGGCGCGAGGAGCTGGAGGAGAAGGCTCCCTCGGGCGCTTGGCGGGCTCCGGAGCTGTGGGTTGTGAAGACCCCGCGCCGGTTGTCGCTGAGGACCGAGGGGCGGAAGGAACTCCAGAGCCACTCCGGGAAGACCCCCCTCCGCTTGTCGCTCGGGCACGGGGCGCCTCCTTGATGACCTTGCTCGTCGTGGTAGCGCGCGTCGCCCGGCGCTTCGGCTGCTGACGGGGCGCCTGTGGCCTCACCGTCTCAGCGGCCTTGCGGAGGCGCTTCTTTTGTTGTGGCGGAGGACTTGGTGGTGGCGGAGAATTCTCTGAGGATGAGGATGCATCGTCGTCCAAGTTCAGTGACCCGCCCGAGTCTTCGTCGGAATCACCCGATTCGGCGTCCTCCTCAGCGGGCTCACTGGACTCGGGGCCCTGCCCGGCAGCCTCGCTCGTCCCGACAGGCCCGGCGGGCTCCCCGGCAAACTCCTCGGGCGCAATCTTCAGCAGCTTGAGGATTTCCTCCTCCTCGGCCTGGCTCACTGCGTCCGCTGCCTCTACTTCATCTACAGTGTACCCAAATTCACCTGCAGCCGCAGCCGCGGCGGCCTCCTCCATCCTGTTGGCTATGTATGCCACATCACGTTCGGTGGTCTCCCGGGTGAGGCCCTTTTTCTCCTCGGGGTTGCGTGGCCGTTCCACCAGATTATCAAAGAAGGTCTGCACGGTCTCCGCTGAAGGCACCAGCCAAGTGGGGACGACCCCGTGGGAGTCGCACTCAGGCATCACCGCGCGGATGGCACTAAGGGCAGTGTTGTTGCACAACGGAACTACTCCGACCGACGGTCTGAACCACTCCGGGTGCTTGGGGTCATGCTTGAACAACTCCCAGACCATCCCCTTCAGTTCCAAGATGGTGAAATTATAGTTCAGCCCGGGGCGCAGCCTCATGCGGTCTGCCGCGTTGCCAAACTCCCAAGCAGGCCTCTTCCTTTCCTGCAGGGGGGCAATGCGGCGACGGAGGAAATCGGCCCCAACTTCACCTACAGTAAGATTGGCAGCCCGGAGATGAAGGATCCTAGTAAGGGCAATCTGCAGCTTGTCGTCTTCCGAGGCCAAGTCGCTCCAATCCTTGCCGCGCACTATTGCAGTCTGGCGCGGCAAGGTAAACTGCTCGGGCTCATCCTCCATGACCCAGCACCAGTCAGCCCTCCACTCCTCCCACTTGCCGCGAAGCTCTCCTTTCAAGTACGCCTCCTTCTTATTCAGCCTAAAGATCTAGGAGATGCCGCCGGAGAGTGGGGATCCGGACTCTACTCTAGGCGTGAAGAAGTGGCGGAAAAGAGCTACATTTGGGTGGACCCCGACGTAGTTTTCGCACAGATGTGCGAAAACGGCCAAAGTGAGGATGGCGTTCGGGGTGAAATCTAAGAGGTGGAGTCCGTATGTGTTCATCACATCACAGAAGAACTCCGAATACGGAGGGCAGAGACCGCAATGGAAGAACAAAGCGAAGAAGTGGTAACCTCCCGGGAACATGTCAACGGCCACGGCGGGGAGGACTCTGGTGCGAGGGTGAGCCTTCGTCTCCCTCACCCAGAACAAGTAGTACTTGTCCCGTAGCTCCCTCGCGCCGAGCCTCGGCGAGAAGACCACCATCCTTCGCCGCATGGCTGCCAGCTTCGCCGCCTTGTCGGACTTCTCCTTCTTCGCCTTATCGCTCTTCGCCTTGTCGCTCTTCGCCTGGTCACTCTTCGGGGCCATGGCGGGGACGGCGAGGGAGGACGACGGCGCTGCGGGTGGGGAAGACGGCGGAGGAAGGGCAGAAGCAGGGAGCGGCGGGGGTTTCTGGAGATTCAAGGCGCAATGAAAGCAATGGGGGAAACTGCCCCTGCTTCCTCTGCTTTTAAGGGGGAAGTGGGGGACGTTCCGCATTTCCCCATTAAAGAAACAGGCCACGATCTCTCCCACGACGCCGCAATCGACGCGTGTCGTTAGGGAGGGATGCGGCGAATCTGGAGTGGGAAACGGTGCGCCGTGGGCCGCGTGTGCCCGTGCACTGTTCTGGGCCTGGCCCAACAGCGCTCGGCACCGTGTGTGGCCCAGGCCCGGGGGCTCCTGTCGGTGTACTAAAATAGGGGTACCTTAGTATCCCGACTTGTGCACGGGCAGTAGCAGCGTCCCATGGTCTGGCTCGCCACGCGCCCGCCAAAGCCCACTCTGGACCCCTTGAAGCCATTCAAGAACAAAGTATTCAAGATTAAGAGACAAGACCCCGGCAAGAGGAGCTTGCCGGGAAGGCCGCACCAGGCTCAAAGTTATCATTTCAGCACAAGACCCTGGCAAGAGGAGCTTGCCAGGAAGGCCAAAGAATAACACTTCAGCAGATATATCGTGGCGCATCGTGCGCCCCGGCGGGACCCGGAGAGCGACAAGCTTCCGGGCCCGGCAAGATAACAGCCCCGGCAAGGTGCTTGCCGGGGGAGGCTTACACTGTGTGCCTGCGCTCCAGCTCATCTGCCCACGCGCCGCCCTGGGGCCCTTCCTGAGGCACGTGGCGGATGGCTGTGCAGCCTGAGGGACAGGGTGGCAAGCCGCGGTGACGAGGCCACCATCGTGGCGAACGGAGACGCCCGGGCGGACGCTTTTGGGGTGACGGCGATGGGCATTCAATGCCCTTGTCCCCCACCGTCAGGGTTAGGTATGAACCACTGTACATCTACTGTACATACACTGTTCGTGCACTGTTGCAACTACCACCGATTTTACACTTGTACCCTCCTCTACGTTGACACCTGTCGGTGACCCCTTTGAGCTATAAAAGGAGGCCCATGCACAACGTAGAGGGGGTTCGATCCCAGAAACTAAACCACTCTCTCGCTCGGTGTAGCTAGTACTGTAGATCTTCAAGCTCCCGAGCCCAAGAACTCAATACAACCAAGGCAGGAGTAGGGTTTTACGCGTACATCGCGGCCCGAACCTGGGTAAACTGCCCGCGTGTGCTCCTCGATCTGCTCTCCGTGCTCCCTCCACTCCCTTACCGCAACGTAGAAGGGGCTTCGGTCCCATAGGTGTTCGTGGGCGGTCAGTTTCCCCGACACCTACTATGTGTTATGATCCGGCAACGCCGAAGTGACAATAATCCAGACCACTCCCGGTGATGACCGTAGTTTGAGGAGTTCATGTATTCACTATGTGTTAATGCTTTGGTCCAGTACTCTATTAAAAGAAGGCCTTAATATCCCTTAGTTTCCACTACGACCCCGCTGCCACGGGAGGGTAGGACAAAAGATGTCATGCAAGTTCTTTTCCATAAACACGTATGACTATATTCAGAATACATGCCTACATTACATTGATGAACTGGAGCTAGTTCTGTGTCACCCTAGGTTATAACTTTTACATGATGAATTGCATCCGACATAATTCCCCATCACCGATCCAATGCCCACGAGCTTTTCACATATTGCTTGTTGCTTATTTACTTTCCCGTTGCTACTGTTACAAAAACTACAAAAACACTACCGTTACTTTTATTGCTGTTACCGCTATCTCCATATTACTTTGCTACAAAACTACCTTACTGCAGATACTAAGTTTCCAGGTGTTGTTGAATTGATAACTCAGCTGCTAATACTTAAGAGTATTCTTTGGCTCCCCTTGTGTCGAATCAATAAATTTGGGTTGAATACTTTACCCTCGAAAACTGTTGTGATCCCCTATACTTGTGGGTTATCAAAGTGGCAGCTATTTTTTCAAAATGCCTTAGTTGACTGTCATTATTCAAGTGCGCCTTCTCTCAAAATGGACACAAAACATGCCATAGCATGTCGGGTGCCATTCTATAATAGCATGCCAAGTTTCATGAATTTCATACGAGTTTTGGATTTACTATAATTTAAAAACCTGGCATCACAATGTTTTGCCGGCAATCAACGGTGCCCTGGTGTTTGAAATTCATTCCCAATTCTTGCATGGGGCCTAAGCATGCACCCAAGGACATAGATTTGATTTTTCAACCAATTTATATGCACTCGAGCATGTGCATGTAGTTCAAATTTCAATTATGCACATAAATGCATTGAAAACTCAATTAATGCATAAAAATATCCAAACACTTCAAATGAACTTTGAAAAGGTTGAAAGTTCGCATGGTATCATCATTTCACGCACATAGCATGTGCAAAAAAGTAGAGACGGTTACGGCAAAAACTGGATGCACTTCGTGTACAAAATGGACAATCTCTTTCGAAGTATGGGGGTTTGGGACGAAAACTCATCTCTTACAAAGGCATTTCATTTTTTTGAACTTATTTGAAGTCCAGAATTTTTGTGTGTTCAAAATGCACCATTCAAATCCACATCATCAATTATCAACCCTTTCTGAATTCATTTGGTATTTTTCATGCATTTACCGATTTTTGTAGAGCTAAATGACCCTGAAATTGAAAATTACTTCAAATGAACTTTGAAAAGGTTGAAAGTTGGCATGGTATCATCATTTCACCCACATAGAATGTGCAAAAAAGTAGAGACGTTTACGGCAAGAACTGGATGCACTCCGTGTACAAAATGGACAATCTCTTTCGAAGTATCAGGGTTACGTACGAAAACTCATTTGTTACAAAGGCATTTCAGTTTTTGAACTTATTTGAAGTCCAGACTTTTTGTGTGTTCAGAATACACCATTCAACTCCACATCATCAATTATCAACCCTTTCTGAGTTCATTTGGTATTTTTCATGCCTTTACTGAATTTCTTTAGAGCTAAATGACCCTGAAATTGAAAAACACTTCGAATGAACTCCGAAAAGTTTGAAACTTGGCATGGTATCATCATTTCACCCATATAGCATGTGCAAAAAACTAGAGAGGCTTATGGCAAAAAATGGATGCACTTCGTGTACAAAATGGACAATCTCTTTTGAAGTATTAGGGTTTCGGATGAAAACTCATCTTTTACAAAGGCATTTCATTTTTTTGAACTTATTTGAAGTCCAGACTTTTGGTGTGTTCAAAATGCACCATTCAAATCCACATCATCAATTATCAATGCTTTCTGAATTCATTTGGTATTTTTCATGAATTTACTGAATTTGTTTAGAGCTAAATGACCCTGAAATTGAAAAACACTTCGAATGAACTCTGAAAAGGATGAAAGTTGGCATGTTATCATCATTTCACCCACATAGCATGTGCAAGAAAGTAGAGAGGGTTACGACAAACACTGGATGCACTTCATGTACAATCTCTTTCGAAGTATCAGGGTTTCGGACGAAAACTCATATGTTACAAACGCATTTCATTTTTTGAACTTAT